>OX422217.1:583410754-583978279 GCA_949130495.1 Sambucus nigra
CACGAATCGCGCCTATGATAAACTTTCAATGTGTTTATATCTACTGCTAAATTGACATTTTCTATCTCATGTTTAGTTTTTTTTTTAAATTGTCTATTATTAATTTTATGGGTCACTTGGGCTTTGGAGCTCATTATTTATTTGATATTGAATTTGCCCCCCCAACAGTTTCATTTCTTAAGGCTTAAACCCCAGAGTGACTTTTAGTGATGCAAAAAATATCCTGTAACACTTTTTGTGTCACTGAAAGTCATCTCGAGGGAACCTCAAGAAATGAAATTGTTAGAGGCTAAATTTAACATCAAAGAATTAGTTGCGGTAAAACCTCAAATCACCATAATTGTTTTGCTTGTAAAAAATCTATTATATTAATTTTTTATTATGTAATTTGCCTGCAGCAGTGACACATTGAACGGGAGGGGCTTTTTCAACTTGTAGTATATCGTTACTTTGTCTTCATCGCTGAACATTCTTTATTTACATCTGGAATCACTAATCAGGTCTATCATTCTTCACCCTCTTCTTTGACGCCTGATTTGAGCTTTTACCGATGTGCACTATATATCCATAACCAAATGTTGAGCCTGGCCAGAAACGACCATTGGGGTTGATGTTGTGGCTCAATAACACCGACAGTGGCTAGTTTCATTTGTGGATGGAGATATGCAACTCAATTTTCTGGGTCGGGTTTCGTTTTGATTTTTTATTTTGGAAGTTTTTCATGGGGGGGTATGTATGGAGTGACAAACTTTTTTTCTTAACAGACGAACAGCTAAATGGGGGCCGAAGTCATGTTTATTAAATTTTAAACTTTAGATTCTAAAGTCAATTTCCTAGAAACCAAATGTACCATGAAAAGACATCCATAACGAACACAAGGGTGTCCCACATGGATGACATACTTTTCATTTAAACGTCTTCTTAGTGTATAGTTATCATAAGCTGTTTCGAGTTTTCAACCAATTCTGGTTAGTATTAGGATTCTTCACAAAACAATTTGCATTATCTTTAGTTTGTTCGGATATATGATGTTTGGAACAGGTACAACGTTGCTATAACAGGTACAAATATACTGCTGGGCAGTGGCAGTGGCCATACTGCCCAGCAGTTTTTTTTTTAATTCTGCCCAGAATTGTCACGGTCAATGACCGTGACAATTTTTTTAAAAAAGGGTCACGGCTTTGTCACGGTTATAAACCGTGACAAACGTGTCAAGGTCAATGACCGTGACACGACCGTGACACAAAACGCGAGTTTTGTGTCAAGGTCAATGACCGTGACACGACCGTGACAAAAAAAGTTGTCTCGCCTCGAAATGTCACGGTCATTGACCTTGACAAGGCAGATTTGTCAAGGTCAATGACCTTGACAAATGGGCAGATTTGGTGTAATGAGAACATTTGATAAACACAATTCTTGATGATAATAAAACAAAGGATACTGAAAAGGGTCGATTGGATATGAAGGGTATGGGCATACACAACGATCAATGGCTTCAAGTTGATGGACGCACCAGAAAAACGATAAAACCAACAGCACCATTTATCTTGGATAAAGAAGAAAAAAAATAATTCTGCCAAATTTTGAAGGACTTAAAGCTTCCTACCAGTTTTTCCTCTAACTTGAGCAATATAGTAAGTCTTAATACCCCATCTTTGCACTTCTTAAAGTCGCATGATTATCATGTCATAATTGAACATCTGCTACCTATGTTGATCCAACATGCCTTTTCGAAACATCGAGATTTAAGAAGAGCAATCCAATAATTAAGTTTGTTCTTTAACATGTTGTGCTCTAAGGTCCTAATTCGGAAAGATATCCAAAGAGCCAAATTAATGGTAGTTGAAGCATTGTGCGTGTTGGAAAAATATTTTCCACCTACGTTTTTTGATATTAGCATTCACCTCACTATGCATCTAGGAAATGAAGCCCTGGTTTGTGGACCCACCGACGCTCATTGGATGTATCCGTTCGAAATGTGATTTTTTTTACCTTTTAATATAGTAAAATATGCCCCATTTAAGTTAATAATGCTTGTTATTAATTTTTATTACCTAATACAAATAGGACGATGAAAGATTTCAAAGATATACCCAGCAATAAGCGGTATGTTGAAGGTTCAATTGCATAATCCTACGTTGTTGCTGAATCTGTTAGATATTGCATGGAGCACATGACAAATCCACCTGATGGAAATCATAAACACTCCCATAAGGCCTTTTTAGAGGAAGGTGGAGAGTTCTCTGATGAAGGGCCTTTGCTTGATGATAAGACTATAACGTTGGAACCCGTACAGTTTCAATAAATACGTCGATGGGTATTATTTCGACTAAATGTTGATGGATTTCAAGATTACTATAGGTTTGAGTTCTTTAGTTTGTTTATAGTTAAGAATTAATTATCATTTTGAGTTATAATTACTTATATCAAACTACATATTGCAGTGAATATGAAGCATCACTGAAATCCGTGTCTCATCCTAAAGGGAAGGGGATTGAAATGACAGAAGTGGAGAAACAAACTTCTTTTATCCCTTGGTTATCCGAGAAGGTGATTATATAAATACTAATATTTTTATTAATCTTTCCATTAAGTATGATGAGAAATGAAACATAGTAGTAATTATGATTTGTTTTCATCAAACAATTGCTGAAATCAAGAGAGACGAAGACAAATGAAACATTGTGGCGGTTAGTTCAAGGGCCGCAATTCAAGGCTAAAACATATAAAAAGTACCGTGTAAATGGTTTCGTATTCTCTCCTAAGTATCACGACGATACTGTTGTCACACAGGATACCGACGTTTGCTTGAAGGCATGGACACAATTTCGAGCTAAAAAAGTGATAAGAATCTCACAAATACTTGGACTATGTGGTATGGAGTTATCAAACAAATTATTGAGCTGGACTATACCTTGTTTAAGGAGGTGGTATTTTATTGTGATTGGGTGAGAGTGGAGGATAAGACTAATGGTTGTAAGCTTTGTACGGACTCCAACTTAGTGATGGTAAATTTTGATAAGTTTAAGAGCATTGATAATGAGTATAATGAGCCTGCCATTCTCGCATCCGAGGCTAGTCAAGTATTCTATTTGAAAGATCTTAAAAATCCCAATTGGTGGGTTGTTATACAGTCACCTAAGAGATTGACGAGTCAAGTGGACGACTTAGAGACACCAACAATCTTCCAATCTATTCTTGAAGTCAACCGCATTTGGAAAGTTTGCTCAAGCATTACGACTCGATTTAGTTGTTTTAATATTTTCTTTTGGATATTGTAACCGTTGAAAGCTGATTTATTTTACCAACATGACTGCATTTTGTTTTACCCCGTTGCTAATATATAAATTTATTGGTGGTATGTTAACCGTTGAAAGTAGCGTCTTGTGATTTTAATGATATCATCTTGTAATTTCTATATATATCTCTATCAATATGCTAATGTTGTATTAATATGATAATTCAATGCATATTATTTTATAACAGTTATTTCTATTATTGGCATTTATTTTTTATTTTGGCAGCAGTGTATTGGGCATCATGGCTTCAAGTGCAAGTGGTGGATCGAAACAACAAACGTCAACAACACCGCAACAAATATCATCCACTTCGCATCAAGAAAATAAAAAGAAGTAAGAAGAAATGGATAAAAACTCTAAATAATTACAATATATGACCCAAGATGGTAAAATGAGAGTCACCGTTCAAGTGGATGGGAGTGTAGTCGGTCCATGGAGTGGGAGATGGAGCACTCGTGTTGGTGATCTTGTTAGATCTTATATTTCGATTAGTTACGAAGATTAGAGAGTTGTGCCAAACAATTACAAAGATGTTGTTTGGAATGCTTTAATGGTAGGATTTGAGTTAGATGTTGAACCGGAGGTGGCTCGCCCGCTGATGGAGAAACGGTTTTCACAGAAGTTTAGGACACACAAAAGTAATATGAGATGTTTTTTGCCTACCGAAGACAATCCTGGAGTCCTACCGGAAGATGTTGATCCCAACATATGGAGATTATTTTGTGAGAACGAAAGGAAAGCAAAAAAGAAGTCACAAAACATTCAAAATGCCAAGAATCGAACCAATTTAGAATATTCCCATACACTTGGGCGTCGCACCTATGCTTCTTTGCAATATGAAATGGTATGTATCATAATGTTTTTCAAATATCAACACTACTTTTGTGTATAACATGTGATATTTAAATTGTAGGTTCAATCGAACCTAGAAGAAGAATTAACGCGAGTAGACACATGGCTTGCGGGACACGAGGATAAAATGGGGAATGCCTTAAACAGTGCTAAGCTTTACTATGTGCGTATTTACATGAAAAATAATAGTATTTTTAGTATTATTTATTGCGTTCATTAACTTACTATTTTATATAATTTCATTTATTAAAAATACTTATTTAGATATAATAGATATTAACTTACTATTGTTTGATCCATTTTTTCATAGGATACTATAGAACGTTTGGTTGATGCCTTCAATGCTCAAAACGGAAAGGGTCCACCAATCACACCGATAAGTGATCATGCATCCAATACAAGTCTATAACATAGGAATCTCTGTCAAAATTTGGATAATGTTTTTGCATCCGCTTCTCGTCCTGTTTCCGTGACCACACCTTCTTTTACCAATAATCCCAAAGTCATCTTGCTTGATAGGTATAATGAAGAACTGGCAAAGGGGTATGTCGTGACAGATGCAATAAAGGATATATGTCATGGTAAGCGAGTTGGAGTCGGGGAGAGGAAAGTATATGTGGAGGAAGTGATGAAGTCGGATGCTAGGTTGTTTGATGCTCCTCAAGGTGACCAATTCACTTTTGCTGACCTAGTCTTGGGGGATATTTGATTCGGCTGGATTGTTGGCTTAAATATGTTTAGTTTATGTTATGAACATTGTTTGAGCTATCTATATGTGGACTTAGTTTGCATTATGCGTTTGTTATGAACTTTGTTTGAGTTATCTATATTTGGACTTAATTTGCAATATGTGTCGTTGTGAACTTTGTTTGGATCTATCTATATTTGATTTGGAATTAATTTGGACTGTCTTGTTTTATTGTAAAACCCCTTTTAACTCTGCCAATGCTAATATTTATTTGAGCATTGCCGGTCCCAAGCCCGGATAAAGGAGGAGGGAAAGTCATTGATTTGCTTTCTTTATTCTCATTCTTCATTTTGTTTTCATTCTTCATTTTGCTTTTCTTTCTATCACAAATGTCATTGATTTGGTTTCTTTATGCAGGGACTTAAGTATGGCCTATTAAAGCATTTGGTGAATTTGAATATGGATTTGAGTATGGACTTGAGTATGGCCTGACTCAGCAATCAAATGAGCTTCTTGGAAAATATCCAGAAGAAATGAAAATATGGTGTTCTATTAATGAGTTGGATGAAGACAGTGCTACAGGTCATTGAGGTCGAGGTACTGATCAAGAAAGTTATCTATGTTGACTTTTAGTTGCTTTTAACTGGAATGGAGGACAGTTTCTTTTAGCTGCCGCACTGATCGAACAGGCCTTATTAGTGGAGCTCCATGGTAATTCCTTTTTTTTTTGGTAAATGTTAGATTTTATTATAAACTTGAATAAATTTTAAAGAACGAATATGAATAAATTCAGTTTTTCAGAATTACATGACTTGGTCAGTTTCGAAATTACATCTTATCAAAATTTACTTTTGCGTGTCTATGTTCAGGATATATATTCCTTATCCATTTCAATGGGGGGCTCCCACTTTTCTAGGTGGAGAAGCTTTTGCGATGATGGCTGTTGCGTTTGTTGCTTCTATTGAGGTTTCCTATTCTTCATTCAGTTCAGAGTTTCTATTTTCTATTTTAGATAATAAGGGATATGTTCATATAGAGAGAAACCATTTAGTACCTGATCTTAAATTATTGCAGTTTTAGACCTTATTTTAACCCCAGAGTGCTTGTTAGAGGACTACTTATGGATATTGTTATGCAGAGTGCTTGCCAGGATTATCTTCGGAGGTTTTAAATCGTGTTGTTGAGATCTTGAATTTTTTCAATACGAGGACATGTTAGCTTGTTCTTGGCGCCGGTACCATGCAGGTAGTTTATTTAACCCATAGGAGTAACTTTGCATTATTACATCAGTGGTAAACTACTTAAATGACTACACTAGCCAACCACTGAGTGATTTTATCTGATCATAATTATTCTTATTTGTATTTCTATTACATATTACATAATTTGTATTTATACTTAAACGCTTTTCTATTACATATTACATAAAAAAATCAAGAAAATAAAAATATGCCTAGGCGATGCCTAGGCACACCTAGGCCTAGGAGCCCATCCCGCGCCTGGCGATTTTTAGAACCTTGTCTTTATGAAAGTTCAGATCTAACTAATTCGTTTGCACTTATGTTTTTGGAATTAAATTTGATTTTTCACATCTGATGGAAAGGAAATGCTATTAGTAGCACCCCAATCTAGCCATCTTTTACTCTGGAAAAGATAAGTTTTTGTGCATGTCCAGTTTTTCACTGTTTTGGGAAAACAAGTAAGAAGGGATGAAGGTATTATATAGAACAATTTAGGTTCTCCCTAATTTGAATAAAACTAGAAGTATGCTTCTTTTCTTCCGTTTCCCACACCTGATGTTTGTTTTTCATTACAGAATGTTGAATTGGAGAAAAGGCATTGGAAAGCAGTTTGAGCCAGAATTCCCTCGGATCCTAATGCATGGCAACAGATGCGAGACAACTATGAAGCTATTGTCCTCGAAGATCATGCTTTTGCTGAAAAGCATAAAATAGAGTATGCTTTGATGTGAGATAACTATGAAGCTACAGTGTTCATTAAACATCCCTACGGTCAGTCTTTTTTCGAGAACCCCACAGGTCGTGTTACCTATGGGTTGCTCCCCATTGACTACATTGGTATGCAAATACTTAGTTTAGTTAACCATACTGTAGACATTAGAGTATGTAAAAATTTCATGTATTTTGGTCCTTACATAGCTAACTTTATACTTTAATATGTATGTGGACATATTCATATAGCTCTGTTTTTTGGACTCTATGTATTGTAATTGCTCACTTCATGTACTGCATATGGAATCCAAGGGACATTGGGATACACATATGTTTTGTAGATTGAAACCAATAAACCATCTTCTTCAACAATTGAGAAGAGTAATATAATTCACCAATATACACATGCTTACATAGGTTTAAAATCATTTGATTCTTTGATCCCAGGTATCCCAAGTTTACTTGAGGATGTAAAAGAACTTCTGGAATCCATTTTACTCTGGGTTATTGAAAACTGGGATTTTTCCACACATACGTGGTACATTGAAAATATTAAGTTATATTGTATTGGTATCAATTACGCATACCAGTAAAAGGAAAATAAAATTTACACGCCCCCAATCCTGACCCGGTCGATGTCGATGTCTTATATACTATTCCAAATTCAGTTTATTCTGCATTTATCACATTTTTTTTTCAAAAAAAAAAAACTCGCGTCACATACCTAAATAGTATCTAAACAAGGCCAGCGCCATTCCTACTTTGGTACATCATATAGCCACTTCATATTTTCACTGTTTAAATTAAGATCTGTAGAAACTATGATTGTGTTCTAGGTAAATGCCATGATAACGTTTCCCCAAATAGAATCTAAGAGAGAAACAAAATCAGTTAATTCCAAAATTAGTAAAAAGATGAACCGAATAAAAGGAACAGTAGGGACACATGTCTACTTACAATCAGTGAAAGGCATATGCCCCTGCAGAAATCCCATTTTTAATTTGTATGCATGCATTTTATCTATATATTTTATAGGTTGAATTGAACTGTATTGAGGTGATTTTATTTATAGAGAGGTGTATAAGAACCAACTGCAAGAGCTGCCGCAGAGGTGAAGAATGTTGTTATGTCCCCTGCTTCTGCTCGAGCTCTAATTATAATTGTAGATGGACATGAATCTCAAATGATATATTTTTATAATTGTTCAAATAGTTTGTAGTGAGTTTTGTGCAGTGATTTATATTTGCTTATGTTTGAAAAAGACGAATTTTAAATAAGCACTTGCTCTACTAGATTAATATGATTACAACTTTAGTTTAATATCTCCTTATTTTAGTTTACTTCTCAATATTTAACAAGTTTCTCTTTACTTCAGTATACTTCTCAATATATAACAAATTTCTCTTTACTTTAGTTCAACATCTTATTAGAGTAATAGCGCATTGTTACTTATCTTAGTTATCTCAGTATTAGATCATATCACGTATCTAAACCTCATCTTAAAATTTGTGATGCAGTATTGAATGGTAGTCTTTTGGACTTAACTTTGCTTGCGTACTCACAAAATTTGCGTAATGTATATAATTTTGTTTGAGATGAGGAGACTGAAATGACAAATGGAGTTATTTGCTAATTGTTCTTGCCAAGATCAAACTATTTATGCAAATAAAGAAGTTTTATATAAAGAGTGCAAGGAGTTGCACATATCTATTACTTGATTCCCATCTGTTTTATAACTTTGATGTGAGATATTTGAACGTTGAGTTATTATTGACCAATTTTGTAGGAACAAACAGTTTTTTGTTCATTTCAGGTGGTGATGCAATATTAATCAAATCAGGGCTTCATTTTTATGGTAAAGACAACTTATGGTGAGTCTTACAATGGATAGTTTTTACAACATATACTATGTTTTTTTGAGTACATCCCTAGAAATAGTCATCGTGGGTGAATATAATAGCTGGCAGATGTAATACTTTATAGGTCAGTTGAATATTGTAACGTTGAAGACCATCCATACTCTATAGTATACAATACACATGTAATGTGGAAGAACTAATGTTTTGAATCTTTTGATGATTTCTTATAAGGACAGTTACGGATCTGTGAATGATTGAAATAATGGGTCGTAGAGGAAGAATGTAAAAAGCTCACCTCGCAGCAGGTAAAGTCCGAATATAAAGGACACTGTTTGATCTTGATTGGACGAGCGTGTGCGCATTTTATAACTATAAAAAATATTGTGAATACCTGGATATTCAACAAAAATATCTTCTAGGAACTGAAATGCAGTGATTCCCTGCTTTGACATAAACTGCAAAAATTGTTTTATTTGGGTGTTGTTAGACTGCCATCGGCACAGGCATGCTAATGTTAAATTGTTTGAGCATTTATAACTATGCACATACTCCGTGGATTGTGCATTTGGGATTTAAAATTAGGTTTTTATTAGTTAAACTAATTGTTCATGAATGGAACTGTTACAGCTATATGTGCAGGAGATGACAAGCGTAAATTTTTATCTTTCATGAAATGTGTGGAAGCTTCTGCTCTACAAGAGACGTAAAAATTTCCAGTGCGCCCATCTGAACATTTGATGGTTGCTTGCGAAGATAACACAGTTAAATGTCCCACTTCCCTAACAGATGGAGAAACAGGTCACAATGTAGCTGTCGGTCAATATAGCATGGAGAAGCTGGTCACAATAATAGATGGAGAAACTGGTTGTTTACCATGGAGCTCGAACAGATATCTGATTCAAGCAAACTCCCTATTAATATAGCTGTCGAGCCTTGCGGTAGATATTTCATATTCTTTTTCTTTTATATCTTTGCGTTGCTTTGGTTCCCCCACCGTTTTCAGATTTTTTTTTGTTTTTCTTCTCACGTTTTTTTTAAAGAAGTGAGATGTTGTACTCCTAAACAATCATTTTTCATTTATAGCTTTTCTTTATTTTTAATTTTAGTTTTTAATCCCCCCCTTTTATAGCTTTTCTTTATTTTTAATTTTGGTTTTTAAGCCTCCCCCCTCCCCCCCCAATTTCCCGTTACAACAGGTCTTGGCTTTGAAAAAAAAATAATGCAGTAGGACTTAAAAAAATAGAGCAAGTCCAAAAAAATAATGCAGTAGGACTTATTATTTTTAAATTGGTTTACTAATTCAATTAAACTGATCACATTTGCTTTGTTGCAGGTGGGATAATGGAGGGAGTGTTCTTGATTGTGCTAACGGAAACAAAAGGAACTGGTAATTGATTGATACACTAGAGTTGTGACAAAATTCAAACCCATGCCCCATTTTGTTTTATTTTGAATCTTTCAAGGTGGAATTTGTTTTCAGGATTCTTGTTTGGGAGGATGGATTTTTTTATTTTTATGAATGTGAAGGTGTTGGTAGTGGATACATAAAGGGGAGGTTTGGAGCTAATGTCTTCTTCAAAATGCCACACGAGGTCTACAATTATGGAGAGGGGTAAGATTTCATTATATGTTATAACTAAAAAGGTAGCGAAGAGAAGTTATCTAAGATAGACTGGTGGAATAAATATGTCGTTGGTTTGTATGGTATTATTATTTGCAGATTGGTCGGTAAAGTTGCCGTAAATAATAGTCACAAATGAGTGTTTAGAGATAGCTCCAATGAGTAGACACTTCAATTATTAGTTGAATGAGAGAGTTTTTTTTTATATATTGCAATTTTGAGATCAAGTCTTGTATTGAACTAAGTCTTGAAAGAGTTTCTTTTATATATTGTAATTTTGAGATCAAGTCTTGTATCGATATTGCAATTTTGAGGATATAACTAATTAATTTTATATGACTAAATATTGATATTATAACTAATATGATAATTTTATCTTTTTTGACAGAATGTCATTTTTAGATCCTCATCAAGTTTCCAGCGTTGCGGGTTGAGACATTGATGGCGATGATAATGGAACAAACAAGATATTAGGATGATATCAACAACAGTCTTCTTTTTTATACTTAATTTGATTGGTTATAATATCAAAATATCTCATTTGGAGATGATTGTATTAGGATGTTATATTGGATGCGTTTATTAAAATAATGTAACTTTCAGGGTGATTGTATTATGATGTTTCATTTGTAAATAAAGAGTGAAGGCTTATATAAATGTAAATGTTGAATATAATGCCCTTGTTTTTGTGGAATACTTTTATACATGTTCTTAGGATTTAAATAGTGTGATAAGAGTAATTGAATTTGTTTAAATTCAGGATATTGGATCTTGAATAATATTTTTTTTAAATATGTATTAATATTAGTAACAAAATTTTACCGTTACTATTGGTAACAAAACTTTAATGTTACTAATTCTGCATTTTACCGTTACTATTTGTAACAAAACTTTACCATTATTAATTTTGAATTGACGTTACTATTAGTAACAGAACTTTACCGTTACTAATTATAAATTTACCATTACAATTAGTAACATAATTTTACCGTTGCTAATTCTGAATTTACCGTTACTATTAGTAACATAATTTTACTGTTACTAATTTAAAATTTACCGTTACTATTAGTAACAGAAATTTTCGTTACTAGCTTCGTGCCCCACGCCTTTTTTCTAACGGAAAAATTGTGTTACTAATATTTTTAGTAACGGTAAAATTGTGTTACTAAAAGCGTGTTTTGGTGTAGTGTACGCTTAAAAATATGCCGCTAGAAGGCAAAAATGAAAAACAACCACCAAACGGCCCCGCAAGAGGCATGAACACCTCGCAGGGGACCAATGTAAATCGTAACAACTGATCGTGTAGTCACTGGATGCTCGATTTGAGAATATTACTAAAATTTGCAAATAATTAGGCTTAAAAACATGCCGTTAAAGGGAAAAAAATGCAAAATAGCCACCAAACGGCTCGCAAGAGGCACGAACACCTCGCACGGGATCAACATAACTCATAGCAACTGATTGTATAGTCACAGGATGTAATACCCCGTAATTTTATGGATATTTATTTATGGGATTAATTAAATTAAATGTGAATTAATTGAGAATTAATCCGGATAAAATACTAACGAGGTGTGAGTTGGCATTTGATTATAATGTGTATATATGGCAGTATATGAATTTTGAAAATATTAAAATTGTCGCGAGACTGAAATACGGCAATTTAGGAAATTTTGTTGGGACGCGCGTGACAATCGCGTCAGGAAGGTAATTATTTAAATTAAAAAGTGAATTTTATTTTTATCAACCGTCTGGTCATTTTGAGTGCGCCAACGTGTCCGAAAGGGTCGAAATAGTCAGAAAACACTAGCCGGGGGTTTAATTTGGGTCCCGGGGCATTTTTAAGCCATACCGGCAACTTAAAAGGGTATTTTGGTAATTTTGGAATTTTAGGAATTTTGACCAACGAATTTTGGGAGTTTAAAATAGGGAATTTAATAACCCACTAACCCATTACCAACACTTAACTGATTAGAGGGCTACGGGGGTTTCATGAGAAGTTAAGAGAAGTTCCCAAAAGAGAAAACCTTAACCTCCATCTTCAACCTTCAACCTTGGGAGAAAAGGAGAGAGAGCAACCTTCATCAATTCAACACCAAATTCATAGGATAATCCAAGGCAAGTGGTTTAATTACGTGAATTTCAAGCGAATGTTTCTTCCATGCTTAGAAATTTATATAATTGCATGGTATTGGGAGATTTATAAAAACCCATGAAATTGGAGTTGTAAATTCAGGTTGTGATATAGGGATTGCATGTAGAATTGTTATTGGGTGATTATACTAATAGAAATATGACTTTGATTATATAAAAAAGGATTTATTAAGGAAAATTGATGACTTTAAATTTCTAGGGTTCATACTCATGAGGGTTGGGTAAAATTGGGGATTGATGATAATTTCATGTTGTTTAGGAAGATTTGACACTATAAATATGTTAAAATACGACCTAAGTATGTTTAGAAATGATTAGGAACCTTAAAACACTGTTGGGATAATGTTTGGATGAGTTTTGAGAAGAGAAAGTTGGAGGAAAAATGAACTTAGGAGTTCTGGGCTCGAAACTGTCACCTCGTTAGAAGACCTGCCCAGGTCGTTCGAACGAGCTCGTTCGAACGAGTTGGCAGTTTGACTTCTAACGAGTGGGATGTTCATTCGATGCCTTTCGTTCGAACGAGATCTCGTTTGATGGCCACTTCGTTCGAACGAACTCTCGTTCGAACGACCTCGTTCGAACGAGACTTCTAACGAGTTGACAGATTGGCCTTTTTGGCCTGATTTGATTTCTAATGTCCCGTAACCTGGTTTAATTGTAGAAATAACATTCCCTTGATGACTAATTAATATAGTTTGGATATTTGGGATATATTGAGGAGTAAAACATAGAAGTGTGATTGGAACCAAATGAAAATTGTGGATTAGGACGTGAGTGACTAATTACGATGTGAGAATAATTGACGATTTAAATGTTAGTATTAACCGGGGATATGTGAGTTGCGTACATTATAAGTTGGTATAAGAATGATAAGTATACCACTAATAAATTATGGTAATTACTAAGATGTGTGCATGCTTAGTATATGTATATAATTTTATGTGTATGACATACCTACCATACTTGCTATCACGGGAGGTTTGCGTTCGCTTAGGGCCATCTACTCTTTGTGTGCCTACGGGGGGATTTAGATTGGTACCTCGAGAATATAGGTCAGAGAAGGACTTATTGGGAAGTTAATAAGACTGCTGATCGTGGGAGCGTAGGTATGTGCGTGACCCATGTGATGTGACTGTGTTCGCCTCCATTGTTTGTGATTGTTGTTATCTGAGAACGATTCCTGAGAGATTCGAAATGCGTAATCCTTATGTACGTGACATACCGGGATGGATAGCACAGTATGTGTGCACCGCAACTTAGTCTCGGGTGCTTGTATTGTATATTCATGACGTGAATAATATACGCTTAAATAATGAGAACTTTCATGTTAGTATTGTGAGTATAATTATGGTAACGCTTTGAGAAAATAAAAAGGGATAACCTGTAGTGAATTGTATTGCTAATAATTGAGAATTCGAGTTTAAGTAAAACCTCTATTTAATTGATAACGTTAGAATGTATAATGGGAATCGAGTAGAAAGGGGTAGAACTTATGACGGTTTAGTTAAATATGAATGTCACTTAGATAGGTACGGTACGTTAGGAGTGCACAATTAGTCGAGAGGTGAGTATTTCATGTGAGTACACGTCCTAACATGTATTTTGCATTCATTTTTTTAATTTCATTAAAACACTTGTTATTTTTAAAATACTCTCCACTTTCGGGCTCTGACCCGTTTGCTTTCAAATCTATTTTTTTGTTAAAACCTTTTAGGTGCCCAGTCACAAGGACACCATGCATAGGATTTCCATTCAGGTGACGAGCTGTAGCTATTGTGGAAGTTACAGGGCCTTACTAGTAGACGCTTCTTTTGTTTTGACTCCATATTCAGTTTCATCATTTGTAGGGCATGTCGCCCATTTCTATTAGAGACATTTCTTATTTCAATCATTCAGATCTTTGGCATGTAATTAATTCAGGATACACAATTTTATTTATTTCCGTTGTGGGATTGTTGTGAGGAGTTTTCCTCCGGACTTACTATTATTTGTTGGTTACCTTATTGAGACTTTATGGTGTATGGTTATGATATTCTTTCATAATTCTTTTATTGTATGTTAATCAGACTTAATTTAAAATTTGACATCTTACTTTTTAAATACTAGGTGGTTAATAATGATGAAAATATTTTCGACAGTGATGCTATTAACTGGACCAACTTCACATTTTGTATTAATTTAATAAAGGAGTAGCTACCCGGTATTTAATTAGTCGGAGTGTCACACGGGACTCCCAGTTTGAGACCAAAATTTATAAATAGTTATACTTAGGCTTAAAAACATATCATTAAAAGGAGAAAACACAAAACCACCACCAAATGACTCCACGGGAGTTACGAATATCTCAAAAAGGACCAACGCCACTTATAGCAGCTGACCACGTCGTCATGGGACTCCCGATTTGAGAATATGATAAAAAAATTCAAATAGTTAGACTCATGATTAAAAACATGTCACTAAAGGGCGAAAATACAAAATAGCCACGAAACGGCCCCGAAAGAGGCATGAAAACCTCGTACGGGATTAACATAACTCATAGAAACTGATCGTGTAGTCATGGAACTCCCAGTTTGAAAATATGACCAAAATTTATATATAGTTAGACTTGGGCTTAAAAACACATCGTTAAAGAGAGAAAATGCAAAACAGACAACAAACGGCCCCTCAAGAGGCTTGAACACCTCGCACGGGACCAATGTAACTCATAACAATAGACTGTAACACTAATCTATGCTTTCAATTATCATATATACATTCACATATATTTTCATAAATAAATAAAAAACTAAAAAGAGGGCCTATACCACAATTTGCAATTTAGAGTGTTCTCTCAATTTTCTTCGCTTTCAACACATTTGGCATATATTTTCATAAATCAAAAGAGACACACTAGATTCGAATTATGGGTTAGACCCCAACCTTGTTTATCTTACGAACTACGTAGACTTTGATGCCATTTTTTACTACTTCGACATTTCAGAATTATTTTTGGGATTCAAGTCATTTATTACTTACCATTTGGAACATTTTGAAGTTTTGTTTACAAGACTAATTAGAGAAGAAACATATGGACTATTTGGAAGATATTCATGCAAGCATGCATTGTATTTTTATTTGTATTATACATATTCACGCAAGCATGCATTATATTTTATTACATATTCATGCAAGCATGCGTTAGTTAACTGTTATATTATTATGTTTTTATTTAAGGATGTTGTATTGGCTAAATATTTATTTTTGTAAATATAAATAGGTTTGAAAAATGTACTAGTTTTTTGGGATACAAAAAAATAAAATTTATTTATTTTATTATATTTTGTAATTTGATTACGGTCCAAAACCGTGATCAAATATATATTTTTTAATTTAATCACATTAGTGATCGCGGTTCAAAACCGTGACCAACAGGGTGACCATTAAAAATAAAATATATTTAGTCACGATTTTGGACCATGACCAAATATTTTATTTTTAAAATCTTCGCTCTTTCAGTCACGGTTGTGGACCGTGACCACTAATGTGACCAATTAAAAATATCACATTGGCGGTCATGGTTTTGGATCGTGACCACTAGTACTACATTTTTAATTGGTCACATTAGTGGTCATGGTTCTGGACTGTGACCCACAGTGATAGGGTGGTCACGATTTTAGAGCATGGCCCACGATGAACCGTGAACAATCCTATGGGTTATAGTTTTGTACCGGGACTCGTGGTGCTGTCACCCTCAATATGGTCACGAACAATAACCGTGACCCATAGGTCTTGGCCACGGACCAAAGCCATGATCATCTACCAATTTTGGTGTAGTGACTTTAAAAACATCCGCGCCCAGTGATCCCCCTTCATTGCAGTGAACTTGTTGCCATAGTTTGTATTTAGAGTTAAGTGTGGGTTTATTTAGCTTTATTCTATATGTAATGGGAGAATACAATTGAATTTGCAATAGATAAGGATAATCATTTAGCTCCCTGTCTTTACGTAACTATCTAATGAGATACAATATGTTGAGATACGCTAACAAGTGGACTTAGTTATTGAGATGAAATCGGATCAGAAACTCTCTTTTGAAAGAAAAAACTTGAAAGTTTCAGCAAATTTATTTTTTGGTGCCGATTATGATTTTTTCACGAATATAAAGTTTTGGCAATATCAAAAAATTCTTAATAATTGGAAAAAAATTCAAAATCTGAAATAAAAAATCTCGGGACCCCTGAGAAAAAAAATAAACAAGGTTTTTTTAAAACATGATAAAAAATTGAAATCAGAAATCGAAAAAAAAATGCGAAAAGGTTTTCGAAAAATTCTGAAAAACTTAAACGAATAAGAATAATTTTGGAAAAAATTTAGAAAATTCTAAATCGGCATGTACTAAAAAAATCAAAATAGTATATTTTCAATAATTTTTTAGAAAATATAAAAAAAAAATAATTGTTATTATTACATAAAAAAATAAGATTAGAAAAATTAGAGAATCTAAAAAATATACTTGATTTTGAATTTAAATTCAATTTTTTCCAGTAAAATGGGAAATCAGAATTTGACAATAAAAGTATTATTTCAAAGTCTAAAAAAATAGGCTACAAAATTCGAATGTTCGAAAAAACCTTATATATGAGTGTATGTGTCTTCTCTTTATTAATAATTTTTTTGATAATTAAATGTATGAAAAATACCAATCGCTAAGGGAGCAGAACCTGTATAAAAAAAATTAAAAACCCCAGAAAAAGATCTCAACCCAATAGAAGCACACCTACAGACCTCTGTGAAGGTTCTCCACGAACTCTAAACTATTAACATAAAATCCTACTTGTGTCTCTTTGAACCAACTCAGTAAGGTGCTTAGAAAAAGGTAACAAATCTCGATAGGCGCAACCTCCATCCCTTCGAAGCATTTCGTGTTGCTCTCTTACCAAATACTGCAAATGATACAATGAGGGACTAGCCGCCAAACTTTGGTGTCTCCCTTCCACCTCTTATAAAGGTTCCAGGACTCTAATAACACTTTTACCGGTTCAAGCATGACCCACTCAAATCGGCTAAGACCAAAAAAAATATATCACACAAGTCTCTTGTCACAACGTAGAAGAAAGTGATTCATTTTCTCTCTCCTCCTTACATAACCAACACTGGCAAGCCATAACCTGCCTTTTCTTCTATAATCCTCCCATCATTAAAATAGCTTTTCTTGTCGCGGTCCATATAAAGAACGTAACTTTTGAGTGCGCCTTGGATTTTCATATTTGCTTTCATGGGAAATGAGGTCTAAGATTCCGGCTACTTCTCATCATGATATAGTAACCTCGAACCATAAAACCCCTTTCTCACCTTCCTTCCACCTCAACTCATCTTCCCCATTCGATGGACAGGGGGAAGAGCATAACCAGTCAAAGAAGGCCTCAACCTGCTCGAGCTCCCAATCCCATAACCGACATCAGAACTGAGGGTCCCACATCACTTGGTTCCCAATGACATACGTGTTCAACAATTAATTCATCCTTATCCCCACCTACATTGAAGATATTCGGAAATAGATCCCGGAGATAACCATCCCTACCCCATTTATCTTTCCAAAATCTTATTCTAATACATTTCCCCAATTTTATTTTGTAAGAATAATGATGCTAAGTTACAAAATAGTTTAATGAAAGAAAAAATAGGTTCCACTCATGAGTATATAAATTTCATACAATCAAATACAATACAAGTAGTTGTGGACTTACTTTTTGTCAATTATTTTGAGTGATGTTGGGACATATACGTGTTACCTTAGTTTAATGTTTTTGAGAGTTTTTGTAAGAGCTCTCTTTTACCCAATGGAGCTCATGTCCATACATTCCGGATCAATAGTGATATAGTATTAAATAAAGAAAAATGAGAAAATCGAAGACCACTTGCAATGTACCATGGTAAAATAAAGAGTTTGTAAATTTAGGACCTATTGTAATATGTATTCTGAAAATAGGACAACAAACATTTTGTTTATAATTTTAGTCTCTATTTTTTAATAAAGCCGTTGGCGCGAACCTATATCTATAAAATGTCAACTAATCACAACATGTCACGTCCGTCGATACTTTGAAAATAGGGACTAAAAATGTAAACAAAATGTTTATTGTCCTATATCCATAATCAATATTATTTTAAATCCTGAAAGTGCATAATCTATAAAATGAATCAGTATGTGACTTGAATGCACGTAAAAATGACCAAGCCACATAATTATTTCGTTTATTATGCATTTCTTTATTGTGATTACAAGAGCCTTTTCAAGCTAGGACCATGCTGGCTAGCCATAACCTGTCTTATCTTCTACAATTCTCCCTTCATTAAAATAGTTGGCCTTGCCGCGGTTCATATAAAGAACGTAACTTTTGAGTGCGCCTTGGATTTTCATATTTACTTCCATGGGAAATGAGCTCTAAGATTCCCGCTACTTCTAAAATGATATAGTAACCTCTAACCATAAAAAACCCTTTCCCACCTTCCTTCCATCTCAACTCACCATCCCAATCAACGGATGGGGTGCCGAGCATAACCAGTCAAAGAAGGCCTCAGCCTCCTCAAGCTCCCAATCTCATAATCGACGTTAGAACTGAGGGTCCCACATCACTTGGTTCCCAATGACAGACATGTGTTCAACAACTAATCCATCCTTATCCCCACCTACACTGAAGATATTGGGAAACAGATCCCGCAGATAACCATCCCTACCCCATTTATCTTTCCAAAATCTTATTCTAATACATTTCCCCAATTTTATTTTGTAAGAATAATGATGCTAAGTTACAAAATAGTTTAATGAAAGAAAAAATATGTTCCACTTATGAGTATTTAAATTTCATACAATCAAATACAATACAAGTAATTCTGGACTTACTGTTTCTCAATTATTTTGAGTGATGTTGTGACATTTACGTGTTACCTTAGTTTAATGTTTTTGACAGTTTTTGTAAGAGCTCTCTTTTACCCAATGAAACTCACGTCCATACATTCCGGATCAATAGTGACATATTATTAAATAAAAAGAAAAATGAGGAAATCGAAGACCACTTGTAAAGTGCCATGATAAAATAAAGGGACTTTATAAATTTAGGACATATTGTAATATGTATTCCGGGAATAGGACAACAAATAATTTGTTTATAATTTTAGTCCCTATTTTTGAATAAAGTCGCTGGCGCGAACCTATATCCATAAAACGTCAACCAATCACAGCATGTCACGTCAGTCTATAATTTGAAAATAAGGACTAAAAATTTAAACGAAATGTTTATTTTTCTATATCCATAATCAATATTATTTTAAATCCTAAAAGTGCATAATCTATAAAATGAAATCAATATGTGACTTGAATGCACGTAAAAATGAACAAGCCACATAATTATTGCGTTTATTATGCATTTCTTTATTGTGATTACAAGGGCCTTTTCAAGCTAGAACCATCTGGACTTATTACATCTAATAAGTTACGGAAGTTGAACAACCTATTAATATGAAAATTGATTTAGTAATAAAACTCACAGGATGCACAAAAGCTGTAATTAACTAACAAATATGACTCTGTGTAATGAGTTCAGAGTAACATAGGGGAGGAAATAACATCCAAGCCTGTTAAATAAATGATTGCAACAGTGGCTCATTAACACACATCAAACTAGTTTTTCTTGGAGAAACAATTCCAAGGAAAATAAAACAATATATTTATACTTTGAGGGCACCATGGGATCTTGTTTGAAAAAAGTATGATGTCTCAAAGACATCAACCTTTTTGAAGTCTTGGGTTCTGATTGGTCAATAGTATTAATGGGACTCACATCATTTATGAAAATGGGTCCCTGCCAGCGGCATTGACCAATCTAAACATCAAATTTCTATCGGTTCTTGTTTAACACTAATAATGGTAAGATGCAAATGCGACAAGGGTCCCACATATTCCTCACAACAAGGACAGTAAAATTGCATGCGCAAACGTGTTACATTTGTACTGGTGTCGAACATTCACGCGGTGTACCCTCGATGCATAAAATACTGTATCTCAATTATGTGTGAGGTGCTATCTAATTTTTGTGGTTCAAAAGAATCTCTCGCAACTCCGCCGCGTCAACCTCTTTCACCTGTAATAACCGGTCACGGGATCCGGGATCCACGCCGTGTTTTTCTTTGGCTCGTTCGCTCCTTTCTTATTCAAGATTACCTTAGTAGTCGCTCCTCTCACACTACCCGACACAACACCACTCTGTGACGCTGAAGCGTATCCGCGTCGACTTCCAATAATAAAAGCAGAAAGAAACTTCGCGTTCGAGAAAGAGGCAGCCATGTTGAACTGGTATTACTACGAGAGAGAATTCACGTTGTAGCTGAGATTTTTTGGAGAGAGAATTGACGTTACAACAGCAGAAAATTTTCTTTCTTCTAAATTAAATTCTCTCTCCTTTAAGGCTGGCTTGGAGCTGTGAATTGAAATGGAACAATGATATGTGTTTATATAGAGGAAGTAAGAAGGAAGTGTAAATGTTGGTGTGTGAGCTGGCAATATACGAGTGTAATTTAGTTGGGGACGTGTTGAAATTGACTTTCTTATATATTAGGTGGCAACTATCTTTTGAGACTTGGTCCATTATGTATTTAGCCGACCTCTTTTTTGTTTGTTTTGTTTTCATTCATAGAAACAAAAACGAAACACGTTTTCTGATTAATTCAACTTCAACTTCATTTCTATTACGTGATTGTTATGAAAATAGCAAGTTGATAAAGTTTTCATTTGAAATATAAATTTTATTATAGATTTTCCTAGCAGTAAAAAAACAGCCAAAAGAAGTAGTGAGGCGGCCGAGTTTCTTCATTTCCTAGATTTTAAATTTCGACCACACGAATTGGGAAAGGGTCCTTTTCATTCCAATAATGCAACGTCCATGAGCCCAGTCAATGGTCAAGCAGCCAATAACCAAACTAAAGAAGTTTCCTCTTTTTCTCCTACGCTATTGTTAACGTGTCCCATTTGGCCAAGTTGTTAGCATTTTCCTTCTTTCCTTTCTCTTCCTTTGTCCTTTTGGAGAGAAAATTGGAAAAATATCTGATTTATGAAATACCAAGTCAACTAATCAAAAACACCTCTACATTTAAATCCCAAATAGAACGGAGTCAACTATGTCATGTCCCCTGAGAATACTAAAGGAACGAGATCGTTTTAGTATGAATTTTGAATCTATCAAATATTGCTTTGGGTCTATCTAAGCGTTTAGTACTCGAGCAGTGTCGTTTGAGGTGCCTAAACAACAAGTTGAGTGAGTTTGTTTCAAATGGTTGTAGTTGTTACGGTTTGAGAACCCAGGACTCCATGAATTTACATAATATGACTAGTTTATGGGTTGACTTTTATTACATTCACTTGTCATGGATGTTTCTAAGACAATAAAATTTTGATATCTTAAAGACGCGATTAGTTAGTTCGCTGACGAAAATTTACATTCATTAAATGATGTCGGTCCATACCAGTGATACTAACCAATCGCGTCTATAAGACATCGATGTCTTATAGACATAAAAAATTCTTCCTGATAAATTGAATAGTGCAAGGTTAATCCCGAGAATATGGGAGCCCAGGCGAGCTCCCTACATGAAACCCCCAAAAAAAATTTAATTAAAAAATGATGTTTAGTTATAATAATTTTTTAAAAAGTCCATTATCAACATTGAATAATTTTTGCATAGAAAAGAATCAATTGTTTTAACAATCAAAGAACAACAATGAGTCTAATAATAAATAAACAATTGGAAGATAAAAGTAAAAAGGCCCATCGGGCTTAATTTTAGAAAGAAGCCAAATTGTTTTTCTAAGACATGAAATGTTGGCATTATGATTGCTTTGATGGTAGTTGGATATATACTCGAGGGCATAAAAAATATATTGCGTTGGAGAGCCCCTTGGATCGAAATCCAAATCTCAAACTTCTATACAAGCGCAAGCACATACTAGGCTGCAAGCCTTTTTTTGCCATGGAAATTGCATCGGCGCTTATAAAACATCAACATAAGAAGCTTTTTCTGTTTTTTGTATTTTGTGGCCCCTAAAACTTATCGAAATTCCTGGGTTCAAAGTGATCACCTCCTTTGATTCCCTCAAGGCCGTCCCTGGATTAGTGTTGACATGCTTTAACTCTATATGTACCATTAAGACCGAATAGTCTTAATGGTACATATAGAGTTATATGGTACCTGTCCATTCATAAGAGATAAGTTTTATGGAAGAAATTTATCAAGAAATTCACTTTGTTTTATAGACATAATAATACATGGGTACTATATTGAAATAAATAATGAAAGGTAATTTTGCATTACTTCTAATGTTGGAAGCTAGAAACTCACACTAGTAAACAATCATTTAATTATTCATGGGGTTATATTATACAACATTTACTATTGTAGAATCGCACTTTGTCATGAGCCTGAAGCTACATGGTTCAATTAGGTGATATTATATAATAACCATTTTGATCACCTAATTTTTTTTTCATAAGCCTTTAAAATCGTGAATAATAATATCCTATAATTTTTATTACAAGTGTTTATGATTTTAATAAATGTTTATATTTACTATCACAAGGGGTATATATATGGTGCTTATGATTCACCCTCTAATGAAGTATTGACAAATATAATGTTTATCGCGCATGTACAATTTTATTTTGATGAGACACTCTTCCCGCTGTAGGGGAAGTATAAAACGTACCCAAAGTAAAAATTGATCCTGAAAAACGGTCCATTCATGAAGAACAATGATAATTATTATGGAATACTTTCACCTTTTCTCATCTAATCTTCCGTATCGCTTAATGCAAAATTGAAATGAAAATTGATATTGCAATATCAAATGTCATATGGACTAGTTGTGATTTCTCTTAACAAAATCATTGTCCCAGAAGGACAAAATAAATTCGACAACAAATAATTTCTCTTATATGCCCTAACTACTTGACTCCACAGAAGCGAAGGTTAAATAAAATCATGCTCAAATAACATTCCAGAAGAGGTTATACATACACTCTAGAAGAGGTTATGAACAAATATCCACTCTCTCTAAATCCTCATAAAAGGTATTGTCTATAAAAAGACACAAGTCCCTGAAATGACTATTAAGCCCCCGAAGTTGGCAAAGGTACCTAATATTAAATGAGATCTCTGTATTTTATACATATACAAGAGAAAAGTGGGATCGCCAAAGATGATCATCAATGATATAATTATATATGTTGTAGATAAACAAATAAAAGGGCAATGAGAATACAAATCGACGTATTATAAATGAATGTCGACAAAGAATAAATTGGCCAAAAATGAAAAAATGTCATGATCGCATAAGTCGAGTATCTTAATATACGTGGTGTATTTGGACCTATAGTAGAAACCCCAAAAGATGATAACTCAGAGGGTTATGAATGGGTGTTTATAATAATGTGAAGTGTTAAAACTCACTAAAAAGTTCATGATTTATTGCACAAGGTTTTTCGAAGAAACCAAAATTAATAATATATGAACATACCATCCCGTTTCACCATAAATACTTTTCAGACATATGACTAGCTTAGCAGTTGTTTTTGAAATATATTATATGAGACTTGTGTATTATAAGTGCTTATACATACGGGATTTAGACAAAGAATATATATAAAAATCCTACACAGATTTTCTTTGTCATAAGTAAAATAAGGATTACGTATTCAAATGCACTACGACGTTTATTGTATAACACACAATCCAAATAGATATAGGTACAATCGTCTTAGTAAATATTTGTCTAAGGAAGGGTAGGAATGGCAATAATATATGCAAATGTGCCATTATAAAATATTCTTAAATAGATGTGCTCTTGAAGAGTTCAATTGAAATGAAAAATATCCAAATAAGGAATTCAATAAATGAATGACCTTCAGGTAACTAGTTATTGTCTCGGTTTGCAGATCTAACACAATTTATGTTAAACTCAAATCCATTAGTCAAATGGATTGAAAAGTCTTGCAATGCTTTAACATATATTAAGCATATAATTTTAGTATACTCACGGTCTCTGGTATTTGGATATTAAATTATCCATATCATCTTAAAGAGGATGATAAACATAAATTTTGTTCTGATGTACCATATGTGCATGTTATTATAGTATTCGGTCCAGAAGTACCATACTTCTATATTATTAGTATATTTCTATACATGACATAATGCATGATACTGGATATTATAGATGCAGTCAATATATTGGCAAGAAATGATTATCATTGACTTGCAAAGTCTGAGACTAATATTAAAATTATGGGATACGATCATGGAATTATTTGTGTAATACTTTTTAAATATAACTATCCATGTCAAGTTGGTAATGTAGATGCAAATAATCTCCATGATCCTCACAAGGAAAAATCAAAGTACTGATGACTTGCCTCAAACGACATATGGTCCTACTACTACTTATGAAGGTAATAGCGCTTGTATATCTCAAACTCAAAGAGGTTACGTCGAGGGAGATATGACTAACACATTTCAGTTATTTTTTATACATGAACTCAAGAAGAGTTATGCTATTAAAGTTAAATAGATCCGATAAAGTGATATGTTCATCCCTCTTCTCCCAAGTCTTATGGAATTTAAGATTATGAAAAAATATTAAATTGAAGAAAAATTCTATCAAATCTATTCACCAAGTTAAAGAAACATTTCACAAGGTTGTGTATGAGACTGACATGAATCGACTCAATCATCAAAGAAATGACTTAATCATGGGTGTATCCAATCAGGGGGAGAATATAAGGATATGATATTTTGGATATATATAGTTGTACTCTTTTTCCTTTAAACAAGGTTTTTTCCCAATAGGTTTTCTAGTTAAATGCTTTAACGAGGCAACATTAAGCGTGTCCAACACCAATTCAATGATCACAAAATTTGTACTCTTTATCCTTTACTTTTATGTTTTCCCACTGAGTTTTTCCTTAGTAAAGTTTTAATGAGGCAGCAATCATTGAATGGCGAATATTGTGTACATCCAATAGGGAGTGTTGTAAATTATGTATTTAGTGGATGTCCAATGGTATTCCACAATTATCAAAGGCTTATTGGGATACCTTATTTTGTAATAAATAAGGGTCATACCCCTTAAGTATTAACATATAAATGAAATGAAGAAACTTACTCTCTCTAAATTCTTATTTTACAATAAGAACAATAACGACTACAATAATATATAAACCATTGAAAGATAAACAATAAAAAGGTCCATCAGACTTAATTTTAGAAAGAAGACAAATTGGTTTTCTAAGACGTGAAAAGTTGGCATTATAATTGCTTTGATGATAGTTGGACATATACACGAGGGCATTAAAAATATATTGCATCAAAGAGCCCCTTGGATCAAACTCCAAATCTCAACATTTTATAAAAATGTAAGAGCCAACTAGGCTATAACACTTTTTTCTATGAAATTGCATCGGAACTTATAAAACATTGACATAATAAGCTTTTTTTTTTTTTACTTTTTGTATTTTGCGGCCCCTAAAACTTGTCAAAATTCCTCGGTACGAGGGGATCACCTCCTCTGCCTTCCCTCAAGGATGGCCCTAGATTAGTGTTGACATGCTTTAACTCTATAAGTACCTTTAAGACCATTCATGGGAACAATAATACTTAATAATAAATTTAAGCATGGTAGACAATTGTTGATGGATCGTATTATATAGCAGGATTACTAAAAGAATAATGTATTGATTTATACTTTGAATCCGCTAAAAAAGAACAGTTTTGAGAAGAATCTAATAAAACCTAAACAAAATTAGAGCCAACAAGAATACAATACAAACCGACCCAAACCAACCTATAAGGTTTAGTTGTAACTGAGTTTTCCATTTCATGTGCACGTTATTAGAGCATATCTAATAGTGGAAGAAAATGCTAATAAATTCTCTAGCTTTACATATTAGGAGACCTGCAATGGGGACATGAATAGTATAAAATAGGTTTCAGAAAAGGTAAGGAATCCCCCCAATTTAAGAAAGCCCTACTGAATTTATAAGGATTTATAGGATTAATATTTGATCGTATGAATTCATATGATCAAATGTAGTGCTTATGCGAGTGATTTTGAATTAATATGATAAATGATATTTGTATAGTTTCGAACGAACAAATATTGTTTGCATGAATTGTTTTTTGTATTTCATACAAACAATATTTATTTGTATGAATGTTGTTTGAAGATTTATATCACTCCTCTCTTGTGAAGAACCCCCGTTACAAAAGGCAACACATTCTTTTGGTTTTCTACTTTTACATATTCGTGAGCATCCACCATTTTGGATGATCTTAAAGGAGTGAGAAAGTAATTGAGATATGCTAGTAGACAATGTATATTATATGAAAGAACAAATGTGCAATTTCATGATACTTAATCTCTCTCAATTCTATATTCATTAATTTATTTATAATTTCTTTTAATTTCTCATTTTTAATTTTGGAATTATTGATTCAACCTCCACTGAATCACTTAATCTAGTTTAATAGCGCAACACATACGCCGTTAATGTTTCTTCATGATTTACTTTTTCCCCCTAACAAGTACATTATTGTTATTATTATCATCTAAAATTAGTATAATGTTGGTCTTAGCTACATTAAACTAGTCAGAGACATATAACAGATAAAAATATACTAATTACTGGGATTATAGTCTATAGAAAATGGTAGAGAGGGGATAGAAAGAGAACGACACCAGGATGTAAGTAGTTCATCTAGAAATAGCCTACGTCCACTAGTGTAGTTAGAATCAGATTACTAGGAAATTTTCATGGATGAATACAAGTAAGATCTCAAAGTCTCTTTAGAATTTGGCATCATAAAAATAGGAACATATGTATAGGAGCCCCACCTATGTGGGTATGGTTTGCTATTTATAGGCTGTTAGAAAAGAGGGAATAGAGAAGAATGCATGCCATGCCTTTATAAGACATGCATGTACAGATTTTACACAAGGGTGAGGGAATAATCATGGAGTTTTTTATGCTCATATGGAAAGGATATTTACATATCTCTCACTTATGTGGGTGTTGTAATTGTTGCTTAGTCACCCAATCATATAATACTTACTTTCCTTAATGGCATTAAGTGACACCGTGAGCGAATAGTTAACTAATGAGGTTAATTGTGCTGTAAAGGATAATTAAGCCAACCTCATTATTGAGGTCGACCAGAATGGATCTGAGTCCCACCGCTTTTGGTATTAAATAAGTCCATGTGTTCTCTTTTGATTGGTCCACAAGTTATTCCATATTTATTGTATAAAAAAAGACCCCAAGACTTTGCTCACGATTGTAACTTGTAGAAGATTCTCTAGAGTGTTGTGTCTTTTGAGCAGACGCTAGGTGAATTGAGTGAGTGAAGTGTTGGCTGTGGAATGTCATCTGCTCACGATATTCTAGTCGACTTTGGATGTGCTCAGCCAACATTCAGAAGATTGACTTGTGAAAATTTTCTATGAATTTTTTTTAAAGGGTTTGAACTTGACACATCTAGGGTTTAGAGAGTGGCATCGGGTGAAATTATTATACACACGCCTGGAGCAGTGTGGCATCAGTTTTTGAGGTGCTATTTGCCTTCCCTAAGCATTACATCATGCCTTATTTTTATAAGGGGTGATGATTACCTCCTAAAATTTATAAAATGATATTTCTCCATCGTTTCAACTTTTCAAAAACATTTCCTTAGCACGAGAGTTTTCAGAGAGAAAATTAACTTTTGTCGCCCAAAACTCGTCCTCTTCAACTAACTCTTTCCATTTCTGCCATTTCCAACGACCTCCGCCTCAGAAAACTTCTTTCAAAAGATTTTTCTTCCTTTCTAGAATTAGTGGCTTTAGAGTTTCAATTGTTCTTTAAAGTTTTAGGGTTCTAGGTACACAATCCTCTTTTATGAAGCTCCTTTAGGGATTTCTCTGAAGTTTCTTAGATTCCTTTGTGATTTATTCTTGTCATTACTTATTGGCACTAGATTTGAGTGTAGATTTATATTTAACCAGAGATTTCACATGCTTAGGTGTCCATTGAGTTGGTTGTCCTAGGATTTTATAATTGAGGCTTGTTCTATAATTTCTCGCTATCTCACCCAAAAATTTATCTTGTCAAAATAGGAATTATCTTTCAAACCTTTAAATTTATCCTTTATCAATGCTTAACCTTGGATAAATAAGTGGTTAGAGAACCTTAGGGAGATAGATAAACAATTTTCTAGTGTTTACGCCAGAAGATTCTTACCCCCTTCAAATGGTTCAAACTGAGGACAAGCCTGACCATCCTAGGTATAATCCCTAAGTTCCTTCATATGCTTGTTCTTCCCCATAGCCCCCAGACCAAAAGTACATCTAATCATAGTTTTAAGGTCCTTTAAACAGTGAGGAGGTGAACACCATTTTTGATGTTGTTAGGTTAACAAATATGATTTTAGATATTTTTGTCATTGATGTAGATTCCTCAACTGAAGAGGAAATAGTTAAGAGATTTGACCCATGTACTTCCCCATTTATTATTCCTTCTACTGAGGAGAGCACTTCTAGCGACTCTTTTGATTCTAGGAATAATAATGCCTATTACCATGGGTATGATATTACAGAGGAAAAGCCTGACGACCTAAGAGATATTGATTACATTATCCTTAGAATTATTGTTATAATATTGGACTGTGATGATAGGGTCTATGATTGGCCCAATGTCGACGAGATCTATTTCCCCGTCTTGGCATTACAGGTGGGAGTTTGTCTTCCCCTTCATCCCATTTTCCAAACTATTTTTAGGGGCTATAGAGTTACTCTGACCCAACTCTCCCCGATAAAGATTGGTATATAACTATGCTAACACTTTATATGATATTTGAAAAACATAATTTGCTTCCTCGATCATTGTAGAAAGAACATTTATCTATCGATTTTCCCTTGAAGTACCTACAAAATACACACTAAAAATGAGTATAATGACAAGATAAGGGGACAATCCACGCCCTTTAATTGAAGAGAAGTCAAATGAAGCTACTAAAAACTATTTTCACATTTTAAAACATATTAAAAAATATTAAGTGATAAAAGTGAAAGCTAGGGTAAAATATCAAGTGTGAAAATGTATATAAGAGAAGTCAAAGGGTGGAATTAGAAATTTATTTCTTTTTCCATAGTTTTCTAATTTTGCATTTAAAATACCCCAATATAATTATTTAAGTGACTATTTTACTCTCGTTACAACTAGTGATTTTAATAGTTATAGTTTTAAAATACTATTAGTTTACTTTAATAAACTCTTTCAAATCATAATTTATAAATTTCTCAAATACTTGTTCCGCTAAGAATAAAGATTTAAATTCACATTTTATTTGTAAAAATTTAATTTAGGGTTGGATAATATCAAGATAGAAAATAAAGTTTGAGAAAAGTGTATTTCTAGCTTAATTTCAAACACGCATCATATTCTAAAATTATTATTTTCAATCAAAAATATGTTCATACTTTCTTAAGTCATGAAGTAAAAGGATTAAGATGATAATAATGGTATTCAAAGGGGAATAATAAATAAATAATTATTTAACTAAGAAATTAAATGCATCATTCCACCCTTAAATGGGTATTTTAGCCAATCATTTGGAAATTAACACAAAAAGATTGTGTTAATGTCTCTATTAAGGGTAATACACAAGAATATGAGAGAAGTGATATTTATTATCAAGTCTTTTGAACACTAAAAATATCAGTCCTAACAAAAATATGAGAAGAAGAGTAATTTTTATTATCAAAATGGTTCACAGAATGTTGTCTCCAACAATCCAAAAATAGACACTTAATAATGCAAAACACTACTCTCCATCAATATTTTGGCTCATTACAATCACTTTCACCTTACAATCTAAAAATATATCCTCTTAAATGTGTCTCTGTCTTAAAGATAACACACTCAAAAACTTATACTCTAAGAATATACACACTCCAATACTCCCCGTTGTGTAGTTTGTTGAACTTCTTTTATATCCCCCTCAAAAAATTCAATATATACATTCGTGTATATTGTGAGTCCAAGACACACCAAAAACATGGGGCAGCTACCCTGACTTTAACAACACTAATGAGGCATAAACTTCGTATGTAAAATATGTCATTGGGTGTTTATATGGAAGGGATCGAATCCATAGGGAACGGTATTTAGGATTTAATTGATTTAATACTTAAAGGGTGGGGGGAGAATAAAAGATGATGATAATTAAAAAAGGGAAAAGAAAAGTTAACTATGCAAATAAAAACTAAACAAAGATTAATAAAACGAGATTATGATCACATCCCCACCATGGGATAATCAACACGTATGGATTAAAACACACTTAACCAAACATAATAAATTGATTATAAACACCAAATATGAAAAAAAATAATTCAACAATGAAAGAAATAACTTTCACTCGAATATGGTCACGAATGGATTAAAGTCGCAATATCGCTATACATACTACCGTTGCAAGACAAGAGAAGTTAAATACCTAATATTTCGACTTTAATACACAAGGTTTCAATTAAAAGTGTTTTAACCCAAAACTTATATTTTAAGGCTCAATACCCATCAATGGTGGAAATATGATGTCAAACGATAAACTAGTTACAACACATGATTAAAGCAACTTATACAACTAACTAATTAAAGTAAACCACAAATTAACCAACAAAAAGAAGTTACATTAGAATATGGCTAGGTTAAAAAACAAGAAATCAACTTTAAAATCAATAAAACAATGAAAAAGATGATGAATAGTGACATACCACCAAACCCTTAGAGAGAGAAAGAAGATAAGCTCCCAAACACCAATTAAAAATAACCTAAAATATCTCATATTAACCTAAAAAATGAATATCTATTAAATAAGGATGATTCCCCTTTTTATACTACATCTAAAAACCCTATAAAATAGCTAAAATTCGTGCATGAACAGTAATCGAGCCAACCTTACCCGGTCCGGCTCGAGACAAACCTACACTACACCAAAACTAGTGAATGGTCACGGCCAAAATTCCTGACCAAGGTTGTGGGTCGCGGACTTGGGTCATGACCATTTTGGGCACGACCAATTTCGTGGGTCGCGGCCAAGTCCGTGACCAATCTGGGGTCACGATCCTGAGGGGGTCATGGTAGATGGTAGCGGACTTTGTCCGTGATCCAGATCGTAACGGAAAAAAATGGTCACGCCCAAAGTCCGTGAGCCCCAATCGTGAAAAAAATTGGTCACGGCCAAAGTTTGTGACCCACACCTCGACCAAAAAAAAGGAAAAAAATGGTCACGACCAAAGTCCGTGACCCCCAACCGTGACAAAAAGTGGTCGCGGCCAAAGTTCATGACCGACAACGCGACGAAAAAAAAAGGAAAAAAATGGTCGCGGGCTTTGGCCGCGACCATTTTTCGTTACGATTGGGAGTCACGGACTTTGGCCGCGACCATTTTTATGCGCGACGAAAAAAATAAAAATTGTCATGGACAAAGTTCATGACCATATTTAACTATAATTTTAAATAAAATGTCGTTTTTTAGTCCAATCCTAAAATTGGGGGTCGGTTGCTATGTGTGACATTGGACGCGTACGAGGTGTTACAAATATTTATTATCGGCAAAACAATAAAAAAATCACAAATTGAAAATCGGGAACGTTATTAATAAACTAATATATATACAAACTTAAAAATATTACACGTCATAATAACTCACGGAGCAAAAAAAAATTGGGTACAGTTTCCTCTGTTTTCTGAACATTCCAAACCCTCTAAATATAAAACCTGCTTATTATAAAGCCCGTACGACCATAAAATTTAACAATCAAATTATAAATGCCCGCACGACCATAAAACTAAACAATAAAATAAAAAAAGCCCGCACGGATATAACACAAAAAAAATATAATTATGAATTTCCACAACATTATATAAACAATCTTCATGTTGTAAACCATTGCCTCCTTCATTGTTCCAGATGAAAAAAAAGAAAATGATACAATGTTATCCTGCAAATGATAGGATACAAAAAAAAAATGATATCAGTAACCAAGTAGTTTTACAAAAATATTAAGCCTAAGTTTAGACATTTTCAAATTATAGTCGTATTCTCAAACCGGGAGTCTCATTATCGTGCGAAGTCCCGTGATCGTGCGGTAAGTTCTTACGAGTTACATTGGTCCCGTGCGAGGGTTGGTGCCACTCACGGGGCCGTTCAGGGGCTGTTTCAGGTTTTCATCTACTAACGCCATGTTTTTAAGCCTAAGTTTAGAAATATGCAAATTATCATCGTATTCTCAAACCGGGAGTTCTGTGATCGCGTGGTCAGTTCATACGAGTTACATTTGTCCCGTGCGAGGATTTAGTGCCACTCACGAGGCCATTCGGGGGTTGTTTCAGGATTTCACCCAATAACGCCATGTTTTTAAGCCTAAGACTAGAAATATACAAATTATCGTCATATTCTCAAACCAAGAGTCCCGTGATCGCGCGGTCAGTTCTTACGCGTTATATTGGTCCCGTGCAACGTGTTGTGCCACTCACAGGGTCGTTCGGGGACTATCTCAGGTTTTTACCCACTAACGCCATGTTCTGGTCAAGTCCTGATATCTTTAAATTATCATCATATTCTCAAACCGGGAGTCTCGTGATCGCGTGGTAAGTTCTAACGAGTTACATTGGTTTTGTGAGAGGTGTTGGTGCCACTCACAGGGCCATTCGGGGTTGTTTTGAGTTTTCACCCACTAACGCCATGTTTTTAACCCTAAGTCCATAAATATACAAATTATCATCGTATTCTCAAATCGGGACTCTCGTGATCACGCAGTTAGTTCCTACGAGTTACAATGGTCCCGTACGAGGTGTTGGTGCCACTCACGGGCGTTTGTGGGCTGTTTCGAGTTTTCACCCACTAACGCCATGTTTTTAAGCCTAAATCTAGAAATATGTAAATTATCATCGTATTCTCAAACCGAGAGTCTCGTGATCGCGCGGTCAGTTTCTACGAGTTACATTGGTCCCGTGCGGCATATTTACGCCACTTACAGGGTTGTTTCGGGTTTTCACCCACTAACCCCATGCTTTTAAGACTAAGTCTAGAAATATGCAAATTAACGTTGTATTCTCAAATCGGGAGTCTCGTGATCGCACGGTCAGTTCTTATGACTTACATTGGTACTTTGCAAGGTGTTGGGACCACTCATGGGGTCGTTTGGGGGTTGTTTCAAGCTTTCACCCACTAACGCCATGTTTTTAAGCCTACGTATAGAAATATGCAAATTATCATCGTATTCTCAAACCGGGAGTCCCGTGATCACACGGTCATTTCCTACGAGTTATATTGGTCCCGTGCAAGGTGTTGGTGCCACTCACAGGGCTGTTCGGGGGCTATTTCGGGTTTTCACTCACTAACGCCATGTTTTTAAGTGTAAGTATGCAAATATGCAAATTATCATCGTACTCTCATATTGGGAGTCCCGTGATCGTGCGTTCTATTCCGACGAGTTACATTGGTCCCGTACGATGTGTTGGTGCCACTCACGGGACCGTTCGGGGGCTATTTCAGGTTTTTCACCCACTAACACCATGTTTTGCTTAAGTCCTGACATTTTTAAATTATCTTCATACTCTCAAACTTGGAGTTCTATAGTCACGCGATAAGTTCCTACGAGTTACATTGGTCCCGTGCGAGGTGTTGGTGCCACTCACGGGGCGTTTGGCGGCTGTTTCGGGTTTTCACCCACTAAGGCCATATTTTTATGACTAAGTCTAGAAATATACAAATTATCATCGTATTCTCAAACCGGGAGTCCTGTGATCACACAGTCAGTTCATACGAGTTATATCGATCCCGTGCAAGGTGTTGGTGCCACTCACGGGGCCGTTCAGGGATTGTTTCGAGTTTTCACCCACTAAGGTCATGTTTTGCTTAAGTCATAATATTTTAAAATTATCATCGTATTCTCAAACTGGGAGTCCTGTGATTGTGTGGTAAGTTCCTGCGAGTTATATTGGTCCTATGCGAGGTGTTAGTGCCACTCACGGGGTCGTTCGGGGACTGTTTCGGGTTTTCACCCACTAATGCCATTTTTTATGCCTAAGTGTAGAAATATGCAAATTATCATCGTATTCTCAAATCGGGAGACCCGTGATTGCTCAGTCAGTTCATACGAGTTACATTGGTCCCGTGCGAGGTGTTAGTGCCACTCACGGGGCCGTTTGGGTGCTGTTTTGGGTTTTCACCCACTAACGCCATGTTTTGCTTAAGTACTGATATTTTTAAATTATCGTTGTATTCTCAAACTTGGAATCCCGTGATCGCGCGGTAAGTTCCTACGAGTTACATTAGTCCCGTACGAGGTGTTGCTGCCACTCACGGGGCCGTTCGGGGGCTGTTTCGGGTTTTCACCCACTAACGCCATATTTTTAAGCCTAAGTTTAGAAATATGTAAATTATCATCGTATTCTCAAGCCGGGAGTCCCGTGATCGTGCGGTAAGTTCCTATGAGTTACATTGATCCTGTATGAGGTGTTAGTGCCACTCACGGGGCCGTTTGGGTGCTATTTCGGGTTTTCACCCACTAACGCCATATTTTTAAGCCCAAGTCTAGAAATATCCAAATTATTATCGTATTCTCAAATTAGGAGTCCCGTGATTGTGCGGTAAGTTCCTACGAGTTACATTGGTCCTGTGCAAGGTGTAGGTGCCACTCACGGGGCCGTTCGGGGGCTTTTCGGGTTTTCACTCACTAACGCCATGTTTTGAACCTTAAGTCTAGAAATATACAAATTATCGTCGTATTCTCAAACCAGGAGTCCCATGATTGCGCGGTCAGTTTTCTACTAGTTACATTGATCACATGCGAGGTGTTGGTGCCACTCACAGGGTCGTTCGAGGGCTGTTTTGGGCTTTCACCCACTAACACCATGTTTTTAAGCATAAGTCTAAAAATATACAAATTATCGTCTTATTCTCAAACCAGGAGTCCTATTATCGTGCGGTCAATTCCTACAAGTTGCATTGACCCGTGCGATGTGTTGGCGCCACTCGTGGGGCCGTTTGGGGGCTATTTCAAGTTTTCCACCCACTAACGCCATGTTTTGCTTAAGTCCTGATATTTTTAAATTATCATCATACTCTCAAATCGGGAGTCCCGTGATCACACGGTAATTGTCTATGGGTTACATTGGTCCCGTGCGAGGTATTGGTACCACTCACGGGGTCGTTCGAGGGTTGTTTAGAGTTTTCTCCGACTAACGCCATGTTTTTAAGCCTAAGTCTAGACTTATGTAAATTATTGTCATATCCTCAAATCGAGAGTCCAGTGATCGCGCAGTCAGTTACTACAAGTTACGTTGGTCCCCTACGATGTGTTGGTGCCACTCACGGGGCCATTCAGGGGCTATTTCGGGTTTTTTACCCACTAATGCCTTGTTTTGCTTAAGTCCTGATATTAATAAATTATCGTTGTATTCTCAAATCTGGAGTCCCATGATCGTGTGGTAAGTTCCTATGACTTACATTGGTCCCGTGCGAGGTCTTGGTGCCACTCACGGGGCCGTTCGGGGGCTCTTTCGAGTTTTCACCCACTAATGCCATGTTTTTATACCTAAGTATAGAAATATGCAAATTATCATCGTATTCTCAAATCGGGAGTCATGTGATCACGCGGTCAATTCGTACGAGTTACATTGGCCATGTGGTGCGAGGTGTTGGTGCCTCTCATGGGGCCATTTGGGGGCTGTTTCGGGGTTTCCTCCTCTAACGCTATGTTTTTAAGCCTAAGTCTAGATCATATAAAAAGTGACAAGGGTGAAAAGGTAATAAGTAAATTTTACTACACTAAAAATAGGAAACTGTCATGGTTTAAAACAGTGCTAGACGCAATCTGGCACGGTTCAAAACCGTGCCAGAATCAGGCGTGCTAGATTTTCTGGCACGGTTTAAAACCATGCCAGATTTTCCAAACTAGCACGCTTTTGGCACGCTTTTAAACTGTGCCAGTTTTTTTATCTAACACGCTTTTGACACGCTTTTAAACCGTGCTAGATGTTAAATCTGGCACGCTTTTGGCACATGCCGAAACCGTGCCAAAATGTCTATTTTTTGGCACGCTTTTGGCACAGTTATAAAGCGTGCCAGATTGTTTTATAAGCGTTCTCTTTTTTATAAATTGGCACCATTTTGGCACGATTTAAAACCGTGCCAGATTTTTCAACTAATAAAAAAAATAATAGGAAACAAATCTGGAAAATCTGCAAATTCCAAATCTGATAGGATAAATATTTATTATTTGCAAAAAAATAAAAAAATCAAGAAAATTCACAAATTATGAATATCGTATGTTATTGATAAATTAATGTGCATACAAACTTCAAAAAATTACAAGAGCTAATAGTTCCAAGATAAAAAAAAAATTGAGCAGAGTTTCCTCTATTTTTTGAGCATTTCAAAACCTGTTAACATAAAATCTTCCCATATAAAGCTCGCACGGCCTTAAAAGTCGACAATAAAACTACTATAGCCAGTACGGCCATAAAGTAAACAATAAAACTACTAAAGCCTGCTCGACCATAACACAAAAAATAGAATCCTGAATATTAACGACACCAAATAAATAATTCCCTTGTTGTAAAGCATCGACTTCTTCGTGCGTAGCGATCAAATGTCATCCTACAAAAAAAATAAGACAAAAAAAAGATACGATATTAGTAACCAAGTCATTTTAAAAAAAATCGTATTCAAGCAGAAAAATTGCATATATGAGTCACAATTATTATTATATTCTCAACGGCCTGTTTAAGGGTTGGTTTGAGTTTTCACCCTTTAACGACCTGTTTTTAAGTTTAAGTGTTGATTTTTGAAATTTTTTGTCATATTCTCAAATCGGGAGACTCGGGACTACGCGGTCAGTTTGTACAAGTTACATTGGTCCCGTGCGAGGTGTTCGTGACTCTTACCGGTCCGTTTGGGGGCTGATTTGAGTTTTCACCCTTTAAGGGCTTGTTTTTAAGTTTAAGTGTTGATTTTTGCAAATTATCATCATATTCTCAAAAGGGGAGATCTGGGACTACGCGGTCAGTTCCTACAAGTTACATTGGTCCCGTGCGAGGTGTCCGTGCCTCCTACGGGGTCATTTGGGGGCTGGTTTGGGTTTTCACCCTCTAACGGCTTGTTTTTAAGTCTAAGTGTGATTTTTCCAAATTATCGTCATATTCTCAAATCGGGAGACTCGCGACTACGTGATCACTTCCTATAAGTTACATTGGTCCCGTGCGAGGTGTTCGTGCCTCCTACGGGGTCGTTTGGGGGCTGGTTCGGGCTTTCACCCTCTAACGGATTGTTTTTAAGTTAAGTGTTGATTTTTATTCTCAAACCAGAAGACTCAGGACTACGCAGTCAGTTCCTACAAGTTACATTGGGCCAGTGCGAGGTGTTCGTGCCTCTTACGAGTCCCTTTGGGGGCTATTTTAGGTTTTCACCCTTTAACGAGCTGTTTTTAAGTCTAAGTGTTGATTTTTGAAAATTATCTTCATATTCTCAAACGGGGAGACCCGAAACTACGCGGTCAGTTCCTACAAGTTACATTGGTCCCGTGTGAGGTGTTCGTGCCTCCTACGGGGGCGTTTGGTGACTGGTTTAGGTTTACACCCTTTAACGGCCAGTTTTTAAGTCTAAGTGTGATTTTTGCAAATTATCATCATATTCTCAAACCGAGAGACCCGAGATTACGCGATAAGTTCCTACAAGTTACATTGGTCCCGTGCGAGGTGTTCGCGCCTCTTACGAGGTCGTTTGGGGGCTGATTTGGGTTTTCACCATTTAACAACTTATTTTTAAGTCTGTATTTTTGTAAATTATCATCATATTCTCAAACCGAGAGACCCGGGACTACGCGGTCAGTTCCTACAAGTTACATTGGTCCCGTGCGAGCTGTTCGTGCCTCATACGGTGTCGTTTGGGGGCTGGTTTGGGTTTTCACCCTCTAACGACTTTTTTTAAGTTTAAGTGTTATTTTTGCAAATTATCATCATATTCTCAAACCGGGAGACCCGAGACTACGCGGTCAGTTCCTACAAGTTACATTTGTCCCATGCGAGGTGTTCGTGCCTCCTACGGGGTCTTTTGGGGGATGGTTTGGGTTTTCACCCTTTAACGTCTTGTTTTTAAGTTTAAGTGTTGATTTTTACAAATTATCGTCATATTCTCAAACCGGGAGACTCGAGACTACGCGGTCAGTTCCTACAACTTACATTGGTCCCGTGCGAGGTGTTCGTACCTCTCACGGGACCGTTTGGGGGCTGGTTTAGGTTTCCACCCTCAAACGGATTGTTTTTAAGTCTAATTACGTATTTTGAAATTATCGTCATATTATCAAACCGGGAGATCCGTGCCTACGCGATCAGTTTGTATAAGTTACATTGGTCCCGTGCGAGGTGTTCGTGCCTCTTACGGGGTCGTTTGGAGGCTAGTTTGGGATTTCACTCCTTTAAGGGCTTGTTTTTAAGCTTAATGGATATATTTTCAAATTATCATGATAATCTAAAACCGAGAGGCCCGTGACTACGCTTACAATTCGTACAAGTTACATTGGTCCCGTGCGAGGTGTTAGTGCCTCTTACGGGGCCGTTTGGGCATTGGTTTGGGCTATCACCCTCAAACGACTTATTTTGAAGCCTAATCTACGTATTTTGAAATTATCATCATATTCTCAAATCAGGAGACCCGTGCTACGCGGTCAGTTCGTACGAGTTGCATTGGTCCCGTGTGATGTGTTCGTGCCTCTTACGGGGCCATTTGGGAGCTGGTTTGGGTTTTCACCCTTTAAGGGCTTGTTTTTAAGCTTAATCGATATATTTTCAAACTATCGTCATATTCTCAAACCGAGAGGCCCGTGACTACGCTGTGAGTTCATACAACTTACATTGGTCTCATGCGAGGTGTTCGTGCCTCTTACGGGGCCGTTTGGGGGCTGGTTTGGGTTTTCACCCTTTAAGGGCTTGTTTTTAAGTTAATCGATATATTTTCAAATTATTGTCGTATTCTCAAACCGGGAGTCTCGTGACTACGCGGTGAGTTCCTATGAGTTACATTGGTCCCGTGCGAAGTGTTAGTTCCTCTTACGGGGCCGTTTGGGGGTTGGGTTGGGTTTTCATCATCTAACGACATGTTTATGTTTTGTTCAATGAGTAATTGAGCATGAGCATGTTATGGGATTTAGTTTATGTATACTTATGTGTATAGTTAATTGACTACGTTCTACAATCAATTAGGGTTCTTTATATTAAGGTTTGTTCAATGAATAAGATGAAGTGTTTTAGAGGCTATTTTGGTCTTTAAACTATAGGGGAAAGGGGGGTAGGGGTTAAGTCTAATTATCAATTATCGTGAATATTTAATGGTCTTAGGAAACGTGGGTGAGGGGTGGCAGTGTCCCTAAATATTTTAAAAGTGAGGGTCAATGAATGTTATCCTCTAGAATTCACAAATAAATCCCTCTCAATATGGCAATACGTAACATGATATTTCAACTTTGAAAGTGAATGAAGTTTTAACGATTTTAGAAAGCATCAGATGTAATGCAAGTTTCTTCAATCCGATGGTGGTTATAATTTGAGGAGTGAAACTACCATCTCCCACAAATGAAGTTATTATACTAGAACATAAGAGGTTTGGGAAATCCTTATTCAAAAAATGTGCTCACTTCTTGGATTCATCAATACAAACCTGATTTAGTTTGCATTGTTGAAACCAAGGTTAATTATGACTTGTCCTTTCAGAATATGTTTCAATCTTGTTGCCTCAAATTATTGTTTGTGAATAATAGGCCTAATATGGTGCCTTCTATTTTGGTATTCTATGTTCAGAGAATACTTATGCCTAAGATTATTCACTCATCTTCTCGACAAATCTCTCTGGAAGCTAATATTGATGGAATGATCTCCTATTATACTTTTGTATATGCCTTAACTAATTATGTAATTAGAACTTTGTGGGATAAATTGGATAGATATTTGTGTAATCAAGAATGGATGATCGTGAGTCTTTTTTGGAGTTGGTTCTTAGAGAATGGAATGATATTTTAACTAATGGATATCCTATTTATATTTTGATATAGAAGATAAAACAGATGAAATGTGTTCTAAAATAGTGGAATGTTGATTCTTTTGGGAGTATTTATGAGGAGCTAATAAAAGCGAATCTTCTTTGGATGATATTCAAAGAGAACTCGACGAAAAAGTCCATTCTAAATCACTGGAAGCTATGGAATTAGTTGCTCAGAAGAATTTTCAAGATGCTTTGAAGGAGTAATATGCCTATTGGAAGGATCAAACCAGATTTACATGGATATATGATGGATATAGCAACTTCACCCCAGCCACTGTCACATTGATTCATCTGCTGATTAAAAGAGAAAAAGACTTGATTAGTAGTGTCCTCTATCTTAGCTGGCAGATAACAGTAATGGAAATAACATATAACTGAGAGAAGAGATAACAGTGATAACTGACAGCATGAGTAATTGTTGAAATCAACAAAAAAATGTATTGAAACATATAAGTGATAGATAATAGTGATGGAAATAACAATATTGATAGAGACGTTGATAGTGCTCAGTTTCCAATAACAATATTGTATACATGGGAATACGCTTAAGCGTAGTACAAACCTATTATAGCCTTTGCAAAAAGAGACAAATGGTAAGTTCAGTTAAAGGTTGCACACAATTTTTCTATTTATTGTTATGGAAGTTTGCATCGCAGTTAATAGATTTGAGGTCCCATAAAATTTACCATTACTCATGCATCAATATTTTTCTCTTTTGAGAGAACAGAGTCTATACGCAGAAGTATTATATAGACTAAAAATACTCATACATCCATAATTAGATACACCAAGAAAAACAAACATTCATCAAGCCAACCTAAAAAGTAGCAAAGTTAAAACGAGACTCAACTTATACTCCACAAGATAAAATAAGCAAAAACTAAAATAGCATAAAGAAACAAACTGTACCGCACTTTAAAAATGAATCCCACCATCCACCAACTTTAAAAATGAATCCATAAAGGAATATAAAAAGATCTATTCAATAAAATCTCAATGCTTGCAAACGACCCTATATTTTAATTTCTTATGAATATTTTTTCGATTCAAAATTTTTCTCTTGCAGCATTAGTTCTCCATTGCCAATAATGAGACATGACACCGAACATGAAAATTGCACCGAACATGATAATGCATTAAACTTTGGCACCCAAAGTGATATACATCATAACAAATGGCGTGAAATGCCAAATGACCCATAACAATATTGTAGAGAAGATTGTAACAACAATATTATAATTTCATTTTAAAAATCAAATCTAATTTATGGGAGACCGGAAGTGGTACAAAGGTGAGAATCTTAATTCTTGGCCGACAAACTATATAAAATCATAAATGAAGATAATAGGAGTTGATAAATACATAAATCGTAACATGATCCTTGAATCTACAATAAAGAAAAAGAATGAAAAATGTGCAGGGCCTGTTTCTGATTTACATACTGAGCAACCTTACATTTGGATTCTAGTTATATACCAGGCCAGTCAACCATTTTCACTGTGGCTTCATTGCTCTTTGTCAACTCTCATCCGAGCATTATCATGGTCTATATCAGGCCGATCAATGCTCAAGTCACATTCATGTGAAGCTGTAGCTTTCTGAAAGAAGATTCTAATGATAAATATGCATAAAAGTTCAATTATAGTAATGAACAACTCAAATGAAAAATGTCCACAAAGTAATGACCTCAACTGCCTAAAATTTGATATAATCCATGTAAATAATGATGTTAAGAACTTGTTAGTCACAACATTACATATATGAACTTTGTTGGCCCTTATCAATGCCAATTATAAATCAGAACGTGGTTGAAACCATCACATAAACTTGTGATTGATCCGAAAATATAACATCAGATTTCAATCCAAGAAAATAAAAATAAGTAGCAAAAACTGTTAGTATGAGAAATGCATACCTTAGCCTTTATATGGTTAAAAATCAGAACCTTGGATTAAAAAATATATCAAATATTAGTCAAAATAAGGGTCATAAACATGGAAAGTAAAATCAGATTTATGGCCACCATATTCTAAAAGAAATTTAGTGAATCTCATTTATAAGCTAATCAAGAAAAAACTTACATCAAGGAAGTACCTAAAACATTCCAAACCAAAAAATAAAAGAAATAAAATATGAGACCATAAACATAATAAACCAAATTGATATTATAGCAAAATTCTATACCTCTGTTTTCTGGAAAAAAAAAAAAGATAAAAAGCTTACCTCTTTGCTGGTTTCAGAATATTCAGAAATGCAAAGTAATAAGATGGAACCTAGCTTGAACAGCTGAAAACCCCAAACAAAAACAAAAATGTAAATAGAGCAGATAAGAAAATAAGGACTGAAAAGAAAAAAAACAATGGAAATAAGGACAATATTGATGCAGTGAGATAAATGTACTATTACCTTAACATTACATGGTCAAGTTGGGTTCCCAATAGCTCCAATACATATTACAGTCAACATTTAGACTGAAAAGAAAGCCAATAAACGTTTTTATATATTAAAATCAAATCATATTAATTATCACCAACAAATAACACAATACCAAAAGTTTGGATGCAAACCATTTAACTTCAACTTAACATACTAAAATTATAGTGAAAATATAAAAAATGGGATGCAAACCATTTAATTTCAGTATGTTAAGCATCAAAATCGTTGACCCCCTGCAATTTCTTTTACGAACCTCTGTTTTTCACACATGGGACAATACCAAAGCACATACTACAAATAACTAATTCAGAATAATAGTAATGAAGAGCAACCCAAAGCATGTAGTGTATCATATTGCCTCCACCTTTAGCCACCACGTTACTCACATAATATAACCATAAATGTAGGGATAAGAATGTTAATATGAGAAATCTCATATTTGAAACAAAAAATGATTATTTAAAGAAAAAAATTAAAATACCTTACCTTAGGGTTATGTATGAGACACACGTAAAATCTGATGTTCAAACTCAGATTACCTTAACGATCTTGCAAAACCATCATACAAAACCTTGAATCAACCTTGAAACAAAATAAACACACAAATGGGGGGAAATATTGCCAATACTTAAATCGAAACAACATACTTAAATTGAAACCACCCAAATGGGGGAAAATAAAAGTCGAAATATATATATGAACCATACAACATCAAAAGCAAAAAATCACACAAGAATTAATTTACCTATCTTGTAAACAAAAGGGAAATATACACGGTATGAACCACAAAGTAAGCTAGCTAGGCACATGGTCATTAATTTTCATGAATTTTCAAACCATTTCCATGGAAATGTATAAAGAAACGTGGACAACTTGTCAGCAATTCTTCATTATTGCCACAATTGCAGCTTATAAATTTTTAATCAACTTCTAGTGTAAATATACAAATAATTAAAAATCATCAAAGTAAATGAATAATTGATGTAAGAAAAAAATAATTAACAAATTATCACCTAGTAGTTAAAGAAAAAAAATTAAAATAGCTTAGTACAACAATCTCATGTATTAACGATAATTATCAAATCCCAATGCCTAAATAAACCAAACAAATAAAAAAAATGTTTATCATACCTTACCTAAATGTTCTCCAGAAGCAATGCTTGATGAACCACAACCACAATGACACTTGCAAAAATCGTATATGAAGGTAGTCCCTGCTGCCTAGGATCCGAATGAGACTTGGGTGACATCAATTGCAGTAGACCCGATGGCAGAACCTGGTGGTTGTTGGTCAACTCGGTGTCAGAACCACAAAATCCGATGACATCAAACGCAGTAGACCCGAATCCAAACTCTAGTGAACTCAAAGCTACTGCCTCCCTAAGCCCATTTTCTTAACCCGTGATTCATTTTTACCAAACCGGCCCCATTTTTACCCAGAAATCCGGCCATAACCTCCGTCCAAGAAGCCTGACCCACCATTCAAACCAAAACCGAACCAACACACCAAGACCTATATCCTAACCAAAATATCTCATCTTTTATGATAGAGAGAGAAGCAGGCAAATGAAAATGAAAATGAGGTGGGCAAATGAAAATGAAAATGAGGCACCTTTTTAGGAATGACATGGTCACGGCCAGAGCCGTGACCCACCATCGCAACCCATTACTTCCTTATAGCTGCTACCTGATTAATGAATGGTCACGTCCTACATCCGTGACCCCCATTCGCGATCAACGGTAGACATTCAATTGAGGGATGGTCACAACCCATGGTCATGACCCACATCAAGAAATGTCCACGACCCCAAACCGTGACCCCATATCTGTATGTGTTAAGCTTCTTCATGCCTGTGGTCACGGTCCAAGTTCGCGATCCATCCATGACCAAGCTTGGAGGGAATTTTGGCTCGAATTTAGTCCCAAGATGGTCACATCCTAAGTCCTTGACCCACAGTGGTCAGGGATTTCGTTCGTGACCACTTCCAGAGCATCCATGACTCAGTGTGGTAATGAATATGGTCACACCAAAAATTGAGATGGTTATAGATCAAGACTGCGACCAAATGGTTGGGAACTTGGGTCGTGACCAACTGGGCGTGACCATTCGCAGAATTTGGTGTAGTGCTAGGAATTTTTAAAGTTTTCGCCTTGGTCCAATTCAAGTCCATTCTTGTGTGTCGGTACGGAAAAAGCCATAACTTCCTCATAAGGACTCGAAATAATGCACGTAGAAAGCTACACAAAAATATTTCAATGATATAAATGACAAACTTTTAAAACCCTCCAAATTATAAAGTATGAAAAGATCAAATTACCCTTAAAGTTGGAGAAAATGTTGAAACTTTCTTAAAACTTCCATAACTTATTCGTGATAGAAATAACGCATGGTTGGTGGTTGGGCGAAGATTATTTGATGATCTACATGTTGGTACTTTATACCAACTAAAATATAGAGTTTTAAAAGACCAAATTACCTTTGAGATTGCATCTTGCGATGAAACTTTCTCGGAACACAACCAAAGTTCACGCTTAGCACCTTAACACCTACAAATGCTCAATTATACCTCACAAAGCATATATATCCATAAAATAATTTTTCTAGTTAACAGACATAAATATAGGAATTAATGTACAAAAAGGGAGATAAAATGTGTAAGTATAAGGGGTACTAATACGCAATATTCGAGACGAATCACACCCCCTAACTTACATATTGCAAGTCCATAGCAATGAAGTGCAAAGAAATAAGAACTACAAGTAGCACCACAAGAGGGAAAATATGTACAAAGGAGATAAATGTCACTTTCGTGAGAGAATGATTGCATTTAGCATAAGCAATAAGACATTAAAATACTAGGTTACCTTAGTGGATAAGTGTTGTCTCGTGAGGGTTTTCGGGGATGAAACCCAAGATCTTCAAGTTTCCTCAAAAGTATGCCCAAATAACCAATGCAACAAGCTCAACAATTTTGAAAAGGAATTCATCCAGTTATTTAGCATTAACATTACAAAACGAACTTTATAGAATTGAAACCTTAAATCTGGGAGGAAAAGCGAGCACATGAAAATAGTTTGATTTGGAAAAACTTTTATAAATCAGATAAGCATTAAAACGTAGCATGATATTCAATTCCTCACCGGTGATTACACTCAAAAAATTAAATCACTATGAAAAGGGATGTAACACATGGTACAAGTGAGCATAAAGAGTAAAAGTAAACGAAAATTAGTTTGCGCACATCATCAAGAAGAACGTCATGTATAAAATAAAATATATGCAATTACAATGAAAGATACCATTTAATAAGAAAGGCGAAATGTATTTTCACAGATTATCATAATTATTATGACATTTGAATAAAATTCATCATAGGATCACATAGTACTTTTATTGGGTTGTAATATAGGTTTGGGGTATTAAGGATATGAAATGAAGGTGATATTTACAGATTCAAAGTGTTCGGGGGATAATACTTGGGATAATAGAAAATTGTGGGAAATTTCAAAATTTCAAAATGATTTTCATAACAAGCATTGGATATGAAATTATTGACATCAAGGAAGTACTTTCTCTTTCTTTTCTTATTTTTCTCTTCTTTCTCTTTCTCTTTTATTTTTATATTTTATTTTCTCTTCTTCATTTTTTCTTTTCCGTCTCACTTTTTTCTTTTCTTCTTACTCTCATATGCTCATTTGCAACCACATAATAAGAACATCATTCGATCCCAAGTATCATTCCAAACAAAGTTATGGAAGGCGTGTATATGGTTTAAAAACTTCAATGTGGAGCTGGTTAAGGGATTTTGCTGGGTTTAAAACAACGGCTATATTTAGGCTCAAAGGGGTTGACTAGGAAAAACATAAAATTTAAGGTCAAGGTCAATATGGTGTAATAACAAAGAGGTCCTATGATCCTTTCCCACGTGATTCTCATGTCAAAACAACGTTGAAAATCATGCTTACGTAACGCATTTTAAAATGAACTCAATTAATAAACGATCAAATGAAAGGATAGTGAGATTACCAATGAATTTAACATTTTCAAGGAGGAAGGAGTAATGCATAACAATCACAAATGAAGAAAAGTACAACACTCACTTAATGTAAGTATATACAATACAACAAAATATTATCGAGTTATAAATATCTTAAACCAAATTATTTTAAATAAGAAAAGTGCATGTGCTCGTGGGCTCAAAGTTTAATTCATGAAGTTTTTCATAATATCAATAATTAGAGGACTAAAGTTCAATAGCTTCTAAAATCGAGAACATGCCTCATTGAATTATCTATTGGATCGAACATTTAATTTTACTTTATTATTAAAAACCAAGGGAAAGTTCCCAACAAAGGAGAAAAAAGAAAGAAAATATTTTTGACATTTTTAATTTTTTACAATAAAATTATACTTGGTAAAAATGTATAACCAAATCAAAGAAACTAGTTATGGCCATCCGAGTTTCATTCCTCTGGTACGAGCTTAGCCCCGAAGTCAGGACGAGAGGAGAGGGCAAAAAAGAAAGGGCCCCTCTCTCTCTCCCCTTTTTTGCCATGAGCTTTTGAGTGATTCGAGGATATGGAGATCCTTTTTTTGACATTCATGTCAACGTCTTTGCAGTTTACCACGGATATAAAATTGAATGTCGTTAAATGGGGATAACACGAAGTGATGGAGTCACCCGCCTATTTGGCTCAAAATAGGTAAAAAAATGTATCCTCCTCAAGAGAACGACATCAAGGTCATACTAAATCATACGAAACTAAGAGATTCAAAGGTTTGGGGACTAAGTTAAGGAATGAAAAGGTGTTAGGCACACATTCCACCCTTTTGGTCTCTCATGGGCCATGCTAATCTTTTTCTTTTTTCTTCGTGATATGTGTGTACATGTGTATAATACAAATAAAGGGAGAATTGAATTATCCAACTCGCATCATGAAATGGAAAGAGTGGAATCATATGTAGGAGTGTACCCAAAAATAATAATAAACATATGATATAAGTGTTCGCCGAATCACGAATCACTATGAAAGAATGAATGTTCATGTTGGATGAGACAAAAGTATGTAGAAGTTCAAGAATAAAAAAATAGATATAATAGAATATAAAAGACATGAAATGAAAAGGAAGGACTCGAATCTCGAGATTGGACCAAGACGCATGCGTAGCCCAAGAGGCATCAAAGTTCACGTAATTCGAAAATAGTATAGGGGTGGGGTTCAACCCATAAATCCAAATGTATGACTCCTCTTTGACTGTTTTTGAAGGAGAATGTATTCAAGTGTGAAAGTGTGAGAAAAAGGGAAGTCTTATTTTTGAAACTTAGGACTAAATCCTCTTTTTGTCTTTTTTGAGTTTTTATAAAAATAAGTTGTGTGAAATACTAATAATAAAAATCAATATTATATAATGTGATAAAATGAAACAAAACTATAAGATATCACAAAATGAGAAAAAAGTGAATAATAAGACTTAAATGATGAACTAGAAAACGAATGAGGAATGAACCTTCTTTTAGATCGTTGTTACTGAATTTAGAATGTATGTAGGCTGGTTTTTATAGTGGTATGAAGGTAATATGATAGGGTGAGGTGGAGGACTAAGTGTGGTAATAAAGTGAGGTGGGGGAATGTTGGAAAATGGTTTTTTTTAATGATGAGAAGGCTCTGATTTCGAGAGAATGTTTGCTGACTGCTGAAAGGGAACTCCATCAGGGGTGAGGTCATGAGCCGTTTACATAGTTCCATTTAGGGTTAGGGGGTTCTGATTGACATGTCCCCTGACTATCTATCGAGATAGTGCCTACCATGTTGGGTAAGGAAAGTACACCCTACTGATAGGCAGGGGGTCTGGTGCCTATTAACATTCCAAAATGGACTTTTTCAAAAAAAATGGGCATAAAATGCAAACCCTAAGTTCGAATCACGCACGATCGAGACCGTTGAAAAGGAAAGTCCGAGACCTTCAAGAATCCATCGAGCCACTAATGGGTCCAGGAGTAGTTCAAAGTCAAATAGGGCTCAAAAGCGCCCGATGGTATCTAGACGGGGGTATTCAGAGAAAAAACGGATCGTTCGTGCGAACTGTGAGGATGATTTGCGCACGTCATAAATCGCTGAAAATGGAATTTGGAGCCCTTCAAGTTTTCATTGAGTTTTTCTCAGGTTGGAGAGTTAATTAGGGTCAAACACGGTCCGAAAGCGCACAGTAGCCCTTTAGAGTAAAATGGATTGTTTGTGCAAACCGTGATGCTGATTTTTGCACAAAATAGATCGCTAAAAAGGGTATTCGGATCCCTTCGAGGTTTCATTGAGCTTCGCTCAGGTTGAAGAGTTGACCAGTGTCAAACAGAGATCAATAGTACTAGTTAGCCTCCAAATCTGTACTTAGAGTAAAATGGATCGTTGGTGAAAATTGTAAGGACGATTCACACACGGGATAAATTGTTGGAAAGTGGATTTATTGACCTTCGAGGTTTCATTGAGCTTCACTCAGGTTAGAGAGTTTATCAGTCTCATATAGGGCTTAAGAGTATCTGATGGCCTCCAGTTCAGTACTCGGAGTATGACCTAGGGTTTATGGTGAGTGGAGGAGTGTTAGGAACCTAAGGAGGTTCTTGTGGGGGGGGGGGGGGGGGGGGGGGTACTAGGATATGTGTCTACACTACCTATGAATTGGAAGAATATCCCACACCCGCTAACTTAAGCCTTGCATTATCCTTAATATGAATCAATAATAAAGTTAAAGAGAGGAAAATAATGATGTTGCCCAAAATGGAGCGATCTCCGGATAACACAAGTCCAAAGATTCTACAAAACATGTTAGTACCAAGCATAAAAGAAATAATAATAATAATAAAAATTTTAACTAATTACACAAGAAAATAAGTAAAAACTCAACTTAATATGTATCACCTATAATTTTTACTTCTAACTAACTATATACTAGAAGTTGGAAATTATTTAGGGTCCAATAAAAAAACAAATTGACTTTGAGGAATTAGAGGTGGTACGTCATTTGAGTGCATGCTCCCCCCCCCCCCCCCCCCAATAAAGAAATGAGTTTCGTTTATGCAACGGAAGACATGTATAAGGCATAAGAATTGAACCATCACCAATTATTTTTTTTAAGATGATGGGGGTTTTGAATTAAAATGGGGATAAGATGAAATAGGTCCTAAGAAAATCAAAATCACCTCCCATTGGTTTTTCAATTGTAATGAGAAGTGGGTCAAGTGTGAGTGAATATCCCATCAAATGAAGCATCTCAGAGTAATAGCCCCATTCAAGAATTAGGTCAAAGTCCTCAAGACTTTCATGTGAGTCTTGTGATAATTTCAATAGTTCGATAACCATAGGAGACCAACGAAATAAAGGACCTTTAACTTAAAAAAATCTGAATCATAAAACATAGGTTGAAATTCTAAGGTGTTTGGATCACTCTCAATGATTTTTTATTCAAAAGTTGGCGGAGGTGAAATGCAAGTTTCAACCTCGATCGAGCATTTAGAAGAAGAAATCATTTCATCGAGTAGGACATTTTTTTTATTTGTCCAAGATTTATGACTCTCGAATTGGTCGTTTAGTTCCTTTTCTCCACTTTGAAAAGTTTCTCAAGCGCTTTGTTGAACTCTCTTCTTTTTAAGAATTTTCATGTGATCACCCATCGTCATAGGTGGTGGAGAAAACTTTTATTGCTCAATGCATTTATTTTCAAGCATACATAAGCATTCACGCATATTCTTTTCTTTAAAAAGTGTTATCATAATAATCACCAATAGTTAATGAGTTAAGATGAGACATTTTTAGAAATAGTATACGCCAAATTCAAACAATCGACGAGCACCAAAATTTCTAGTTTCTCAAAATAATTTAGTATACGTTACAAAGAAAGTAAAGAGAATATACAATATATACACAAGTTGCTAAAACACTAAAATATTAGAATGAACAGTTCCCAGACAATGGCCCTCTTTTTTATAAGGCGTAAACTTCGTATGTAGAATATTGTGTTGGGTGTTTACGCTCTATACAAAACAAACGCCATGACTTGGCATGCTATATATGAAAGTGTAGCGAAACGTAGCGATCCAATCCACGGAGAACGATATTTACGATTAAATTGATTTAGTACTTAAAAAAGGAAAAAAAGATGATGATGATTAAAAAAGGGAAAAAGAAAAGTTGACTATGCTAATAAAAATTAAACGAAGATTAATAAAACAAGAATAGGATCACATCTGGAGCATGGGCTAATCAACATATATGGATTGAAACACACTTATCCAAGCATACAGAATTGATTATAAACATCAAACATGAAAATTTTAATTCAATAATGAAAGATTAAACTTTTACTTGAATGTGGTCATGAATGGATTAAAGTCATAGTATCACTATATATATTACCGTTGCATGACAAAGGAAGTTAAACGCCTAATGTTCTAACTTTAATACACAAGGTTTCAATTAAAAGTATTCAATTCAATACCTAGATTTTAAATCTCAATACCCATCAATAGTGAAAATATGATCACAACCAATAAACAAGTTACAACATATGATTAAAGCAATTAATACAACTATTTAATGAAAGTAGACAACAAATTAACCAACAAAAAGAAGTTACATTGGAACATGGCTAGGTTACAAAGTAAGAAATAAACTTAAAAAAACTATAAAACAATGAAGGAGATGATGAATATTGACATACCACCAAACCCTCGGAGAGAGGAGGAGATAAGCTCCAAACACTAAGTAAAACTAACCTAAAATGTCTCATATTAACCTAAAAATGAATATATATTAAATAAGGATGATTACCCCTTTATACTTAAGCTAAAATCCTCAAAAATAGACAAAATTCGTGTATGAAAAAAAAAACTTGGCCGAGCTATCCCATCTTGGCCCGAGATGAACCTAGGAATTTTCAAGCTACTGCCTTGGTCCAATTCTAGTCTATTCTCACGCATCGGTACGGAAAAAGCCATAACTTCCTCATACAGACCCAGAATAACTTAGAATAGGAAGATACGTGAAGATAATTCAATGATATAAATGATTGAATTTTCAAATCCTCCAAATTATGAAGTATGGAAAGACTAAATTACCCTTGAAGTTGAAATAAATTCGAAAATGACCATAACTTTCTCATTCGGGATCGGAATAATGCATGGTTGGTATCCACATAAAGATAATTTGATGATCTATATGATGATGTACTTCTCGTTGCCACACTAGATGTGTTCTCCATCAATAGGGAGGTATTTGCTCGAAAAAATTATGGGTTGCATCTCGACGAGTTTTCTATATTTCTTTTTGTTATTTTCTTCTTTTTCTTTCTTTGCAATGTACTTGTAATCCAGCAAGACATATGTATACATATATACAATGGTGCATTTTTAATTGTCTTAGTTAAATGGATTAATATGTATGTACTTTTATTTTTTTCACAAAGGATTTTATGAGAATTTGGAGAAATATTGTGGTGTATTTGGAAATTTTATTATAGATAGATAAAAAGAGACTGGGGAACTTTTATGATTAAAAAATACTTATGAGGGATTTTTTGACAAGGAGTTAGTAAAAAATGGAAACAATTAAATTTCCTAAAACAGGGGGTGCCGATGGGCACCCTCCTTGGCATGCCTATAGTTATATTAGTGAAAGTACTTTGCTTTTTAGTCTCTTATACCCTCTTGCTATAGCGAATGTACTCATGATTTCATAAGTTGGTTTTGCAGATCAACTCCTTTGTCTCCTTGTGGGGTATTTTCACAATAAAAGGGGAGTTTATTTATCCTTTAAGGTCACAATTCATCTTTTATCTCTTCTTCGTTCTTCTCAGAGTATTCTTCTTAAATGGTCATTCCTTTGACTGAGAGGTATACCGCCCACCTCAATCTTTTGGAAGATATGCATTTATATGGAGTGAATTACACTTCTTTCAACTTGTGCCCGATCACTTTCTAGCACAACCGCCAAATTAAGTAAGGCCTCTTGCAGTTATCGTTGTAGTTTTGGTATCTAAAAGGGTTGATGAAGTCTGTCTAACATATTAGGAAATATCCCCCATCTTGGGTCCATCCTCACGTTCCACCCACTATGCCGAATTTTTCCCGATGTCCACAAGACGTATTGGGTCAGTTTTTGCATAATTTACCAATTATTGAGCGATCTTTGGTGCGAGGTATAAGAGTCAACCTCCCAATTTTACTTTAGTTGATGTGCCACTAGGACGTCTAGTCAGCATGATATAGTAGTGCCATTGCTTAAGTCCTAACTTCCAAGTTACTTCTAATCACAAGCGATATGAGCACACATTACCAAGTTACTAATATAGTTTTGTGGATGTGTCGTCATTGCCACCCTATAACCATTATTTAGGCGGAGACCTTGGATGGTGTTGATGATTAGAAGGCGTACTCTCTATCATTTTTGTAGGAATCCCTGTGATGTTGTACATGTGGCTGTGAGAGATCTCCGATTGGCCACACATCCTCCTTTATCATCTTCTAGCACTTATAATTAATTTAGTCAACCTCATATGGACTATAATGCATTTATGAATGATTGGTTCAAGGAAAATGGTCGTTAGTTCATGCCTTCGTGGAGAAAATTAATGCATGTATTGGAGCTAGATGACTACATCTATGTCTTAGTCGTGGGTCTTCATCAAACTTCTTTCCAATTCTCTCGGAGGCTCTTGCGTCGGGTGAGTTGGAAGAAAATTATTCCTCCCCACGTAGGTAATTTCTTTACTGTGGAGGACCTGACTAAGTCTTACGAATGTCCCTAGGAAGTTTGTTGCAATAGATAAAACATGCTCGATGTTTGACCATTTATATTGGGTAGGCCTCGATGGTGTCAATCGAGTGTCTGAAGTGGCGGTGAGGGGAGTTGATTTTGAAGGTTTGTGTAAAGGAATGTAGTTAAATATGTCCTATTGTAATGGAGGTAGCTAAATGGGGTGTAGTGGACCATGTTAAGATTTATAAGGCATATCGTGGGGTAAAATGTGCACAAGTACGAATCCAGGATGGAAACTACTAAGAGAGTGGTGATGCCCTTGACGATGTCGTGAGTCCTTTTGATATTTAACACATGTGTTTAGTTAAGGCTTATGTGTGGTTTAGAAAATGGTCAAGGTTTGATGATTGTGGGTTTTAGTGTGGTTTAGGAGATGATGTAGTCTTAAAAGTTTGATTGTTGTGTATCTGCAGACATCTACATCTACATCTTGAACACGTCTACATCTAAATATATACAAACCAAATGATCATATATAGTGGGACCACGATTAATGATTTCGTCGTTGGTGGAAGAACCATAAATTATGGTTACTTTTAGGGAAGAATGTACTAGTTGATAAAATGAGATGGTTTTAAAAATTACTTAAAATCTTAGGAAGTTAATTGAAGTTGCTTCATTAACCTTAATAGGGAGAAACATGATAGATAAAATTAAAGGACATGCGGAACCATACATTACAAGATAGCTTTCCTATGAGCATCTTCACAAGAAATGAGTATTTTTTCCGTGTCACATTAATATTTTTTCCAAAATTTGTTTAAAAAAACGCTGTGTATAAACAAAGTATACACAAAATTTTATGCAAATTGACATGGCATTGTAATAAAGTGTTGTACAGATTCAGAGTGAAACAGTCCATCACTTTGTATAACATTTTTTATTTGCTTTATTCCCATATCATTCCTCTTTATTTTATCCAACATCAACTCTAGCACAGTTAGCAAAGTGCTCATCTATCTGAAAATGTATTTCTATATTGATTTTCATTTTCTATATCTTAACAATTTTAATTATTGAATTACTATGTTTGACAAATGATTTGTATCAAATGATTATTTTTACGTGCAATTTTTTTGTATTGTTGGATATATTAGTATTATTTGATTTTATGAGAATTTAATAATTAAAATTCGTTCTAATATGTAGAACTGAAGCTCCAAAAATTTATACGTCGTTCTTGTAATTCAAATGATCATATGGATTAGTTTGAATATTTTTTTAGAGAAAATAAGTGCTTTTCACATTTCTCTTTTTGTCTTTTCAACTGATGTTATAAAAAAAATGATAATTGGGGTTTTCTTTAAAAAAAAGTAAAAAAAAAATAGACAAAGAAATATATTCCACATAATCAAGTGTTAAAGTTAAATATGTTAAATCTTATTAGTGAGCGTTAATATAACCCTAATTATTATAGTTGAACCTTAATAATTCCTTGAGAATTAGAGTATTGTTATAGTTATCAAAATTTCTTATAGCATTGCCTGAAATGATTGTACTTTAAATGAGTGTTAAATTTAAATTTGTTAACCCTTATTCGTGAGTGATAATATGACCCTTAATTATTATAATTGAACATTCATAATTCCTTAAGAAAATAGAGTAATGATACACTTATCGCAATTTCTTACCACATTTTCTTTCCGTATTGATTTAATATGATTGTATGTATGTCTAAAAATCAAACTTATTAGTATTTAAAACACCCGATAGAAAAAAGGTAATTTTTGTAAAATTAATAACAAGCACTTGAGTAATTTTATCAAAGTGGCGTAGATAGATTTTGGACTAATAAAAATCACACATGGTGTATATTTTTTTTCTCCTACACTTCCATTCATTTGTATCTCTAGGTCATTTTATATTGAGAAATTTGTAGTTTCAAGATTTGCCAAAAAAATAGGGATTTTTTTCTCTGATAAAAGACAAAGGAAAAAAAAACGAAGGTAAAGGCCAACTTGTGCAATGGCACACGTTAACCATAGTCTAGACCTAGAAGGAGAAGAGATTAATCTTCTTCAATTATTGGCTCATTTTTTTACCATTGAATTGGCTCAAGAATACTTTTCCTCCCAATTCTTTATTTATCATTTGATTAGAGACTCTTTCACGGCGTACGCATACGCTTGTTAATTGAGATGAGTGAATTAGAATTCGGGTTATTTAGGCTCCATCCAAATTAAATTTTTTCTTTTAATATTTTTCGGTTCTATAAATGTGTAGTCTATTTAATTAGCACATTACGCGTTGGTACTTTTAAATGAATTTGTTAGATTTGAAAAATATGTTTCATATTTAATATTAGAATTCAGACACACAAATACGTGTGGAATAAATAAAATCACAATATGTTTTGAGCAAATTATATCTAGGTCCTATTTATTAGCTCAACAAGCTTATAAGTCCTATTGACTTTTTCATAATCCCATAGGTCCTATTCCAACTTTTTAGGAAATTTTTTCACAATTTTATCCTTTTAAAACCAACCATCCGTAACTTCCTTGAGGAAGTTACATAAGTGGTTAGACTTTTTTTTTAATGTTTAAATGATCATAACTTTTGATTCACAAATCCGTTTTTCGCAAAATTACTATTTTTGAAATCTGCTCGACGAGATCTATCAAACAAGATCCATGAAGACTATAAAATTCCAAAGAAAAAAATTTACTCAAACAGTAAACTTTACTGTATGCACTATAATATGAAATAGTTTTATATATGTGACATTTCACAAACAGACAATAACATTTACTGTGGTAATACTACACAGTATATATATATATATATATATATATATATATATATATATATATATATATATATATATATATATATACACACATCCGGTGGATCCAAACTCTCTATTTTCAAAAATACCTTATATTTAAAGGTCCGCGCTAACGACATCCAATCCTTACCACCATTGTTGGAGCTTCAACGACCTTCGCCAGAGCTCCGATTTGGGGTGGGTAAGGGTGGCATGTGGTGCCGCTGGCGCGGACCTTTGAAAATAAGAGACTTTTGAATAAAGGGGTTTTGGATCCACCGGAGTACTATGGGGTGCCGCTGGCGCGGACCTTTGAAAATAAGATTGGATCAATGGGATCGGGATCATCTGGAGCGCCAATTTGAGGTGAATAGGGGTGGCACAGAACTTAAAAATTTACGAGCATATTGGATATATATATATATATATATATATATATATAGTTTGTAAAAATGTCATAGATATTAAACTTTATTGTATACACCAGAAAATGAAATAGTTTTATATTTGTGACATTTTCACAAACAACAACATTTACTGTGATAATATATTTATGAAATAGTTTTATATATATAACATTTTCACAAACAGTCACATTTACTGAGTTAATATTACACAATATATATATAATATTTTCACAAACAGACATTTACTGAGTTAAGACTACACAGTATATATATATATATATATATGGTGGATCCAAACCCTATTTTTTCAAAATTACCTTATATTTGAAGGTTCGCGCTAGCGGTATCCAATCCTTACCACCATTATTGGAGCTTCAACGACCTTCGTTAGAGCTCCGATTTGGGTGGGTAAGGGTGGCATGTGGTGCCGCTGGCGCGGACCTTTGAAAATAAGAGACTATTGAATAAAGGGCTTTCGATCCACCGAAGTATCATGGGGGGCCGCTGGCGCGGACCTTTGAAAATAAGATTGGATAAATGGGATCGGGATCATCTGGAGCGCCAATTTGGGGTGAATAGGGGTGGCACAAAACTTTAAAAATAGGAGCATATTATATATATATATATATATATATATATATATATATATATATATAGTTTGTAAAAATATCATAGATATGAAACTTTATTGTATACACCAGAAAATGAAATAGTTTTATATTTCCGACATTTTCACAAACAATGACATTTACTGTGATAATGTATTTATGAAATAGTTTTATATATATAACATTTTCACAAACAGTAACATTTACTGAGTTAATATATATATATATATATATATATATATATATATATATATATATACACGGTAGATCCAAACCTCTTTTTTTTTTTTTAATTACCATATTTTTAAAGGTTTACGCTAGCGACATTCAATCCCCACCACTACCCACCCCAATTGTCGAAGCTTCAACGACTTTCATCAGAGCTATAATTTAGGTGGGTAGTAGTGGCATAGGGTGCCGCTGGCGCGGACCTCTAAAATTAAAAGAATATTAGATAAATGGAGTTTGGATCCACTAGCGCTCCGAGTAGGGGTGACAGTGGGTTAGGTTTATATCTATAACATTTTTACAAACGTTAACATTTACTGTGTTATAACACAGTATATATATATATATATATATATATATATATATATATATATATATATATATATAGGGTGGATCCAAACCTCTTTTTTCATATATTATCTTATTTTTAACGGTCCGCGCCAGCGGCATCCAATCCCCACCCCCTTTATCGGAGCTCCAACAACCTTCATCAGCGCTCTGATTTGAGGTGGCATGGGATGCCGATGTAACATTTTTCACAAACAGTAACATTTATTATTTGTGAAAATATTACAGATATAAACCTAATCCAATGCTACCCCTACCCACCTCAAACTAGAGCGCCGGTGTATCCAAACTCCATTTATCCAATATTCCCTTATTTCCTAAGGTCCGCGCCAGCGGCACTCCATGTCACCCCAAATCAGAACTCTGATGAAGGTTGTTCGAGCTCCAACAATTGGGGTTGGTGGTGGTCGGGATTAGATACCGCTAGCGCGGGTCGTTAAAAATAGGTTTGGATGCACCGTATATATATATACTGTGTTATAACACAGTAAATGTTAACGTTTGTAAAAATGTTATAGATATAAACCTAACCCACTATCACCCCTACTCACCCCAAATTGGAGCGCCAGTGGATTCAAACTCCATTTATCTAATATTCTTTTAATTTCAGAGGTCCGCGCCAGCGGCACCTATGCCACTACTACCCACCTAAATCATAGCGCTGATGAAAGTCGTTGAAGCGTCGACAATTGGGGTGGGTAGTGGTGGGGATTGAATGTCGCTAGCGTAAACCTTTAAAAATATGGTAATTTAAAAAAAAAATGGTTTGGATATACCGTGTATATATATATATATATATATATATATATATATATATATATATATTAACTCAGTAAATGTTACTGTTTTTGTGAAAATGTTATATATATATTGTGTAATATTAACTCAGTAAATGTTACTGTTTGTGAAAATGTTATATATATAAAACTATTTCATAAATATATTATCACAGTAAATGTTATTGTTTGTGAAAATGTCATAAATATATATATATATTTCTATATATATATATATATATATAATATGCTCCTATTTTTAAAGTTCTGTGCCACCCCTATTCACCCCAAATTGGCGCTCCAGATGATCCAGATCCCATTTATCCAATCTTATTTTCAAAGGTCCGCGCCAGCTGCCCCCATGATACTTCGGTGGATCCAAAGCCCATTTATTTAATAGTCTCTTATTTTTAATGGTCCGCGCCAGCGGCACCACATGCCACCCTTACCCACCCCAAATCAGAGCTCTGACGAAGGTCGTTGAAGCTCTAATAATGGTGGTAAGGATTGGATACCGCTAGCGCGAACCTTCAAATATAAGGTAATTTTGAAAAAAAAAAGGGTTTGGATCCACCGTATATATATATATATATATATATATATATATATATATATATATATATATATATGTTGTGTAGTATTAGCACATTAAATGTTACTGTCTATTTGTGAAAATGTCACATATATAAAACTATTTCATATTCTAGTGCATACAGTAAAGTTTACTGTTTGTGTAAATTTTTTTCTTTGGAATTTTATAGCCTTCATGGATCTTGTTTGATAGATCTCGTCGAACAGATTTCAAAAATAGTAATTTTGTGAAAAACGGATTTGTGAATCAAAAGTTATGATCATTTGAAGATTAAAAAAAAAAGTTCAACCACTTATGTAACTTCCTCAAGGAAGTTACGGATTGTTGGTTTTAAAAGGGTAAAATTGAAAAAAAAATTCCAAAAAATTAGGAATAGGACTTATATGTAAGAGAAAAACATGATGGGACTAAAATGTCTATAAGAACGTCTAATAGGATCTAAACGTAAATGCCCATATGTTTTTTACTGCAGAAGGGAGGCGATTGAGAGATATAAGGTAATAAAAGGAGTAGTTGTTTGTTTCAGCAATGCAATCAACATTATTCAATAAAGTGAAAATATTGGATTGAAATTAGTGTACGGGAAAAGATTTGGGTGGATGAGAAACAAAGTAAGGGTATTATGGATAATTTAAGTGCAAATAAAATATGCATTTCAAGTATCAACCAGATCAAACTCATATGTTTCAATAGGTTAAGGGTCCGTTTGGTTCATGGTGAAATACTTTTCGCCGTGTTAAAAGTAAAAGGTGAATTATTAGCTTGGTGATTTTGTTTTCACCATCTGCGTTTGGATGGTCGAGTTTTCACTAGGTGAAAATTTTAACTTTTTCACCATTTGTGGTTTGGATGGTCAAGATAAATATGGTGAAAAAATAAAATGACAATATTGCCCCCATACTTCAAATGAAGAAAAAAATAGTTATATTTAACTATTTGATTTTCATCACACGAGTTTCAATGGCATTAAAAAATATTCATTTACCTCAAACTCAAATTCCCTCCCCCCCCCCCCCCCCACCCATACACACACACATATATAACTAGTCATATTTGGCTATGCAAGACAAATAAGTATAAAAGGTTAAAAAAAACGCCACAACTAGAAGAAAACAGTCATAATTAAAAAAGAATACACTCCCAATTTAAAAAAAAGTTTTCAACAATGAAAAAACATTCCCAATTAAAAAAAACAGTTCCCAATTATTAAAAAAACAGTTTTCAACATTGAAAAAAACATCCCCAATTTTTTTAAAAAAAAATAGTCTCAATTAAAAAAAAAAAAAGAATCCCAACTATGCAAAAAAAAAAAAGAGTTCCAATTAAAAGAATTTTTTTAAAAAAAAAACACCAACTATGAAAAAAAAAATTCCAATGATGAAACGTCCCAATTAGTAAAAAAATTCCGAACACATTACCTTGCACCAAACAAATTTTCATTTATTTATTTATTTTTAAATTTTTTTAAATTTAATTACTTTTTAATTTTTTATGGGAATAGCTATTTCCACACTCTCCATATCTTTCCCGACACCATTTGGATAATAAATGACAATTGTGCCCTTAGATTTATAAAATCTAAATGTCCAATTTTTTCACCTCCAACTAAAATAAATACATTTGATAAAAAGCAAAAAATTATATTTTCAATAAAAAACTATTTTTTTATAAAAAAAAACTGTTTATAAAACGTAAAATCTTATCTATTTTTTTTATTCAAAAATTGTATATAAAACGTAAAATTTGTTTTTCTTAAGAAACTGTTTTATTAAAACAAATTTTATTTTTGGTTAAATACTGTTTTTTTTACTATTTTAAAAATAATCATTTTACTATTTGAAAAAAATATGGTCCGCGACATCGGTATATATAGGCGATCCGACCACCTATAAGACTGCATATACATACCGCTGACGCGGACCAATTTTTTAAATAGTAAAAAAAATAAATTTTAACTGAAAAAATAAATAACGAAACGATTTTTTTAAATAAATAAAAGAAACAGTTTTTAACTAGAAATGGTAAAAAGAATGTCCATTTTTTTAAATAAATAACGAAACAGTTTTTTATCAACGTTCATTTAAATAAAAAAATAATAAGTTTTTTTTATAAATAACATAATGTTTTTTAAATGAAAAAATAAATTTTATAATTTTTATATTTTCAGAATATTAAAATTTTAATTTTTAAGAATATTAGGATTTTTATTTTCAAAATATTATGTTTTTATTTTTTTCATAATATATTTTTTTTAAAGTAATAGATTTTTATGCAAAAAATTGTATTTGTTCAAATCATATATATGCATAGAGGGTCTTTTAGTGTTTAAATATTGAAAAGGGTGTGGGTAAGACATAGAGGGTGTAGGAATAGCTATTCCAACTTATATTTATTTTTTAATTTTTTAATTTTTTTAAAAAAAATATGTAATTGAAAAAAAAAACATTAATTTTTTTTTAAAAAAATGAATATTTAATGATTGTGTTAATTGAGAGGGAGAAATGAATGTGTGATAGTTGTAAGTGAAAATAAGAAAGGTTAGTTTGGTAATAAGAAAATTTTTATTATTTTCACCTGTTAAATTATTCACTTTACCCATGGTTTAAAAAGGTGAAAATTTCACCCCACTTTTCACCATATTCATTTTATTTCACCATGTTACATGTCCAACCAAAAATAAATTTTACCTAGGTGAATTATTTTTTAACACGGTGAAAAATATTTCTCCGCGAACCAAATGGACCCTTAAGGTCATTGCCTACTTGTGTAGCTCATTTAAGAAAAAAAAAAGGGAAAAAATAATGACTTGATGTAACGGATAACAATGTATATATATATATATATATATATATATATATAAAGAGCCTTCAAGCATGATTCCCCTTTAGGGCTCGTTTGGTTCGAGGTTTGGCAAGGGAATGAGAATTCATAATTCCAGGAATTCTAAGTTCCTGGAATCTTCAATTCCTTTCCATTGTTTGGTTCAAGCAGGAATTCCTTTTTCCTGCCATCTAAAATCCCTTCTATGTAAACTGTTAAAAAGATATTAAATATATACTATTTTTTGAAAAAGTTTAAAAAAAGGTGTTTTGTTACACTTTTATTTAAATATAAACTGTTTTTAGTAATTTTTTTTTTAATTCTTTACAAAAAAATAAAGTTGTAAAAAAACAGTTTTTAAATAAAAACAAAAAAAAGTTTTTGAATAACTTTTTTTATTAATCTTTCCTGAAAAATAAAGTTGTAAAAAATGTTTTTTTTTCCGTTTTTTTCCTTAAGCAAAAAAACAATTTTTTTTGTTGTAAAAATACATTTTTTGAATGTTTTTATATTTCTAATAAATAAAAAACAGTTTTTTTTAATGTTTTTATTAGAAATATAAAAACATTCAAAAAACTATTTTTGTACAACAAAAAAAAAATGCAAAAATAAAACTGTTTATATATAAAAACTGTTTAACAAAACACATTTTTAATGTTTTAAACAAATAGCACATATTTAAAACATTAAAAAATGTGTTTATTAAACATTAAAAAATGTGTATATATAAATAAAAATGTGTTTATATATTAACATATTAAACAGTTTTATTTTGCATTTTTTTGTTGTTGTACAAAAACAGTTTTTTGAATGGCGAAAAACATTTAAAAACTGTTTTTTATATATTAGAAATATATATTAACATGTTATTTAAAAAAAATCAGTTTAAAGAAACATTTAAAATATATTTTTATAGTTTTAATCTATAAAAAACTGTTAATATATTAAAAAAAATGTTTATATATGAAAAACAGTTTTAAAAAACACGTTTTTTAACTTTTTAAAAAAATAGTACATATTTAAAACATTTTTAATAGTTTATATAAAAAATTATTTTTTAACTTTTTTATTTAAAAAAAAAAAGAGTTTTAAAAACATTTAAACATTTTTGTAATATTTTTATATATAAAAACTGTTATTAAAGAAAAAATGTTATAGTATAAAAATGTCATTCTTTTTTTATATATAAATGGTGTAAACTATTTTATTTCCTATTAAATGAAACGAGAGAACGTCACTTGAATATGAGATAATGAATCATTAAATGAAGTGAGAGAAAACTTCTTAAAAAATCATGTGATTGGATGACATCAAAACTTGATGTCGTTGAACACATCAAAAAAAAATTCGAGAAAGAGAAAGTGTGTATGTGTATGTGTATGTGTATGTGTATGTGTATGTGTATGTGTATGTGTGTGTGTGAGAGAGAGAGTGTTTATGTGTGTGAGAGAGATAGAGAGAGCATGTGTGTGAGTGAGAGAGAAAGAGAGTGTGTATATGTATGTGTATGCGAGAGAGAGTGAGTATGTGTGTGTGTGTGTGTGTGTGTGTGTGTGTGAGAGAGAGAGAGAGAGAGAGAGAGAGAGAGAATGTGTGTGTGTGTATGAGAGAAAGAAAGTGTACTTATGAGTTTATGTGAAATGGTATTTTTGTCACACCACAAAAGTAAGGTAATATGTCCGGGAATATAGGATTACCCCCATTTTAGAGGGGAAAGGAGAATCCAATTTCGTGGGAATTCTAAATTTCAGGAATTCTAAGTTCCCCCTTAAATCTCCAACCAAACATTGTAATTCTAAAAGAGGGGAATTCTAAATACCAGAAATCCTAAATTCCCTTTCCAAACCTCGAACCAAACGAGCCCTTAATATTATCGTAACAATAAAATTGTACTAAAAGTGAAATGAGGATAATTGATACCTAATTATAATGTTTTGAAGTTATTTTTTGCATTCAACGTGCTAAAACTCTCTCTCTCTCTCTCCATTCACAGCCCACCATCATTACCACTTTAACGTTTTTAGGGCATATATCAAATATTGCCTGAACATTTTTTAATATATGTTTAGTTCAAATTTTTTTATTTTGTTTTAAAAAGTTCTTCACCATGTCATTTTAGATAGATAATAAAAGATTTTTTGATACAAAATAAAAGGATTTAACTAAATATGTATTAAAAAATATTTGAGGAATTTTTTGGTATTTAATCCTTGTTTTTTTTCAAAAATTAAACATATTTTCAGGATAAATATTGTGGGCAATGTTATAATGTTTAAGAAAAATCATTCAATACAATAATATCCACCGGGCAAATATGTATAATGAAGAGGAGCGTGAGAGGATGAGCGAACTCAACAAGAGAGTTATCTTCTATGTTGGGGAACTTACATTTGAACTAAACAAAGAGGTGGTCAAAAGATGTTCCCAGTTTAGATTTCGGGAAAGGGTTGAAGGCTATACGCAATTACTTACTTTTGAGAAGGGGAGGTTTTTTGGCTTGCTGAGTGTTTTACGGAGGCCGCCTCTAAGAAGACAAGAATATTTAATAGAAAAAGATGGAGCAAGAATAGGGAAGTGATTTCTGAACAAGCGGGAGAAGGAATGCTACTTTGTTCAACATAATTATCAGATAGGTCTCGAGCATACTTTGAGTTTTCGTAGGTGATTGTAGGTGAAGGATGAGGATATGCTAGATAAGTTTTTCATAGATTAGAATCGGAGGTGGAGTGTATCAGGCAAGAAAGGCAACTTGGAAATGTGGATAGAAAGCAGAGGCTAATTGATACTGGAGCTAGTCTTAAGCGACATGTTGGTAATAATGTTAGCGCAAGGAAGGTGATTGACAAGTGGTCCTATATACAAGCAGCATCGGTCGACATCTATAATCAATATCCGAGAATTCACGTCATCACGGACGGATTTGGTTATTGAAGATGATTCATGTTTATCCGGAGTTCATTTCTTTTAAAGAGCTTTATTGGATCGGGTGGGAAGTGTATAAATGTCTCTTCCGACTAATGAAAAATAGAGATATGGGCTGAGGAGAAATGGAAATCGACATGTGGAGCGGAGTTGCTTAGTTTACGTGCATCTTTATTTTTGTTCGTCTTTGCGTCAGTAAACATGATTTTGGAGGCTAGAAGTTTGTTTTTCGATGATAGTTCACTTTGGTTGCAAAAATTTTACCCACTCACAAGTAGCACCGGCAAAATTGGCCCGCCAACCTCATACCACCCATATTAGCCCATGTATTCAGTAATGGTGCCCATTTTTAAATTGTAAACCAAATATGGGGCCCATAATAAAATATTGCGGGCCAAAATGGGCTGACCCATCGCAGGTAATATTATAACCACCAGACATAACGAAAGACTAATTTCTCTCATGTAATCTCTCTTTCTCTTGTTCACTTTTCCAGATCTACTTCTGCTCTCTCTCTTCTTTAAATTTGGTCTCTCTCTTTTGTTTGCACACATATCTCCATAAATAAGCTAAAGCAGAGATGGTTCCTTTAGAAGAAAATGGTTAGACTCTATCAGTAAAGAAAACCCCAATGTGAGGAATATTTCGTACTTTTTTTTCTAAAAAACACAAATCACAAAAATGGGCTGACTGGGCTGAACCCAACCCGTCTTTTAAATCCGTCCATATTTGGCCCGCCCATATTAGGTCCAGCCCATATTAGGCCCACCCAAATTCAGCCCAAACCCACCAACTGCCACCTCTACTCACAAGCGTCAGAAAGTTACCACGGGCACTCGGATTAAGATGGATAAAAGTCACAGGAATTCCCTTGCCTTTATGGGGGATGACATGCTTATGGCTATTGGCGAGTAGTATGGTGACTATGTAAAAGTGGACGAGGCTACTCTGTAGGGTGAAGAGATGAGATGGTGAGTGTTAATGCAAAAATTCTCCATCTACGAGAATCAATCAGAAAAGAATACATGTCATTCTACGTGGCAATATTCGACACCCAGGAAAGTTGGTCCGCATCCGAGGAAAGTTGGTCGGCACCCGAGGAGAGTTGGTCAATACCCGAGGAGAGTTGATCGGCATACCAACTAGGAAGATCAAAGGATGACTATGCATTTAATGTGCATTAATGAAGATGACAGCGCATTTAATGAGCCTTAATGTACATTTATACTGTATTAATAGATGACAACACATAGCATACCAAGCAATTCAACAATTAGATTCGTTGAATGTAGACATAAATGTCTACATACAATGAATCTCTTTATCTCCTATCACTATAAATACATGTATTCCCTTAGCCAAAAGAAGGGGAGATCCGGGGGAACCTAGAAACCCCATACACAAGATACACATCCTTTCTCTCTCTACACCCTATGGTGCTATTGTAAACTCCTATGAATAAAATAACAGTGGACGTAGGCTTTATTCATAGTCGAACCACTTTAAAAATCTTTGTCTCTCATGTGCTTGATTGGATTGCTTTCATCTATTTATCTGTGATCATAAAAATGGGATTCGGTCCAGTTTTTTGCATCAACAGATTGACGCCATCTGTGGGTACGTGTTACAACCATTGTTCTCCATCAAAAGCTAAGTTTTTATTTTCTCTGCGTATAATCAATTATACATACATCTTTTGATTCAATCATGATTTTTATGTTTATATACATAAATTAATTGTCCAATTTTTATCTGCAAAATTTTGCATATCATGATTTTTAAATCATAACTGTTAGATTAATTCTTATTTAGAAATCTGAAAGATAGTGAATTTTATAAATCATAACTTTTTGCTTGATTCTCAAGTTTCAATTTTATATCATGGAGTAAATATTTTAAATGATTACATATACCAATATATACGATGATGATAAGATTTAATAATTTTCATTGATAATTTTCATTATAAATTTTGTAAGATCTTTGATGTCTATTCAAATTCCCATCATATTTTTAATAAAAGAATGGGAAAAGGTTAAAGATAATAAAAAGTTTTCTCATGGAAATCATGACCCAGATCTATTTTCTCTCTCTTCAAGTTTGAGTCTCTTTGCATTCATTTTTATGAACTATATACTTAATTTGGTTCATCTTCCATCTATGTCAATAAAGTCTCATTGATTGATTTTTTATATAAATTTGGTAATAACTTCTATCATTCAGCATATTTTTATCTCTCCAAATAGGGAATAGGAAGGGATCAATATAAAAAATAATTTTCTCTCACCTGAAAAACCATTACCCACCTCTTGTAAAAAAAAAAAAAAAAAATCATGGCCATATCAAGACTCTAGGCACAAATTTGATATATTGGCCCCTCGTTCATCACATCACAAGGTTTCTTTGTCGAAATCACACGATCTAGTGGATTATATAATTATTCATTTAATTAACATTCTTAATGCTTAAATTTTACATCGAATGTTATTTTTCTGATCTATTGGTTTGAGATATTTTGGGACATAGCAACCTCATGAAAAATTATTCATCGCGGCTCATATGGTTGTTCGAAATCATCCACTTACAACCTCTATTTCTGGTCAGCCATCCATATTGTTGGTCGGCATCATCTTGGGCCATCTTTTATTAAAGGGAAGCTTAACCAGACCATTTTTATTTGTCGGAGATAAGATGTGAAGATCCATCAGCAACGTTGAAATAATTTTATCCAACTACGAGGTATCTTATTGTTGGTCGGAGACTCATATTGTAGCTCGGTGGAACCAATTGCAGGTCGACGATCATCTACTTCTTGATCGGCGACATCTCGACCTTGTTCGGAGGGTTCAATTTAATGGTCAGCAACTATCCAACCATCCAACTCTTGGTTGGCGACATCTAATGTTGGTCGGTGACCATCCAATAGCTGGTCGGCAATATCAATGCACTATTATTTGTTGATCGACAAAATCGCTCTGCTGGTCGGGAATCATTTACTTCTTGGTCGGCACCATATATTCTACAACCTGAGATATCCTCAAATGTTGGTCGGCAACATGCATGCCGTTGGTCGGTAGCAGTAGAATCTTGGGGTATTAAAAAATGCGAAGCACCCCGGATATTTCTTTAAACACGAGTTCAGCTCGGGAACAAATAGGGGGCTTAAGTTTTTTTTTTTTTTTTTTAACTTGTGATCACCCCAAAAATATTTTTAAAACCAAGTGATAAATAATTTTCAAACAGCAACTTATACCTGATTAGTTGTTGGAGATTAAATAACTTTACAACAAAATTTATGTCTTATTTATAGCGCATATCTAATAAAAATTTCTCCATCTCACACACATTTGGCACAAAACATATTATTTCATATTTTGAAATTTTTATTGCCTTATGCTGATACACATCACATATTGTTTGGCTGAATAATTATTCTCATGATAATAATTATTTGATCTAGTCTCGACAGGTGCTCGGGCAGCTTATTAAAATTTCATAGGGACGAGATTCAATCCTGACGAAAGCTCAGCCACAATCTTAAACCTCTGGAAACTATTATTGCTCGACATCAGGCAGTTTTACCTCGACATATCAGACAACATATATTATTTCATTTTTTGAAATTAATATTTTTATTTCTCAAGCATATACCTATCATACATTTATTGAAGGATTAAATTATTCTCATGACTAATCAATTCAGCCTATACATATGGTAGAGCAAGTTATTAATTTTTACAGGTACAAGATTCAACGCCGACGAATACTCGGAAACAATCTGGAAACTATTATCATTACTCAGCATTATGAAATTTCACCTCAGCAAGGAACTATATACTTGTGCTCAAGCACGAATTATTCTATATATCCGTTCGGATTCATATTCTATATTCATCTCTTCATGAGCTCGGCGAGATACTTATTATCATATTCAGCTCTGAGGAGAACTATAACATTTATTATATGTCACCCCCAACAGATAGTTGGTCGGGGTAATTCTTATTTATATGCAGGCCCAGCAAAGTTCTCGGCCATATTCTTATGTTCTGGAAAATATTATTCTTATTCGGCATTATGCAATTGTGCCTCGACAAGATACTTATTCATCTTTAAGGAGAATTACAACATTCGTTCTATTTCACCCCCAACGGATAGTTGGTCGGATATTTCTTATTTATATTCAGGCCTGACAACGTTCTCCATATTCTTATGTTCTGGAAGATCTTATTCTTGTTCGGCATTATATAATTCTACCTCGACAGATCAACGAGGCACTTTATTATTATTCTTTATATCTATTTGGATGCATATTCTATTCTTATTTCAGCATGGAGCTCGACAAATATTTATAATCATATATTCAGCTCCAAGGAGGTCTCCAACATATATAATCTTATTCCCAACAATTTGTTGGTCAGCTCCAAGGATGTCTCCAGCATTTATTATATATTATTCCCAAAAATCTGTTGGTCAGCTCCGAGGAAGTCTCTATCATTTATTATCAAAAATGTATTCCTAAAAATGCCAACTTATGTTGGTTAGGAAGTAAATGTATTCCTACGAAAAGTAAAACTATATATTCCTAAAAATGTCAACTTATGTTGGTTAGGAAGTAAATGTATTCCTACGGGAAGTAAAACTATGTAATCCTAAAAATGCCAACTTATGTTGGTTAGGAAGTAAATGTATTCCTACGGGAAGTAAAACTATGTATTCCTAAAAACGCCAACTTATGTTGGTTAGGAAGTAAATGTATTCTTGAAAACGCCAACTAAAGTTGGTAGGGAGGTAAAATTATTCCAGAAAGTGTCAAAGTTGCTCGTTAAGAAAAAATCCACCAACTCAGGTTGGTCGAAAATAAGAAGCTGTCAACTACAGTTGGTCGGAAACATGTTATGAGTATGTGAAAGCGATCAAGCAAAAAGCATTCAAAGTTCACATTCCACACTTGGGGGCTTCTATTAAAAATTCAGTTGTTCATTCGGTGGCACATTCTCATAACATCATACAGTCGAGCACCAAATTCAACTCCATAAACTTACATAGTCGGGGCCCGGCTAATTATCATCCAGAAGTTGTTTTTCTTGCTCGAGAATTAGTTCAGGAGGTTATTGAAGTTCAGGAGGTATATTGAAGTTCAGGAGGTATATTGAAGTTCAGGAGGTTATTGAAGTTCAGGAGGTATATTGAAGTTCAGGAGGAATATTAAAGTTCAGGAGGTATATTGAAGTTCAGGAGGCGTATTCAGAAGTTCAGGAAGCGCATTCAGAAGTTGAGGAGGCATATTCAGGAGTTATTATGCACATACTATTGAAGTTCAGAAGTTAAATTCAGCATCTACAGCACTGAGATCTTTACTACTACTGTCCCGACCAACATTGAAGAAGAAGTTGCATGAAAATGTTTTGAAGTCCACTACTAGCTTGGTACTAATCAGATTGAAGAGTTGGGTTCAAAAGCTAGTATGTTACTCGACAAAGTATTCAGAGGATCATAAATCAGAAGAATCAAGCACGTGAAGTTACCACTCAGTTGATCGGCATAAGAGGCAGTTGGTCGGCTAGCAAACCAATCAACATACTTGAAGAATATGACAAGCTACAAGTTGCATACTATGGCATGGCTGCATCCAAATTCCCAGGGGTGATACATAGCACACAGAGTTCCTCTAAAGAAAGATTAGCAACCATCGATCAACCTGCGTCATATGTCATCCAGGAGATAATGCACTTTATGTTGAACAAATCAAGAAGGTAGATCAAGAATTTCACGAGCACCGAGCAACACTGCAGAATAAATACTCCATCCTTTCAAGTAAACCATCAAGTATAGAGCATTGGGGGATTCTGTTAAAGAAAAAATTCTCCATCTACGAGGACCAATCAGAAAAGGACACATGTTATCCTACGTGGCAATATTCGACACCCAGGAGAGTTGGTCGGCATCCGAGGAAAGTTGGTCCGCACCCGAGGAGTATTAGTCGGCACCCAAGGAGAGTTGGTCAATACCCGAGGAGAATTAGTCGGCACCCGAGGAGAGTTGGTCGGCTCCAGAGGAGAGTTGGTCGGCACCCGAGGAAAGTTGGTCGGCACCCGAGGAGAGTTAGTCGGCACCCGAGGAGAGTTGGTCGGCATACCAACCAGGAAGATCAAAGGATGACTATGCATTTAATGTGCATTAATGAAGATGATAACGCATTTAATGAGCCTTAATGTACATTTATACTGTATTAATAGATGACAACACATAGCATACCAAGCAATTCAACAATTAGATTCGTTGAATGTAGACATAAATGTCTACATACAATGGATCTCTTTATCTCCCATCACTATAAATACATGTATTCCCTTAGCCGAAAGAACCTAGAAACCCCATACACAAGATACACATCCTTTCTCTCTCTACACCCTATGGTGCTATTCTAAACCCCTGGGAATAAAATAACAGTGGACGTAGGCTTTATTCATAGCCGAACCACCTTAAAAATCTTTATCTCTCATGTGCTTTATTGGATTGCTTTCATCTATTTATCTGTGATCATAAAAATGGGATTCGGTCCAGTTTTTTGCATCAACAGTAAGCATACTAGTAAGATGGGAGAAAAATATGTCATCTAGTGTGAGTATCTAATTAGGGGAGTGGGTTTTTGTGTTAGTGATTTCACAAGACATACTGAAGTGTCACTATGGAGGAATCTTTATCGCTAAAACTGCTAGTGAGACCCACAAGAGAACTACCTGTGTACTACAGCTTGAAGAAGAAACGTGGGAGATGGAAGTTTCGACAGAAAGCGAAGGAAGGGTATTGGGAATAAGAGTGGTGATTAGGAGTGGAGCGGAGGGAGGCTGGGAAGCTTTGCTGAAAGCTACTACTGACGAGTTTGTTGGAGGGGTGTTGATCAGATGGGAGGCCAATGGCAGTGGGTGTGTAATGGGAGAGGGCGGGGCAGTTAGGTCGGAAGCTGTTAGTGCTAAGTTGGATGTGAAGGTACCGTGGGTGGAAGAATGGTCTATAGTGGGGTGTTCGGAGGACATACGTGTCTCTTAAATGAAAATGAGATGCAAGCGGAAATGAGAAGTTATCCCAAAGAGGAGGGAGCCTTTGTGGTTAAATCTGGAAATTCTTTCTATAGCTTAAAACACTAGGCTCCATATTAAATCTTGGAAATGTGTTAAAAATGGATTTTTAAGGAGGAATATTAAGGGAAAAAATAAGAAGAATAAATAGAGGGTGAAATTGGGGCGTGGGGACAATAAGAAGAAAGGAAGAGAAGGGGAGTTAGTTAAAAGTGATTATGAGACGCAACTGGCTTTGTCATTAGCTAAGGATAATTATCAGAATAAGATGAAATGTTCGAATTTTCAAATACAGGAAGATGTGGAGGGGGTTTGGGTGGAGGGGGCACATATACTTTACGATCCTCATGGGGAAAGTGGAGGGGGGGGGGGGGGTTGATAGTTATTCATTTCCACATAATAATGATATGATAATGGGTGAATGAAATAGGGGCAAGGGTGTTATGATTTGTTAGGAGAGGCGTTAATTGAGGAGGAGGAAGATATTAACTAAAAGGAATGTCAAAATCATACATTGTGGGTAGATATTAAAGTCTCAAGAGTAAATGGAAAGTTACAAAGGGAGAGGAGATTTTTTTTAGGGGAAATGAGACAAGGGTTAGAACGGGTGGGTGATTCGGAATGATGTGGAGGGATGGGTGAAAGACATGATTGGGGGATTTAACAAATTCTTCCGTATCACGTATAAGGAGAATGAACGAGAGGCACTATTATTGTTCAAAATGATAAAATGGAACTGGAGGGGCAAAGACATGGGGATAAATAGGGGGTTAGTGGCGATGGGGAGTTATCAAAGGTATTTCATGAAAGTATGCCTGATTTTTTGGAATTTGAGGAGCTTTAACGACCTCGATAAAATAAGTATTATTAGTGGTGCGATTTCGAGGTGGAGACAGACATTTTTTGCTTACTGGAGTCAAAGTTGATAAATTTGGATAGGGAAATGGTACAGTCTATTTGTGGAGGTCGATGGGTAGAGTGGTGCATCATGGAGGCGATAGGAATATCAGGCGGGGTTTTAGTGTTGTGGGATTATAGAGTAGTTGAAAAATCATATTGTTTAGTTGACAATTAGTCTTTGTCTTCCCTATCTAGGAATGTAGAGAATTGGTTCACTTGGAGTTTTACATGGATTTATGGACCAGTTGAGGATGCGATTAGATGGGAGTTGTGGGAAGAGTTAACAGGATTTATGAGTGTTTGGGGGGTCCTAAGATGCATATGGGCGACTTTAATGTGGTTCGTTTTTCCTCGTAATGAGGGAATATTCTGATATCATTAATGAAATGTAATTTTGGATGTCCTTCTAGAGGGTGAGTTGTTTACTTTGTCCAGTAATAAGGACATTCCAACTTTATCTCGATTAGATCATTTTTGTTCTCTACAAATTGGGAGGATCAGTTCCGGGGTATGAAATAGTCTTATTTGCATTGGGTGACCTCATACTATATTCCAGTCCTATTAGAGTGCGGAGGGTGGAGAGGAGGGAGGGTCCTTTTTAGATTTGAAAATATATGGTTGCAAGTGGATGATTTTATGGATATAGTGAAGAGGTGGTGGTAAGGGTATGTAGTTGAGGGTATTGATGGCTATGTCTTGGCTAGGAAGCTCTATATTCTTAATAAGATCTCAAATGGATATTTGGGAATGTTAGAGATGACATCGACAGATACATGGAGGAAATTCGTGTTTTTGATAACAAGGAAGGCAGGGGGAGCTCTTGGGGGATATGCAAAGGTTGGGGGAGGATAGAAGTTGGGAGTGGGGAGAAAGTTGCTTCAAGAAGTTAGAGACATAAATCTCAGGCTTTGTGGTTGCGAGAGGGGAACAAAAATACTAAATTTTTCCATAAAGTGGAAAATTTACATCGTTGATTTAATCATATTGGGAAATTATAGTGATAGATGAGGATATTGTGGAGGAGTGTGAGGTGAAAGGGGAAATTATGTCGTTTTGTGAGAGATTGTTCACAGAAAAGGAAGAGTGGAGACCTACGCTGGATGGGTTGGAGTTAAGGAGTATTTTCAGGGATGTGGTTGAAATACTAGAGTGTTTTTTTTTACGGAAGAGGAGTTAGTTCTTGTTTTGAAGTCTATGAATGGGGATAAGGTTACGAAGCTGGATGGTTCACTATGGATTTCTTCCAGAATTACTGGCCGTTCTGAGAGAGGATGTGATGGGCTTCTTCATGGAATTCCATGAAAGTATTCAGTTCCTGAGGGGTCTAAATGCTACCTTTTTAACCTTGATCCGTAAGAAGGGAGAGCGGTGGATGTGAGATATTTCAGACCCATTAATCTTGTGGAATATTTTTATTATCTTCTTTCCTAAGTATTGATCCACTCATTTCAGAGGCCCAAAATGCTTTTGTTGGCGGAGGCAAATTCTGGACACTATATTAATGGCGAAGGAGTGCGTAGAAGCTATAGTGAGAAGTGGAGATCCAGGGATTATTTATAAAACTGGATATTGAGAAGGCCTATGATCACGTAATTTTGTGTTTTATGCTATATTTACTAGAGAATATGGGGTTTGGGGATTGACGGTTCCGGTGGATTAAAAGTTACATAACAACAATAACATTTTATGTCATGATAAATTGGATGTGTGAAGGATTTTTTTCGAGTTCTAAGAGGCTCTGTCAAGGAGATCTCTTATCTCCATTTCTATTCATCCTAGTCATGGAGACGCTTAGTGGGATGTTATAAAGAGTGGTGGAGGCTGGTTTGATGGTTCCTGATTAGTAATCCGAGCACCTATGCCATTCAGATTTACACCTCTTGTTTACGGAGGATACTCTCATTTTTTTACGATGAGAAAGTGGAGCGGGTGACAGCTTTGAGGTTGATGTTATTAGGATTCAAAGATGTGTCAGGAGTATACATCAATGTTTGGAAATATGAGATGATACTAGTTGGGTGAGGAGAGAATGTGTTTTTTTTTTTTGCAAAGATGGTAGGGTGCAGGGTGGGCTCCCTTCCCTCGACGTATCTTGGCCTCCCTTTAGGGGAAAAGTTCAAGTCTAAAGCAATGTAGGATCCGGTCCTTGATAGAATTAGAAGTATATTGGTGGGGTGGAAGAATAATTACCTTTCAAAAGGGGTGAGGTTAATGTTGATCAAGAGCACACTATCGAGCTTGCTGGAAAGTCTAGGGGGTGAAAAGTCAATAACACTTTAATAAATCTTTGTTACGGAAATGGATGTGTAGATTTCTTTGAGAGGAGCATAGGTTATGGAGGGAGGTGGTAGTGACTAGGGTTGATTTTACTTAATGTGTGTAGGCTCTGGAAGTGGGATGCTATGCGCACGGGGTAGGGTTATGGAAGTACATGGAAAAAGGATTGGGGGAATTCATTAGACACTTGATGTTCCACTTAGGGAATGTGAATATAATTAAGTTTTGTAAAGATAGATGGAGGAAGGATGGATATTTTGTGGATCTTTTCCACAGAATGTTTCATATTAGTGGGGATAAGGGGGGGTCATGAGTAAAGCATAGGATAATGGTTGGGGACTGGATGATTTCGAACCCTAAATTTATAAGGATCCTTCAGGATTAGGAACTAGAGGAGGCAGAGTCATTTTTTGATGGGCTAGAAATGGCACCAGTCCTATTGGGAGGGGACGATAGTATGAGATGGGCTAGAGGTAAGGATGTTTTTTCGATTAAAGACTACTATAGGGAGATATCCATCTCCATGGAAATAAGTGTGGAGATCGAAGGCTCCACCAAAAGTCATTTTTTTTATATGGACTGCAACTAAACATGCAATATTGACATCAGAGGGTCTGCAAAGGAGAGGTATTAGAATGGCCAGTCGGCGTTGGATGTGTAAGGAGGCGGATGAGACGATTTGTAATGACCCCATTTTCTTATGCCAATATATAATTGTCTTCTTTCAATTTCGTCATACTTACTATCTAATAATGATATATTATTACATATATGATATTCCGAGTTCTTAATTTGACAAATCCCTTTTTTCAATTTGAAGAACCAACGGTAAAATGGGTCAGATTGAGATTTTATGGCACCTCCTAAGCTAAGTGATAAGTTTTGGGGTAGAAAATACAATTTTATGAAACTTTAGGGACTTGGTTTTAATAAAGAAAGTTTCAGGGACCAAAATAAAAAGGGGCCTTTTCGTAAATAAAATATTTTCAGGGACCTAAAAGAAATATTGAAAATATATGGTGTGAAATTACCAAAATGCCCTTCAGGTCCGAAATGACCCTTATACCCTTGATACCTATCCTTGACACCTCGTGCTTTCTTTTGAACATATCCACCATACACGTGTCGTCGTTAGAGGAGAAGCCAAAACACGTCTCATCGTTAGAGGAGAAGCTAAAACACGTGTCGCAGTCCGGTGAAATAAGACTGCAAGACACCTTCGTTACGCGACACGTCAACGCTGACTCCCATTGTAAAAGCTTGGTCAGCATGGACACGTGTCAACACCGTGGGATCTTTGGAAAACTATAAATAGGGCCTTAGGGTTCATTTGAAACTCACACCAATTCTTTGAGAATTATAGAAAGAAATAGTGAGAGAAAGTGTGAGAAAGTCTAAGAAGAAGTTCTGAAGGATATTCATCTTAAGGTAATCTTAATGTTATAATGCATCTTTATAGTTTTAATTTATTGTTTTATAGCTTTACTTAGTAGTTATGCTGGTAAAATACAATAAAGAATTCACTAATCAAAACTTAAAATTTAGAACAAATCCAAGTTGATTTTATAAACTTGTTTGAAATTATACGCTTTTAAAAATGATTCTTTTTAAAGAAATTGCTCGTTATTATGGAATCCGATTTAAGTAATTCCAAAGTCAGGCCCGGTGAAGTTCTGTCTAGATGAGATGGTATTTAAGTGGTGCCCCTGTGACCCTCCATCTCTACTGGGAATGAATCCGGAAATATTCTGTCTAGATGAGATGGTATTTAAGTGGTGCCCCTGTGACCCTCCATCTCTACTGGGAACCGACTGATGAGGAAAGACTGTGAATTGAATTCTTCAATTACGATCAAGGAGTTTTAAAAGTTAAATGGGGATTTAGTAATCCTTTAAAAGAGGAAGTTATTATTAAAGTATAGTATAAACTGGACCTTAGAACGTGTACTTAAATCTTTATCAGATTAACGTGTGATCGAAGACTCAATACCAGTAAATTTGACCTCCATTTTGGGTGAGTACTCTGACATTCCTTGTGTATTTTGATTATATGATATTATGCAAACTATATATATTTTGTGAACTGATTTTATTCTCGAAATTCATGTGATACCGATGATCGATTCATTTGTGATATGTTTATGTTTGTCCATATAAACATACCGATTAAAATGATTATTGAAAAGGATATTGAATGTTGAAAATCTGATTCGGCCTAAGGGACCTCTTTACTGACTGACCTTCCCAGCTGGGTTATCGCTGGTGTTCCCTAAATAAGGCGTTGTGACGAACATGTTCGATTGACCCTCAACTACCGGGGTATAATACGGTAGAAGAATACGGTATTAGAGTGTACTTGGCCATTAAAATGATATGATTGAAAGAAAAAGATATCACATTTGATTTGTTGCATTATTCTTATTCTGAGCTATCCAATTGTGATATATATAATTTCATTTCAAAATTATATCTATTTACTGCAAGTTCCTCTCCATATATGTATATGCCTTCTCTTTTGACTTGAATAGGTATCTATTTTCTGAAAACCCTGGAATGTCTGGAGATTGAACCTCATTCGGCTTTTAGCTGATGTTGTATAAATAAACATTTTTCAGGAAACGTTTAGGCTCACGGACGGAACGAAAATGGACTATATTGAAGATTTAGCTTTTAGAGCTCTTTTTGTAAAATTTTTATTTAGAGCATGTCTGGATCTCTTGTAATAAGGTTTAATTTTTTTCTTAAGTTGTAACTCGTTGTTACTTTTAATATATATGAAGTTTCCTTTAGAAAGATCTGATGACGTAATTCCTTTACTTTCAGTATTTTACGATTCATAACCATGTGATAATATATCCGTTGCATTTATTTAAGGAAACAATTAAATCAGAATATTTGTTGCCTTGGTGGCATGTCAAGACACTCGTTCCCTAATACTATTTTGGGTCGGGGTCGTGACAGAGGTGGTATCAGAGCATAGGTTATGAACCCGTAGACTACTGAACATAAGTTTCGAACGTTATCGATTTTAAGTCTCCATACATAGGTTATAGGATTGAATATCCGACTTATGTGATAACCCTCCATATTTCTTATAGTCTATATATAATTGTTTATATATCATTGTTCTTCTAAAATGCAATCTTGGGCTAGTATAATACATCTTACGTTTGGCCATGACTGTAGAAAATGACCAAGAAAAGATCAACTCCAGGAACTAGCGGTTCGAGTATGGAAGGGCTGGAAGGTGCATACAAGGCAATTGAAAGTCTAGCAAGAATTGTGGAGCATCAGGTGAATAATGGAGCACCAAGGAATCTTGAACTAAGTAGTTGTACTATTGAACAGTTCAAGAAGTTGAATCCTCCGTCTTTTAAAGGGACTCCTAACCCCACTGAAGAAGAAAATTGGGTGATGCAAATGGAAAAGATGTTCGATGTTCTTAAGTGTACAGATGAACAACGGGTTTTATTTGGAACATTCATGTTAGAAGGTGAAGCCGAACATTGGTGGAGAATGACTAAGAGAATGCATGGGGAAAGGAATAATCCCATAGGTTGGAATGACTTCTTAGTGACCTTCTACGAGAAATACTTTCCCGAAACGGTGCAAGACCAAAAAGCAGCTGACTTCATGGGTCTAGTTCAAGGAAATATGACGGTTAGTCAATATGAGGCAAAGTTTACTGAGTTATCCCGTTTTGCACCTCATATTGTGATAACTGATGTTTTAAGAGCCAAGAAGTTTGAACGTGGGTTAAGGTTGAATATTCGTAGCCGAATTCCCATCCTAAAGTTGACAGCATATAATGACGTGGTGGCTAGGGCAATAATAGCTGAGAAGGATAGTGAAGAATATAATCAGGTTAGAGAGGGGAAGAGGAAGTTTGGAGAACAAAGAGGAAGGAACCCCAATAACAAACCCTTTAGGACTATACCTAATATAGGGCAACCTTTAGTAAAAAAAACCTCTAATGTTGATAAATGCCAACGTTGTGGTAATATTCATAGAGGGCGTCCGTGTTACCTAGAGACGGGGAGTTGCTTTGGGTGTGGCCAAAAGGGGCATAAAATGCGAGATTGTCCTAACAAAGGGAAGGCGGCAACAAAGACTTCTAATGACAATAAGGATCAGGGCAGACAAGGTAGAGTCTTTAATCTTTCTGATGCAAAGGCTTCTAATGCAGTAGTGTCAGGTACACTTTCTATATGTGCACAACCTTTTCAAGTTTTAATTGATCCTGGTTCTACCCATTCATTTGTGTCTGTGCGTTTTGTTAATCGCTTTCCTAATATTCATGAATCCTTGAATCATATCATACACGTTTCTACTCCTTCGGGTGAGTTATTGACGGGAACATTAGTATATAAGTCTTGCCCTATAAATGTTAGTAGTCATAAACTATTCGCTGATTTGATAGTTTTAGACATAAGAGATTTTGAAGTCATTTTGGGGATGGATTGGTTAGCATCATATCATGCTAGGGTGGATTGTTTTGAGAAGAGAGTTATTTTCCAAATTCCTAACCAACCAGAATTCAGTTTTGAAGGAACTAGCATCTTATCTCCCATGCGTATTATCTCTGCAATGAAAGCTTGTAGTTTTCTTAAGAAAGGATGTCAAGGATTCCTTGCCAGTGTTATTGATTTACAAATAAAAGAGCCTAGTTTAGAAGATATCCCTATAGCTAGGCTTTTTCCAGATGTTTTTCCAGATGATTTGCCTAGTCTACCTCCTAGTAGAGAAGTAGAATTTACCATTGACCTTGTTCCTGGAACCACACCAATCTCAAAACCACCTTATCGCATGGCACCTTTAGAGTTAAGGGAATTAAAAGTTCAATTACAAGATCTATTAGACAAGGGTTTTATTAGACCTAGTATATCCCCTTGGGGTGCTCCAGTGTTATTTGTTAAAAAGAAGGATGGAACGATGAGGTTATGTATAGATTATCGTGAACTAAATAAGGTGACCATTAAGAATAAATATCCCTTACCTCGTATAGATGATTTGTTTGACCAACTGAAAGGTGCACAAGTATTTTCGAAGATTGACCTTAGGTCAGGCTATCACCAATTGAAGATTAAGGAAGAGGATATTTCAAAATCAGCTTTTCGTACTAGATATGGTCACTATGAATTTCTTGTGATGCCATTTGGATTAACTAATGCACCAGCCGCTTTTATGGATATGATGAATAGAGTGTTTAGGAAATATCTGGATCAGTGTGTGGTTGTTTTCATTGATGACATCCTTATTTATTCCAAAGGTATTGAAGAACACGAGAAGCATTTGGAGATAGTATTACAAATCCTTAGGAAAGAGAAATTATATGCAAAATTAAAGAAGTGTGAATTTTGGTTGCCTAGTGTTTCTTTTCTAGGACATGTCATATCCAAGGAGGGAGTGTCGGTTGATCCTCAAAAGATCGAGGCTATACTAGATTGCCCAAGACCAATTAATGTAACGGAGATTCGTAGTTTCCTAGGATTAGCAGGTTATTATCGAAGATTTGTTGAAGGATTTTCTAGTATTGCCAAGCCTCTGTCTAGGTTAACACAAAAGACGGTGAAATATGAATGGTCTGAGGAAGTTGAGAATAGTTTTCGAGAACTTAAGAATCGACTAGTAATTGCCCCAATTTTGACTATTCCTTCCGGTATAGGAGGATTTGTGATTTATAGTGATGCTTCTAAAAATGGTTTGGGATGTGTGCTAATGCAAAATGGAAAAGTAGTATCTTATGCCTTGAGACAGTTAAAACCCCATGAGCAAAATTATCCAACCCATGACTTAGAATTAGCAGCGGTAATTTTTGCTCTTAAGATTTGGAGACATTATTTGTATGGTGAGACTTGTGAGATTTATACCGATCATAAGAGTTTGAAATATATCTTTACTCAGAAGGAATTGAACATGAGACAAAGGAGGTGGTTAGAATTGATGAAGGATTATGATTTAAATATTCACTATCACCCGGGGAAAGCTAATGTAGTTGCCGACGCATTGAGTAGAAAGTCTACACCAAATTTAGCATATCTTATTACCAGCCAGGAAACTCTATTGAAAGATTTAAGAAGTATGGAAATAGATGTACGTATTTATGGCGAAGGAGGAATAATCGCAAACTTACAAATACAACCCACGTTGATGGAAAGAATTAAAGTTGCACAAGTAAATGACCCACAACTGAGGAAGATTAAAGAAGAGGTTATTGAAGGGAAGAGAATTGAATTTGCGATACGAGATGATATATTAAGGTTTGGAAATAGAGTCTGTATACCTGGTGATGCCCAACTAAAGAGGCAGATTTTGGAGGAAGGTTATTACTCGAGATTCACAGTTCATCCCGGAAATACCAAGATGTACAGAGATCTCCGATAAGTGTTTTGGTGGAATAACATGAAAAGGGAGATAGCAGAGTTTGTATCTCAGTGTTTGATCTGTCAACAAGTAAAAGCTGAACATCAGAAACCATCAGGACTATTACAACCTTTACCAATCCCTGAGTGGAAGTGGGAACATATTACCATGGATTTTGTGACAGGGCTACCAAGGAGTTCCAATGGTAATGATTCCATTTGGGTAATTATTGATAGGTTAACTAAATCTGCTCATTTTCTTGCCATTAAGATTACCCATTCCTTAGAAAATCTAGCTAAATTGTATATACGGGAAATTATTAAGCTTCATGGAACCCCAGTTTCAATTGTTTCTGATCGTGACCCTAGATTCGTGTCTCGCTTTTGGAAAAGCCTACAAGTAGCCATGGGAACAAAATTGAATTTCAGCACCGCTTTTCATCCTCAAACAAACGGACAATCGGAGAGAACCATCCAAACCTTAGAGGATATGCTTAGGGCATGTGTACTTGATTTGAAGGGGAATTGGGACGATCATTTACCGTTAGTGGAATTTGCATATAATAATAGCTATCAAGCAAGTATTCAAATGGCTCCGTATAAGGCACTCTATGGTAGAAGGTGTCGTTCTCCTGCATGTTGGGGAGAAGTTGGAGAAAGAAAATATTTGGGACCAGAATTGATTCAGGTCACAACAGAGAAAGTGAAATTGATACAAGACCGACTTCAAATCGCTCAAAGCCGTCAAAAGAGTTATGCTGACAATCGGCTTCGACCGTTAGAATTCCAAAGAGGAGACTATGTTTTCTTACGAGTATCACCAACAAAGGGAGTAATCCGATTTGGGAAGAAAGGAAAGTTGAGTCCAAGATACATAGGACCTTTTGAAATCCTTGAAAGGATAGGTGTTGTTGCGTATCGAATAGCCTTACCCCCTGAACTCTCTAGTGTGCATAATGTGTTTCATGTTTCAATGATGAAGAAATACATCCCTGATCCAGGACATATCTTAAGTCATGAGCCTCTTCAAGTTAGAGAAGATTTGACATACATTGAGCATCCAGTGGAAATCTTGGACCATAAAGATCAAATATTACGAACCAAGGTTATTCCACTAGTCAAAGTGTTATGGAAGAATCATTCTGTTGAAGAAGCAACATGGGAGCGGGAAGATGAAATAAAAGAGAGACATCCATACCTTTTTGGAAATTAATGTAAGTAAAGTTTGGGGACCAAACTTTTTATAAGGAGGGTAGGATGTAATGACCCCATTTTCTTATGCCAATATATAATTGTCTTCTTTCAATTTCGTCATACTTACTATCTAATAATGATATATTATTACATATATGATATTCCGAGTTCTTAATTTGACAAATCCCTTTTTTCAATTTGAAGAACCAACGGTAAAATGGGTCAGATTGAGATTTTATGGCACCTCCTAAGCTAAGTGATAAGTTTTGGGGTAGAAAATACAATTTTATGAAACTTTAGGGACTTGGTTTTAATAAAGAAAGTTTCAGGGACCAAAATAAAAAGGGGCCTTTTCATAAATAAAATATTTTCAGGGACCTAAAAGAAATATTGAAAATATATGGTGTGAAATTACCAAAATGCCCTTCAGGTCCGAAATGACCCTTATACCCTTGATACCTATCATTGACACCTCGTGCTTTCTTTTGAACATATCCACCATACACGTGTCGTCGTTAGAGGAGAAGCCAAAACACGTCTCATCGTTAGAGGAGAAGCTAAAACACGTGTCGCAGTCCGGTGAAATAAGACTGCAAGACACCTTCGTTACGCGACACGTCAACGCTGACTCCCATTGTAAAAGCTTGGTCAGCATGGACACGTGTCAACACCGTGGGATCTTTGGAAAACTATAAATAGGGCCTTAGGGTTCATTTGAAACTCACACCAATTCTTTGAGAATTATAGAAAGAAATAGTGAGAGAAAGTGTGAGAAAGTCTAAGAAGAAGTTCTGAAGGATATTCATCTTAAGGTAATCTTAATGTTATAATGCATCTTTATAGTTTTAATTTATTGTTTTATAGCTTTACTTAGTAGTTATGCTTGTAAAATACAATAAAGAATTCACTAATCAAAACTTAAAATTTAGAACAAATCCAAGTTGATTTTATAAACTTGTTTGAAATTATACGCTTTTAAAAATGATTCTTTTTAAAGAAATTGCTCATTATTATGGAATCCGATTTAAGTAATTCCAAAGTCAGGCCCGGTGAAGTTCTGTCTAGATGAGATGGTATTTAAGTGGTGCCCCTGTGACCCTCCATCTCTACTGGGAATGAATCCGGAAATATTCTGTCTAGATGAGATGGTATTTAAGTGGTGCCCCTGTGACCCTCCATCTCTACTGGGAACCGACTGATGAGGAAAGACTGTGAATTGAATTCTTCAATTACGATCAAGGAGTTTTAAAAGTTAAATGGGGATTTAGTAATCCTTTAAAAGAGGAAGTTATTATTAAAGTATAGTATAAACTGGACCTTAGAACGTGTACTTAAATCTTTATCAGATTAACGTGTGATCGAAGACTCAATACCAGTAAATTTGACCTCCATTTTGGGTGAGTACTCTGACATTCCTTGTGTATTTTGATTATATGATATTATGCAAACTATATATATTTTGTGAACTGATTTTATTCTCGAAATTCATGTGATACCGATGATCGATTCATTTGTGATATGTTTATGTTTGTCCATATAAACATACCGATTAAAATGATTATTGAAAAGGATATTGAATGTTGAAAATCTGATTCGGCCTAAGGGACCTCTTTACTGACTGACCTTCCCAGCTGGGTTATCGCTGGTGTTCCCTAAATAAGGCGTTGTGACGAACATGTTCGATTGACCCTCAACTACCGGGGTATAATACGGTAGAAGAATACGGTATTAGAGTGTACTTGGCCATTAAAATGATATGATTGAAAGAAAAAGATATCACATTTGATTTGTTGCATTATTCTTATTCTGAGCTATCCAATTGTGATATATATAATTTCATTTCAAAATTATATCTATTTACTGCAAGTTCCTCTCCATATATGTATATGCCTTCTCTTTTGACTTGAATAGGTATCTATTTTCTGAAAACCCTGGAATGTCTGGAGATTGAACCTCATTCGGCTTTTAGCTGATGTTGTATAAATAAACATTTTTCAGGAAACGTTTAGGCTCACGGACGGAACGAAAATGGACTATATTGAAGATTTAGCTTTTAGAGCTCTTTTTGTAAAATTTTTATTTAGAGCATGTCTGGATCTCTTGTAATAAGGTTTAATTTTTTTCTTAAGTTGTAACTCGTTGTTACTTTTAATATATATGAAGTTTCCTTTAGAAAGCTCTGATGACGTAATTCCTTTACTTTCAGTATTTTACGATTCATAACCATGTGATAATATATCCGTTGCATTTATTTAAGGAAACAATTAAATCAGAATATTTGTTGCCTTGGTGGCATGTCAAGACACTCGTTCCCTAATACTATTTTGGGTCGGGGTCGTGACACGATTAGCCATTTATGTTTGCATTATTGGGTAACGAGTGGGCTATGGGATGCTTTCTTATCTCTTTGTCGGGTTCAATGGGTCATAAAGGAGACGGTGAGTGGTTTGTTAGAGGTTTGGATGATCCCTGAGGATTGGGGGATAGGAATATTTAGTGAATGGTCCCATATTGCATATTTTCGACGATGTGGCTAGAGAGAAATAAGAGGTGTTCCTAAGGGAAGGAATTAGCTCCATCTAGATTGCATTTCTTATTTCTAACTTCGTTGCTTAGTTGGTAAAAGAAAGATCTTAGCCCATCCCTTCCTTTCTTTTTGGACTTTTAGGAAGAGCTATACAGAATATAGGTGGCAAAAAGAAATATTTTGTTTGTTGTTTTTTGGGTGGCTTTTCCAACTCTTTCTGTTTTTGGGTATAATTCTTGTATACGGATTTCCGCTCCATAAGGCGGGGATTTCTTAATGATATTTTTACTTATGAAAAAAAATATTTTTGCGTTATAATCAAGTTTTTTAGAAAATAGTAAAAGAGTATTTTCTATATTTTGTTTTTTGTTTTTCAACTTAGAAATATTCATTATTAATATTTTTATACCTTAATATATAATATATATATATACGTAATACATTAATATGTGTGCAACTAAATTAAATAAAAATATATACGTACACGCACACAACGTTTTGTATATGCATATTTTATTATATTATATAATATACCAAGATCCATATGTTAAATAATATTATCAATACATACATGATACTTATATATAGTTCCATACATGTATTACTAATGTATGGAATAATATAAAATATGCATACATTACTTATTTATTAAATAATATTGTCAATTAATGTATGTAAATAATTTTATTGTTGATTTTACATACAATATCATAATACGGACACGCGCGCGCACACACACACACACACACACACACACACACACATATATATATATATATATATATATATATATATATATATATATATATATATATATATATATATATATATATATATATATATATATATATATATAATGCTCTTGTGCGGACTAGTCCGCATTTTAAGAATGCGGACCGGACATGTGTCGCCTAACGGTGCGCCTAGAAATTATCGCCTAAATTATAGGCATACTTTCTCTCTCTTCTGGATCACCACCAGGTGACACATGTCCGGTCCGCATGCTTAAAATGCGGACTAGTCCGCACAAGAGTAGGAATATATATATATATATATATAGGCATTATGTATGTAGGTATGTATTCATTTGTATTATGTATGTAGGTATGCATTCATTTGTATTATGTATGTGTGCTTATGTATATATAGTCAAACTCCCCCAACATACCTCATTAAATATACATAAAGAACACGTGATATATTTATGCATTTATGATATATGTATATATGTATGCTACATACATACATACACACACACACACACACATACATATGTATAATATAAACACACATATTTGCCAATGTTGTCAAATTTTCAAAAAACTCTATTTAAAAATAACTTTACCAAAGCATACCAATATTTATAAACTCAGAAAACTGAATTTAAAAACTTTATTTAAAAATAGTGTTTAAATCGAGTTTTCTGAATACATAACTAAACAGACCCTTAGTGTTTTCTACAGTTGAGGACAAATTTGAATTCGATTTACAAACACAAAAAATAAGGCATCTCCATGTATGGTGGATCAAATGTCAAAGAAATATATCACCTCACAATTTCCAATAATAATAAGGAAGCCAACTTTGACACATTCCTTCCCCCCCCCCCCCAAAAAAAAACACACACACACACACACACCAGGTCTCAACTCTATCTCCCATTACCTCTCTATGTAAACCCTCGTATATTATCTTTCGATATTTATTCTTCACAACTCTAACCTTGCCTTAAAAAGAGTTGGCAAATTTTTGTTTGCATATGAGTAAGCATTCAACAATTAAATTTAATTTAGAACAATTAAAATTTTAAGCTGCAACAACCAATTCATTCTAAAAAAGGATTTCATTTCTAGTGAATTTCTCTCTTCTTATTATTTATTCGGTTCAAAATGGTTGGATCTTTCTTAAGTGCTAAGTTATTCTCTTCTTTTATTATTGGGAGCCGATGTGGATACGCATCCCAAAGTGGTTTTGTGTCAGGTAATGTCTTGAATAAAAGGTTGGGGATGAGTCGAAGAAAAATACGTCGTGGATCCCGAATTCGGTGAGTGGTTATTACAGGCAAGAGAATCAGGAGAAAGAGATTGACACGATTGATTTGTGCCAAATTCTCTTGAACCATACAAATTAGCTCGGACTTGACATGTAGTGAATGTAATGGTTTCTCCATGAAAAATGGTCGAGCACATAATGATTGATTATAGGGCTAACGTCAAATTACTCATTACACAACATATTATATTAGAAAAAGTCTAGATCTAAAAGATATGATAGGATAAGATTGTTTTGACATTTTATATTAGTTATAGAGCTATTTTTGTGTAATACGACGAAAACTATTTATTGATATCATATTTTCTCATTTTGTCTCCCCCACTACAAAGACAATATTTTTACATATCCAAATGTGTCATGTCATTATTGGTGTTGAGCACAAACACGCGGTGCACTAAGTGCGTGACACATTTTCGCATGTATCAATAGATTTCATTGCACTCGATACTTTTTGTTGTTTATTAATAGAAACTTTGAAATCTTGAAGACATCTATGTGTTAGTATAATCATAATAAATAATAATTTATAATGGGTTCATGGTCTATTATTCAATCTTCAGTGGAAGAATTATAAAATAGGGTTACTCTTAGGGAATAATTCACTAGTGGAGAAAATAAAATAATTTAGAAAAAAAATCAGAGGAGAGAATTGAAAGGACTGTATTATAAATATTAGGAATTTAATTAAAGTTTCTTTCATTAACTTTAATAGAGAGAAACTTCATCCTTAAAATTAACGGACATAATACCCATATATTACAAGGGTGAGTGTTTTCACAGGAAATGGGGATTTTGTCTTTTCACATTAATATTTTTCAAATTTTATTTTATTATCTACATAAATCCAAAGCAACTCTAGAAGAATGGGCAAAGTGCCTGTTGATGCAAAAAACTAGACTACGCCTAATTAATTGATCACAGATAAATTAAATAGAACAACCAAGACACAAGTAATTTTTAAAGTGGTTCGGCTCAACGGAATAACCTTCGTCCACTGTTATGTATTGACTGCTTTGAGTGGTTTTTCGATCCCTTGTAATGAGGGTGATACAATGTATTTATAGCCCAAGGGGGGTCTTGATAGTTGTCATGCGAAAGGATGGATTGTCTTTATTTGTTAGACATTTACATCAATACATAATGAGAATTAATTATATTAACGTTGTCGTTTCATAGGCAATACAGGCTGTAAGATTGCTGGCACTTGGTTGGCTGTACAGAATGGATTTTTGACTGTTGGTCGGGCTTCCCACTTGGTCGGATAACCATGTTGGTCAGGCTTCCTTGTTGGTCGGTCTTTTCTATCATGCTGACTTGGACTTGTGCCACATAGGACAACACGTGTTGGCTGTAATTCGTCCATGTAGGATGGTAAATTTTGGTATCAATAGAAGCCCCCAATGTTTCATACTTGGAGTTAATGAGAAAGTGTGGAATATTATGCTTTGGAAATATCTCGGGTTGTTTGGTTGGTTGCAGAGCTTCCATACTTGTGAAATTTACTCACTTAATTGACAAGTTTTTGAGCGCGAATGGCAATTTTGTAAGTATTTCAAATTTTAGCGAATATTTTTGGGGTATCCTTGTCTTTTCATCTGTTATCCATCGTAAATCCAATCGTCGTTCTCTTTAATCATTACTTTGCCCAGTTTCTGACGCGTCTTATAAAAAGGGCAGTAAAAACTTCGATCATTTTCCACCTCTTACTTCTAATTCTGCTGCTGTGTTCTTTGCTTTCATGCGATTATTTTATTATATGTCTTCAGTTCTTGTTGAATCCTTAAATATTTGTAAGAATATTTCTTCTCTTCTTCTTTGTTTTCTTCATCAGGGTTTACTCTATCGAGTCACTTGATAAGTTCAGAATCGATTTTACTATTCCATCTTGGGTTGTGTTAGAACATCCCACTTTTCCTTATGATTTTTTCTCTTTTGCTGAGGGTCATTGGTTCCCCTCCATCTTTATTGTTGAATGTGGCTTTACGTTTCCTCCCAATACCTTGTATTTGGAGTTTTGTTAATATTTTGACATTTTACCTGCAAGAGTAGCTCCTAACACACGGAGAGTTGTTAATGGAGTTTATAAGTTAAATCAGATTTATGGAACCCATCTAGGGAATTCAGAAATTATGTTTTGTTATAAATGGGTAACTAACGATACCACTTTTTATTTGAAAACTAGGGTTGTTAGTAGAGCTTTGGTATTTAATATCCCTAATTCTAATAGGGATTATTTTGATCATGGGGTTGTTGTAAAAAATTGGCAACATGCCCTTTTAGTTAGAGGTGCTAAATACTAAAAACCTAGTTGTCCGCTCTTTGGCAATGGAATAGGTTGTTTTATATTTTAGTAAATTTGCCCTGTTTATATTTAATAAAATGTCATACTGACTGTTGTTTTATAAATTTATTTTCAGTTGAGCAAAAAAAAAGTGCCCCAAAGAGAGTGAAGTAAATTTGAAAGAGTTGAAGTTTATCTGGAGTCTTCATAAGGTAGTTGCTGAAGAGCACGTTAGGTTTGCCTCTTATCTGATCTAGTATAAAAATATTATTTCCCCTTTTATTATCAGACCATTTGCCTCTCATGCTCTGGTAATTGATCTTGAACACGAGGTTGTTGTTGATTCTGATACTCCTCTGTCTGAAATTATGAAGAAGAGGAAGTTTCTTGACTTTTACAACGGTAGTGCTTTTGGTTCGGAATCATTTGTTGAAAGAGCTAAAAATAAAATAGGGAATGTTATAAAGCCCCCAGCTCCTAAGGGTACAACCCCGAAAGACCTGACTCCTAAGGATATAGCTCCCAAAGAGGTTGAAGTTCCTCTGAGGAGACTTAGGAGAGGTCTTGCAGAGAAGCAAGTCGACCAAGTGACCGACCAACTGCCCTTGGTTGATTTACCCTCTTTTGATGCTGTTCCTCCAACATCTATTACTCCTGGTTTGGCTAAGAGGTTGATCAAGTCTGATACTCTTTCAGACTACAGGGTGTGGATGTCACGCTCCCTAGAACGAGGGTATCTGAATTGGTTGTCCAAAACCTTTCATCAGTAAGTAATTTCCCTTTTCTTGGCTTATTTTTTTTATATCTCTCGTATACTCATTTTATATCCCTTTTCTTTTGTAGTCCTTGGTACACTTTAATAATTTGATAGAGAAAGATGATGCAATCGAGGCTTCTTTTTTTTCGAATGAGTTGGAGGAAGCATTGTCTGGTTTGAAGAAGTCTTTTCTTAAGGCTCAACAAGACTTAGAGACTAAGAGGATCACTTGGGAAGATAAACTGAAGACAGCTAAGACGGCTCATCAAACGTCTGATACAAATGCCCTTGAAGTTGAGCGCAGGGCTAAGGAAGCTGGGATCCAAAAAGAGGAAGTTGTGAGAAAAAAAGAAGAAGTTGAGCACCAGAAAGAGGAAGTAGAGCGTAGGGCAGAAGAAGTTGAGCGCAGTGTAAAGGCTACTGAAGAGCTTGTATCCTCTGCCAGAGCTAAGAAAAAGTATGCCGTGAAGGCTTCTTTCAGTGTTGGTTGGGACAAGGGATGGAACAAATCCATTTCTACTGCTTCTGCTCAGATTGGGTATGTTAAGAAAAAATGTTTCAGAGATGGTTGGGTTGTTTCCCTTCAAGAGTTTAATACAAATGGAGACTCTAAAATTTTTCACAGGTATATTCATGGTCCTCCTATAGTCATAGAGGATGAGGTTGAAGATGAAGCTACTTTTGAAGAGTCTTCATTTGTGGTTCAGTCTGCTGCTAAATAACCTGAAGTCCTTGAGTCTTCTATTCCTTCAACTGAGCAAATTGAGCAACTCCAGCTTGCAGCTCCTTCTTCTTAGCAGAGCAAGAAGGTTGAAAGTGATAGGGAGAAGGTGTAATGTTGTTCGACATTTTTCTCTTTTACTTTTGTTGTTTCTTTTTCCTTTGTTTTGATTGTACTTGAACTCTTTATTATCAATAAAAGAACCTTTTGTTATTCCTTCTTATCTCATGTTGGTTATTCATTCATGTTCTTCATTCTTGTTATTGATTGGTGATTATTTCTTCTTGTTAGTTTATTAGGAAGATGGAATAACGGTCTTCTCATGATATCGAGCTACTGAGGAAATACAATGCTTTTTTCAAAGCTGGCCACATGGACTTATCCGCAGAATAAATCACTTAGTTGCTCAATGATGATGCCTCAGAGAAGGTTAAAGATTCCTATAAGTATTTAAAGTAATTACTTGATCGGGCGGTAGCAAATAATTTTGCCTATTATGAAATGATAGAAGAACTTCAAGAACATTATAAGGAATCCACAGCGTTCCTGTATCAGAGCTATGAGCAGAAGTAATAAAGTTTGAGTGTAGATCGAGGCTTTGATAAATTTATCTCTGTTTATAATAAAAAGGAAGCTTTACTTAGGGTTGAGGTTGAGGAAACCAGGACTGTTGCCAAACTCCTAGAAGTGGAGAATAATAATTTGAGGAATGAAGTGAATCTTCTGAAGTCTACAAAGGAAGTTAGAACCCAATAGGCCCTTTCCTGTCAAGCTTCACAACTAAAAGCAAAAGATCGATCTATCGCTGAGATGTCCCAAAAGCTGCAGACCTTATCTGAACAATTGTCCACTCAATCTTCCCAATTGGAGGATAAGGATGGGGTAGTGAAGAAACTGCAATCACAAGCTAATAGATTAACTTTTCAATTCCATAAACATCCCAGAGAATTTTTGATGGGTGGATATAATGAAGTTTTGGGACATTATGACGATAGACTTCAATAGGCCCAGAACGAATCCTTCAAATGAAGTTGGATAAATGCTTCAACTGTTCTGAAGGTGGATGGGAAAGACTCTCTGTGGGATTGGTATGATCTGGGATTACTGCAGCTTGACAATCCTCCATTTAAGTTGGATGTTAATTGGGTACATGTTCACCGTATTCCCCAATGCTTGATTTACAAGTACTTAGGGGATTACGAACTGCATGATGAACTACAGATCGTCCGTCCCCCTCATTTACTTGACCGTCCTAGTAGCAGCAATACCAGGATGCTTTAGAACCTTAACTTTATCAACACGCCTTTTACTTTGGATAATCCTCCAACTGGCATGGATCCTGTCTCTGAGGCTGAAGGAAAGAGTCATGTAGAATAAACTTTTGTATTTTGTTTTTCCATGTTTGATTAATAATATGTAATCATTTTTATGAAAACTTATTTTATGAATGGATTAACTTTTAGTTAATCTTTAGTTTTTCATCGGTTCTATTGATATCCTTAGGATTATCCCAAGTTTTATACCAATTACCAATGTTTCACCATGGTTCTACTAATGTACCTAAATTTTACGGTAATTGCATTAGTTACCTTTGTTCCCAGGCGTGAGTGGAATATTTGTCCATCTTTTAGCCCAATTTAGTTGAAAATTATTCATCCGGGTCTTCATTAACCAAGCATTTGGGACTTAGGATTTTGCCTTGCATGGTTTTATATGTTCGATAACCAACTCTGTTGGTGCTTTAATTGATGCCAATTAACTTTGTTGGTGGTTTTATTGATGTCAACCAACTTTATTGGTGGCTTAGTTGTTACCGACCAACTTTATTGGAGGCTTAGTTGTTATCGACCAACTTTGTTGGTGGCCTTCATCAATGCCAACCAACTTTGTTGGTAGCTTAATTGTTACGTACCAACTTTGTTGGTGGCCTTCATCACTGCCAACCAACTTTGTTGGTGGCCTTCATCAATGCCTACCAACTTCGTTGGTGACTTAGTTGTTCCCGACCAACTTTCTTGGTGGTCTTCATCGTGTTTGTAAGTGTGCATATCACTATTACTTCGAAAAAGAACACCAAAAATAATAATTTTGGGAAACTCATGTTCTCATTAAATTTGAAATGAACTGAGTACAACATAACTAAATTTAATGATAATACTTCTTCAGGTGCTCTGCATTCCATGGGTTTTTGAACTCTTCCCCTTCCAAAGTCTTAATTCGATATGTGCCTGGTCGGAAAACTACAGTACTACGATAAGGCCCATGACAATTAGCTTCCAGCTTATTGTTCTTCAGAATCACTTTCTTCAAAACATAATCGCCCTCTTTTAAGTTGTTCAGGATGACCCTCTTGTTGTAGAAACGTGCAGTCCTTTGCTGATAGGATGCATTCCTTAAAGATGCATCTTCATGAACTTCTTCCAGCATGTCTGAATCCAACCTTCTCATCAAATCGCTGACTGGGGTATTAAAGTTAAGAACTCTATGTGTAGGGAAACCTAGTTCAATAGGGATTACGACTTCAGTACCAAACGCCAATAGGTAGGGAGTTTCTCCAGTAGCTGTTCTGGAAGTTGTCAGTAAGCCCACAGGATAGAATGCAGCTCATTGATCCAATTGTCTTTTATATTTCCAAACCTTTTCTTCAGCCCGTTCAGCAAAGTTCTATTAGTTACCTCTGTTTGGACGTTGATTTGAGGGTGGCCAAGAGCAGAGTGTATTTTTTGGACATTGGATTGGGCAGTTATGAAGGCATAAGGTAAGCCATACGTACATATAATACTTTTCTAAATGAACTGATAAACCTTTTCATAGGACATATCGATTAATGGTTCACCTTCCACCCATTTTGTAAAATAATCAACAGCTATGACCAGGTACTTGAACCTTCCTCGGGTGATTGGTAGGGGCCCGACCAAGTCAATTCCCCACATAGAGAAAGGCCAGGGTGAATTGATTGGTGTTAAGACATCTTGAGGAGCTTTACGTACACTTGAAAACCTTTGGCACTTATCACATTTTTTAGCAAAATCTTCACAATCTTCTCGCATGGTTGGCCAGTAGTACACTTGCGTATGTATTCTTCATAACAACGTTCTTTCTTCTACATGGGATCCATAGGACCCTTCATGGACTTCTTCAATCAAATCCTTTAGCTCAACTAGATTCACACATTGTTGTAGACCAGCAGTTACTCCTCTTCTGTATAACACACCACGATCTAGCACATATCTTGCAGCTTTGTATTTCAACCTTTTAGCTTCAAGTAGATGTGACACCCTGCCTAATTTAATACCGGGTGATCAGTCCTATATCCAATTAAAACAGTTTTCTCATTTGGTTCATTCTTAGCACCACTGTCGAAAACTTTTTAAAACATTACTAACCACCTAGTATTCAAAAAGCCGATGTCAAAATTTTAATCTTTTTATTAAACAATCAACAACAAAACATTATTACATAAATACATCTCATGCAAAAGTAATATAAATCCATCCACAATATAAAAGACTGGAATGAAATAATACCGAATAAACCATCGGTTACAAAATCCAACATATAGTCCAACCTGAATAGGAGTCTGAATACAAGGTCTGACTATCATAAATGAAATAACTGTGGGCAACATGCCCGAATAAAGTACTGCCCTGCACCCTACACTAGGAGTGAAGTAACTGAATCGTCTAAGTCAAAATCCTGCAAGCATCCACAAGTGCTGCAGCTACGCATCCCTAGAATAGATCATCCTGCTTGGCGTCCCTGTGGCTGGACACCTAAAAGGTTTTGAAAAAAAGTTTTGCAAGTACGGGTCAGAGCCCAATTAAAAATCATTTAAAAACAATTAGCAAGTACTTAAATAACAATTTAAATGAACAGTTATTAGATACACATGTTAGGTTGCGAACACTCCCTTGAGTTCCTCATCTCTCATCTATAATGCGCACCTAACGTTTGCTACTTAACCCCACCTAGTCAATTCTAGCCAATCTAACTAGGCAACCATTATCTAATAAACCCAAATCAATATAGCTCCTCCGTACCGCCCATACAATACGCTATCGAATACCCTTAATAATTAGCATATCTCTTATATTATTATTAAACCCCAGTTACCCTTTCTATGTAGGTTATTGTTCAAACTTTACCATTTAAGTTTCTCTACTTAAACTTTATTTTAGATATTCACTAACTATCTTCCTACTATTCACACATTAGTAGCTTCATCATTATATAGATATACCCTATCTAAGCTCCCCACTAATTACTCTTTAGTAGATTAATCGTTCTTTAGATACATACTATCTCGTCTCTCTACTAGCACACATAAGTAGATTATTCATGTAGTATATATATTTTACACACCATATATAATGTAACTACACGCTCTACTATTATAGCCTTGTATCACACATCAAGGGCTATTGGTTCGTAATGTTACCCCGACCCCAATAGTTATTCCATATGTATTGGTCCGGAATGTTACCTCGACCCCAATATTCAGATTACTTTTAGTTTAGATACACACAACTAACTGGTTTGAAATCATAAGTCTGTTACCCATAACTCATAGCGTCTACCCGTATTTCCATGCAAATACATTTATTAAATATATATCCATTTCTCTTTAATATGAGCAAGGCTTTTCAAATTTTAGGATTTAGTGTTCATATACTTAAGTCAAATAAGATTTCACTATCTTTCTCATCCATTAATTTTACACAGTAGATAACATAACAAGTATATATATATATATGCACACTTTTTAATATATATATATAACACGGCACCTCCCAGACCTAGCTGCGGTGCATACTGTAAAACATCTCAAAGGTATATATATTTATCATCCATTATATCTATACTAGTAAGGCACCCCTAGGCACAGCTGCGGTGCATGCATACTCTGCTATCATGTCCGGGTACATCTCTTGTTGTACAAGGGACTATTGATTCGTCTTCTCTCACGAACCATATATATCAAATCACACATATTGGAGGCGAACATAGTTCACATATCCATGGGCCACGCACATACCTACGCTCCCACAGTCAGCAGACTTATCGACTCACAGATAAGCCATTCACAGTCCTATGTTCTTGAGGTACCAAATCTAAAATCCCCTCGAAGGCAACACAGGATAAGATTTTCCTCTTTCGAACGCCAATCTCCCGTGATAGCAAGTATGGTAGGTATGTCATACACATAATAAACAATAATATAGGTACACATTCCACTTATATAAATATAACATCAACGAGGTATTCGCACAACCATGTAATAACGATAGGTATTCACTACACCTATATATATATTTATAATAACAATAGGGCACACACACATCCCATATCACAAGCCTCATATATAGTATATTTATATCCCGAATATTCTACGTATTCCGTAATTTATAACTTCGCTTATTACCATACATTTTCGAGTATTTCTCACCACTCGTAAGGTATCCTTTATTCCACATACAATATCGTAAGTTAAACTCTCTACCCCCTAATGGTCTAAGTCACCGTTCCTCTCAAATTTCCTTAACTCAAACTATCCTTCAATTTAGATGTTTGCTCTCTATTAATCCAAATTAATTTAGCCCTTAAACTTCCCTCGTAGGCAACGCCTAAAACCCAAACTAGGACTACTGGTGTTTCAATATAATTCCCTTATATTAGAAATTAAATCCCACAAATTAATTCCAAACGATTTCCAAAGGTCCTAAAGAAAAGGAAATTTTTGGCCAAAACTGAGCAACCGAATCGATTAGAAAATTTTCTGGCAGATTAAACACCCTGTAGTAAAATATCGATTACTCCCTCTACAAAAATCCGATTGACTTGATTCAAAGCTCATGTGAAAGATAAGACATATATCCTTCCAAGCATGTATGGATCTCACTCTAATTCTAAGTATAATTTAAATGGCATACGTTTAAATTTACGTCAAAAATTCTGGCAGTTACTATGCTGGCAGATCAAACACCCTACAGTAAAACATCGATTTCTCCCTCTACGGGACTCCGATTGACCTGATTCAAAGCTCATTAGAAAGCCAAGACATACACCTTTCCAAATATGTATGGATATCACTTTAATTATATGTAAAACTAAAATTTCATACGTTTAAAGTTACATAAAAAATTCTGGCAGATTGACATCTTGTGTTCATCAATTAAACCCTAAGTCATTCAAGATTCATGTTCTTCAATCAAGAACCCATCAAGATTCAATCTTAATCATAAAATATACTCTAATATCAGTTTATCTTCATATAGAGATAAATTTCCAATGAAAATTTACACAAAACATCAAAGATTCAACCTAAAAATCAAATTCTCCTTTAATTAACATAAAACCCCAATTTTTTTGTCATATTCATCAACTTTATAAATCAAGAACTCAGATTTCTCTCTTATTAATCAACCCAAACCTAGTAATTTCATATTATCAACATTAAGGAACATCTCTACATGCATTCCCACTCTAGTTTATGAATTAAACCCTCCCAAATTCATATAAAACATCCAAAAGCATGAAATCAAACCCTAATCTACATGGGTAGTATAACATGCTTAATATAAATTGCTATTTGAATACTGGCCTCTCAATAGAAGGTCTGAATTTCATTAATATGATGGTGTGATTGTTCTCCCCTTGCTCCGATCTCGATTCCGTTGCGTTCGGGGCGAAAAACTGTGTTGGAAGCTTTGGCTTTCTCTTCCTCTTTCTCTTCAATGGCCTCTCTTCTATTGTGATTGTGTTAACCCTAGCCCCTTATCTCTAATGGAAGATATACACTTAATATTTTCGGAGATCTCTAAACCTCCAACTCCCGAATGACCGAAATACCCTTAAACGATGTCGGGTTGGTCCAAAATCATCTCGGGACCCAAACTGTACACCCGAGTACACTTTTTCGACTATTTTGACCCTTTCGGAACCAACCGTAACCTCAAAATCACCATCCGAGTCACTTTAAAAAAATTATTTTAATTCCACCTTAAAATATCGAACGCGTGAAATTAAACTTAAATTGAACTGATTTACTCTCAATCACTGAATTATATAATTTTCTCTAAATTAAATAAATTCCTAATCACCGAATCAAATAAATTCCAAATCATCGATTTAATTAATCCTAGATCACCCATTTAATTTAATTAAATATCCTCAGAAATATGGGGTATTACATACTTTCCCCCTTACAAAGGAATTTTGTCCTCGAAATTCGAATAGGTCTAGAACTCCTAGGTTTCGACACTACCTTAAACATAGACTCTAAAGATCACTACATATATTTCTACCCCTCCCAATTGCAGGTTATATAAACATCCCCACCAACCAGGGCGTCCAAGCAACCTATAAATATGCATAACTTCATCGATGCTACCTGTCTCCACTAGCCTCTCATTATCGTATAGTTACTATCCTTTAGATATCACTTTATAAATAAAAAAAATACTCAAGGTACTAAACCCATGTCTTAGTGGCTAATCGTCTCCCCACGTCGCAACATTGTGATAAGCTTCATGCGTGGGATGTCTCGCAAAGCGAAATCCAAACAAGGAACCCTCCCGATACACTACTACCTAGCATTATCGGTCATTGAGATCTGTTAAGCCCTGAGTCCATATTACGTACCCTCAAATACCCGTCTTTTGACATAAAAGTATAATCGTCCACTTGCATGCTACACAAGATAACATATATCACGATGCCTTTACTATCACTAGTTTCTTAGTGCTAAAAAGTCACGAGCTATATCTCTCCGCTCGACAATAAGCCTTTCTACCCTGAATCACATCAGTAACAGTCCCTGCGCACCGGGATTAATTATTACTAGACAACATACACACAAAAGTCTACTACATAATATATATAATATATATATACGCATATATATAGGATCAACCCTCTTTCAGGTGATACCTCACAAAATAAATCATGCTCTGGGACAACGAACACGAGATCTCACTATCACAATCTATGATCGCTCAACCCATTGCTAACCAGTCAACTCTCGTAAGTAGTCTACCCTATTTTCATAACTCTCAAAAGCAGTAAACTAATACATAACGTAAATGTCCTCTTAGTGCATTCTCTTAGCCCAATTCCTCAATCAAAAATCTCACTCAGACGATTTTTGTGCCTTACTGACACCATTCCTATATACTTTTCCAGTCCGAGTAGTCTCACTTTCTCACTATGGACAAGTTCAATATAAGTGGTCGAACTCTTCACACATAAGACACCTTTCTATACCATACCCTATCTCTAGCACCACTGACCATGCCGGTGTGTCCTTCTCTCAGACCTGATAATCTTAGCCTTATTTGCTACCCCCGTAGTCCCTTTAGCTCCGCTGGCCCTATAGACTCATTGCTAGCCTTGAAGGGCCTAATGGAATCCACCGTCACTCAGCAGGAATTCAGCAGATCCGAATCATATAAATGGGTCCCCTAATGGGTGTACCCTCATGTGGTGTTTCAATATCACCATTAAATCCAATCTTACTCTTCGTGTAGATTCTCTAACCCTCTTAGCTCCCTTCTCATGGAAGAGTTAATGGAAACTCGTAAACATACGACTTTTGACGACCTCAAAACTATTCATCTTAATCGGATTTCTCATCCATCCTTTTGTATTCTACTCATGAGTCCATTATCAACATAAAGAACCTTTATTTTCTTCCTATTCCCGTTCGTCGAGTAAAGTTCCCTTAAAAAGTCAGCTCCTTTCTCACAATCGGCCTATAACTCGCTCACTTGTGATAAGTTTTAAAACTTAATTCGCATCTATGTTCAAATAGCAGATGGAATATCTATCAATCAAATCTCACTTAAATTTCTCTTTTAATCCCATATACTCCTTATATGTGGTGACTAACTCTCGTCACTTTATACTGCCTCTAAGAGCTCAAAACTTTCCGCTCAAAATTTTAATCTCGGGTGTTGCTAGACTCCGCCCTACACAATTGCCTTTGGATTTTATCCTTCCATTGGCCTATTACTCTCCCCTTTTTTTATAGATGACTCTCACAAAGAGTCCCTCTATTCCCCCCCCCCCTCTTATCGACAACACTGGATGAGTCTAAAATTTGCACTAACATTATCTATAAAAGTTCTTAGGAAAACTTCTCCTCCCGAGTGATTTTCCTATTGTCACCATCCTGAACAATAATCATAATGACTTCCATCTCAATCACCATTCCCAGAATACTATAGGTCTTTCTGCTGAGCCTCTCCTCATGCAGTCCTTTTAACGGCCCTCACTAGTTGTCTTATAATGTTTAGTGTATGAAGCCCAACCGAGCTCGTATACGAATCACATCAACTATATATAACGGCAGGAGAACATAATCTCATACGTCGAGAAATACAACAATCCTATCATAAGGCTCTATATCAAAGAACGCTATGCTGAAACGTGAAAAGTCGCACAGATCCTAAGGACACTAGAACCTGATGCTCTGATACCATCTGTGACACCCTGCAAAATTTAATACCGGGTGATCAGTCCTATATCCAATTAAAACAGGTTTCTCATTTGGTTCATTCTTAGCACCACTGTCGAAAACTTTTTAAAACATTACTAACCACCTAGTATTCAAAAAGCCGATGTCAAAATTTTAATCTTTTTATTAAACAATCAACAACAAAACATTATTACATAAATACATCTCATGCAAAAGTAATATAAATCCATCCACAATATAAAAGACTGGAATGAAATAATACCGAATAAACCATAGGTTACAAAATCCAACATATAGTCCAACCTAAATAAGAGTCTGAATACAAGGTCTGACTATCATAAATGAAATAACTGTGGGCAACATGCCCGAATAAAGTACTGCCCTGCACCCTACACTAGGAGTGAAGTAACTGAATCGTCTAAGTCAAAATCCTGCAAGCATCCACAAGTGCTGCAGCTACGCATCCCTAGAATAGATCATCCTGCTTGGCGTCCCTGTGGCTGGACACCTAAAAGGTTTTGAAAAAAGGTTTTGCAAGTACGGGTCAGAGCCCAATTAAAAATCATTTAAAAACAATTAGCAAGTACTTAAATAACAATTTAAATGAACAGTTATTAGATACACATGTTAGGTTGCGAACACTCCCTTGAGTTCCTCATCTCTCATCTATAATGCGCACCTAACGTTTTCTACTTAACCCCACCTAGTCAATTCTAGCCAATCTAACTAGGCAACCATTATCTAATAAACCCAAATCAATATAGCTCCTTCGTACCGCCCATACAATACGCTATCGAATACCCTTAATAATTAGCATATCTCTTATATTATTATTAAACCCCAGTTACCCTTTCTATGTAGGTTATTGTTCAAACTTTACCATTTAAGTTTCTCTACTTAAACTTTATTTTAGATATTCACTAACTATCTTCCTACTATTCACACATTAGTAGCTTCATCATTATATAGATATACCCTATCTAAGCTCCCTACTAATTACTCTTTAGTAGATTAATCGTTCTTTAGATACATACTATCTCGTCTCTCTACTAGCACACATAAGTAGATTATTCATGTAGTATATATATTTTACACACCATATATAATGTAAGTACACGCTCTGCTATTATATCCTTGTATCACACATCAAGGGCTATTGGTTCGTAATGTTACCCCGACCCCAATAGTTATTCCATATGTATTGGTCCGGAATGTTACCTCGACCCCAATATTCAGATTATTTTTAGTTTAGATACACACAACTAACTGGTTTGAAATCATAAGTCTGTTACCCATAACTCATAGCGTCTACCCGTATTTCCATGCAAATACATTTATTAAATATATATCCATTTCTCTTTAATATGAGCAAGGCTTTTCAAATTTTAGGATTTAGTGTTCACATACTTAAGTCAAATAAGATTTCACTATCTTTCTCATCCATTAATTTTACACAGTAGATAACATAACAAGTATATATATATATATATATATATATATATATATATATGCACACTTTTTAATATATATATATAACACGGCACCTCCCAGACCTAGCTGCGGTGCATACTGTAAAACATCTCAAAGGTATATATATTTATCATCCATTATATCTATACTAGTAAGGCACCCCTAGGCACAGCTGCGGTGCATGCATACTCTGCTATCATGTCCGGGTACATCTCTTGTTGTACAAGGGACTATTGATTCGTCTTCTCTCACGAACCATATATATATCAAATCACACATATTGGAGGCGAACATAGTTCACATATCCATGGGCCACGCACATACCTACGCTCCCACAGTCAGCAGACTTATCGACTCACAGATAAGCCATTCACAGTCCTATGTTCTTGAGGTACCAAATCTAAAATCCCCTCGAAGGCAACACAGGATAAGATTTTCCTCTTTCGAACGCCAATCTCCCGTGATAGCAAGTATGGTAGGTATGTCATACACATAATAAACAATAATATAGGTACACATTCCACTTATATAAATATAACATCAACGATGTATTCGCACAACCATGTAATAACGATAGGTATTCACTACACCTATATATATATATTTATAATAACAATAGGGCACACACACATCCCATATCACAAGCCTCATATATAGCATATTTATATCCCGAATATTCTACGTATTCCATAATTTATAACTTCGCTTATTACCATACATTTTCGAGTATTTCTCACCACTCGAAAGGTATCCTTTATTCCACATACAATATCGTAAGTTAAACTCTCTACCCCCTAATGGTCTAAGTCACCGTTCCTCTCAAATTTCCTTAACTCAAACTATCCTTCAATTTAGATGTTTGCTCTCTATTAATCCAAATTAATTTAGCCCTTAAACTTCCCTCGTAGGCAACGCCTAAAACCCAAACTAGGACTACTGGTGTTTCAATATAATTCCCTTATATTAGAAATTAAATCCCACAAATTAATTCCAAACGATTTCCAAAGGTCCTAAAGAAAAGGAAATTTTTGGCCAAAACTGAGCAACCGAATCGATTAGAAAATTTTCTGGCAGATTAAACACCCTGTAGTAAAATATCGATTACTCCCTCTACAAAAATCCGATTGACTTGATTCAAAGCTCATGTGAAAGATAAGACATATATCCTTCCAAGAATGTATGTATCTCACTCTAATTCTAAGTATAATTTAAATGGCATACGTTTAAATTTACGTCAAAAATTCTGGCAGTTACTATGCTGGCAGATCAAACACCCTACAGTAAAACATCGATTTCTCCCTCTACGGGACTCCGATTGACCTGATTCAAAGCTCATTAGAAAGCCAAGACATACACCTTTCCAAATATGTATGTATATCACTTTAATTATAAGTAAAACTAAAATTTCATACGTTTAAAGTTACATAAAAAATTCTGGCAGATTGACATCTTGTGTTCATCAATTAAACCCTAAGTCATTCAAGATTCATGTTCTTCAATCAAGAACCCATCAAGATTCAATCTTAATCATAAAATATACTCTAATATCAGTTTATCTTCATATAGAGATAAATTTCCAATGAAAATTTACACAAAACATCAAAGATTCAACCTAAAAATCAAATTCTCCTTTAATTAACATAAAACCCCAATTTTTTTCTCATATTCATCAACTTTATAAATCAAGAACTCAGATTTCTCTCTTATTAATCAACCCAAACCCAGTAATTTCATATTATCAACATTAAGGAACATCTCTACATGCATTCCCACTCTAGTTTATGAATTAAATCCTCCCAAATTCATATAAAACATCCAAAAGCATGAAATCAAACCCTAATCTACATGGGTAGTATAACATGCTTAATATAAATTGCTATTTAAATACTTGCCTCTCAATAGAAGGTCTGAATTTCATTAATATGATGGTGTGGTTGTTCTCCCCTCGCTCCGATCTCGATTCCATTGCGTTCGGGGCGAAAAACTATGTTGGAAGCTTTGGCTTTCTCTTCCTCTTTCTCTTCAATGGCCTCTCTTCTATTGTGATTGTGTTAATCCTAGCCCCTTATCTCTAATGGAAGATATACACTTAATATTTTCGGAGATCTCTAAACCTCCAACTCCCGAATGACCGAAATACCCTTAAACGATGCCGGGTTGGTCCAAAATCATCTCGGGACCCAAACTGTACACCCGAGTACACTTTTTCGACTATTTTGACCCTTTCGGAACCAACCGTAACCTCAAAATCACCATCCGAGTCACTTTAAAAAAATTATTTTAATTCCACCTTAAAATATCGAACGCGTGAAATTAAACTTAAATTGAACTGATTTACTCTCAATCACTGAATTATATAATTTTCTCTAAATTAAATAAATTCCTAATCACCGAATCAAATAAATTCCAAATCATCAATTTAATTAAATCCTAGATCACCAATTTAATTTAATTAAATATCCTCAAAAATATGGGGTATTACAGTAGATCGGCTGGAAGAATCCCATCTTCAATTATGCTCTTATGGGGTCCATCCAAGATGGCCCCTTATTAATTGTAATAAAGTTAACCAGCAGATCTTCATCAATGCTCCTATGAGCAAGTATCTCCATAAGAATAGTTCTTCGTATCTCCGCTCTGGTTATCGAAGCTAGCCGAGCAAGTATATCTGTTATGGCATTTTCCAATCTTGGAATCCTAACCATTTGGACAGATAAAAAATAGTAATTATTTCTAAAGTTTTGGCCAAATATCTGGTCATTTACTCTCCTTTTGTTGCATATAAGCTCAACACCCGATTTACCACTAACTGCAAGTCACTATACACCACAACTTACTCAACGTTCAGTGATTTAGCTAGGTTTAAGACAATAATCACAACTTCATACTATGCCTCATTATCAGAGGCTTAAAATTGGAAATGTAGAGCGTACTCTATGTCTAGATCATTTGGAGTATTGAGAATGATTCCAGCTCCGCATTCGATTGCACAAGATGACCCGTGAACATACAAACTCCATATGGAGATATTGTTGTCAAATGCTTGATTTGTCAGAGTCCATTGATGGAAGATTTTATCCTTTGCCTCCTCATATTTCTTCTTCATCTCCTGTACTCCACCAGACGGTTCTGGTTAGCCTTTTTTCTACCATTTCTCCTATTTGGAGTTGGTCAGGCGTATCTCTAGTAGGTCTGTTGACTCCTGTATGTTGCTTGGCTAGAGTTCCTTGTTGCTCGGGGACCTATGGATAGGTGAACTCCGCAATAAAATCAGCCACATCCTGGAATTTTAAAGCAGTCCTTAGTTCATACAAAAGGTCATATTCCCCCAACTCCACAACCCAATACATCAATATTCCAGATTTCTTTGGCTTATGAAAAGCCTATCTTAGTGGCATGTCAGTGTATACCACTATGGCATGGGCTTAAAAATATGTCTTCATGCACCTACTAGCCTCAATTAAGGCCAATGCTAATTTCTCCAGTCTGGGATATCTCATTTCTTCTCCTCGAAAAGCTTTGTTGGGTGTAATAAACTAGCTTTTGAACTCCATTTTCCTCCCTGATCAAGGCAGAGCTAACTGCTGACTCAGACACAGCCTTATATAAATACAACTTTTCTCTTAACATTAGTCGGGAGAGCAATGGTGGTATTCCTAAGTACTTCTTCAACTCCAGGAATGCTTTTTCACATTAATCGTTCCATTCAAAGGTTTTTCTGAGTACCTTGAAGAATGACAAACACTTATCCGTTCCTCATGAAACAAACCTGTTGAGTATTGCTACACGCCCAATTAGCCTTTGAACATCTTTTTTACAGGTCGCAGACTTCATTTCGATTAGAGATTTAATTTTATCTGGATTTGCTTCAATTCCCCTTTGATTCACTATATACGCGAGGAACATTCCATCCTGCACTCCGAATACGCATTTGGTGGTGTGTAACTTCATTTGGTGCTTTTCTAATCGATCAAACATTTGGCTGAGGTCGACAATGTGATCAGCATATTTTTTTACTTTTAGTGAGTATATCATCAACATACACCTCCATATTCTTGCCTATCTGCTCCTCAAATACTTTGTTCACCAGTCTCTGATAAGTAGCACCTACATTTTTCAGACCAAATGGCATAACATTATAGCAATAAATTCCTCAGGGACTGATAAAGGAAGTACTTTCTCTATCTTCCAACTTAATTTTGATCTAGTTATAACCAGAATATGAATCCATTAAACTCAGCAACTCATGCCCTGAAGTAGCATCTACCAATTGATCGATTCGCGACAAAGAAAAATGATCCCTCGGGCACGCTTTGTTCAAGTCAGTAAAATCCACAAATATCCTCCATTTTTTTTCTTCTTGACCATAGCTACATTGGCCAACTAATCTGGGTACTTTACATCTTCAATAAGGAAGCCTTTTGAAGCTTCTCCACCTCTTCCTGTATATCCTGGTTTTTCACCGGACTAAAAACTCTTCTTCGCTGCTTCACAGGTTTAACCTTCTTATTCACATTAAGCTCATGGCATAGGAAATTTGGGTCTATACCTAGAATATCTTCATGACTCCATGCGAATACCTATTTCCTTTGTCTTAGGAAAGACACTAACTCTTGTTTAAGAACTGGTTCCAATGATGCTCCTATTTGAGTTGTTCACTCTGGTTTATCATTGTCCAGAATAATGCTGTCCATTGTCTCCATCACTTGGCCTTTTACAAGCTTAGATTAATCTCGTGGATCTAAGGTTTCAACCTCAGACTCGCTGTTCGGTTCAGATATATCCACTTGATAAGTGGTTATTTTCCTCTTTGTCTTCAACATATCTTCTTCCTTGGCAGAGGAATAGTAGCATTCCCGAGCTACTTTCTAGTTTCCTTTCACTACTCCGACTCCAAAGTTGGTCGGGAATTTTAGGCATTGATGAACAGTTGAGGGTACAACTTCGAATTTTTTTAGACCAACTCTTCCCATTATCATATTATAAGCAAAATGAACATTTTTTTCCATTACGAAGAATCTCAACTTCTCTGTCCGGATCGCTTGCTATGTCTCGATCAACACATCTAGCTTGATAGTCCCTAAAGGAAACACTTTCTCTCCCGAGAATCCAATGAGTGGCCTGTGATAAGGCTCCAGTTGAATGAGTTTTAAACCCAAACTATCAAAACAAGATAGAACATGATGTCTGTCGAGCTGCCGTTGTCCACTAATGTTCTTCTACCAATACTTCTTTCATCCTGACTCTCATCACTAAAGGATCATTATGAGGATACAAAACTGCCGATAAATCATTTTTGGAGAAGCCAATTACGAGCTTATCCTTATTAAATTTTCTTGGTTGGTCTTCCTCGACGAGGTTGATTCGCTGGACATAGGAACAAGCTTAAGCCTCATTGAGGTAAGCTTTCCTTTCAGTTGTATGATCTCCTCCTCCAATATCTCCACTTGTAATCATGTGATAATCAAAATATCCAAAACTGAGTGTAAATACCTCCCGTTCCGATTGTCTAGGCTTCTTGGGAAGATCGGGATCATCTTCTGTATCATCGTCGTGGTTCCTCTTTTTCTCTTCCCTGGGCTTAATTGGTGATTTAGATCTCTGTCGACCTCTTCCTCCATTTCTTCCACCATTCTACCTATCAACAAATTTGTCCAACTTTCCTCTTTGGATGAGTGCTTCTATCTCATTCTGGAGGACAATACAACGGTTGGTAGTATGACCATGATCTTTGTGAAACTCACAATACTTGTACTTCTTATCAGCAGGTGACCTTAACTTTTCAGGACAACTCAAATCATTGTTATACTTGATTTCCTCCAACACATGATATATATCCACCATTAAGGGAGTGTAATTAGTAAACTTTCAAAACTAATCTAGGCCTTCCTTTACCTTCGAACTCCTGCGCTCATTATGACTCTTGTGCTCCTTCTTTTCTGACTTCCCTTCTATTTTTGCTTCCATCTTTGCGTCTGAATTCTTTTTAGCAGCCATAGCTTCCTCGGCGTTCATAATCTTCGCTGCTTTGGCCATTAATTTTTTCATCGTCTTTGGTGGATCTTTTGACAAAGTAAAATATAGTTTATCAGGGAGAAAACCACTCATGAGGGCAATAATTTCTTTCTTTTCTTCGTAATCAAGGACTTCCAGTTTTTCATTGTTGAAATGAGTGATGTAATCCCTGGTACTTTCTCCCTCCTTTTGTCTTACACTAAGTAAATGAGCTACTCATTTCACTGGTTTTATTCCAAAGCAGAAATTATGAATGAATAACTCGACGAGTTGTTGAAAGCAAGAAATCTGCCCCGAGGAAAGCTGTTGTACCAGATTTGAGTAGATCAAGTGATTGTTCCCGAGAACGCCCTATATATCATCTCATCTGGAATAACATAGATATCAGAAGCTGCCTGATACTATTCTATATGAAGATCTGGATCAGTCTTCCCATCGTATTTGGGAGTGATTACTGGATCTTTAAACTTGGTCGGGGTAGGGAAATCTACGATGGTTTGCACAAAGGGGGAACCCTTCATAAAACTTCTTTGGAGGGGATTCTTGGCTTTGGCCATTTCACCCAATCTGTCTTGCAAATGTTGAATGGAAATTTTCCAATCATCACTGCTAGCGCCATGGATGGCAGCTCTTTTGTGACGACCTGTAGATCGTGCTGAACTTTCTTCCTGCGAATCTTCTCTCTGTCTTGACCTATCAGTTGGTCGGGTATTTAATCTGGATTGGGCTTAAACTTCCTTAAATCGCTTAGTCATCGAGTATTTCTCGCCGCACCCGTAGGGAAGTTCCCTAGGGTCCCAGATGATCGAAAGGAGAGGCCTTACTTAGCCTTTCTAAGGAACTCAATCTTTCTGGGATGAGGAATTATTCATCAGTGGAATTAGTGACCCTAATAGAAGATGTTGCTTCGGGTAGGTATGAAGGATCCCTAGAAGTTCTAGAATATTTATGCCCAATACTCCTTGTTGGCGGCGATGGCATACTCCTTTGATTAACTTGTGCCGGAACTCCAACTTGCAGAGTTTGAGCCAACTGTCATATGGTATCCTGCATAGCTTCTTGACCTTTGGCCAAGCTAGCCAAAATTCTTGTTAAATCATTGTTATTTGGAGGGATAGAGGGAGTAGGTAGGATTCCCTCGTTTCTAGTACTTAATTATGAAATTTCATACATGGATGATAAATGATAAATGAGTGAAATTTTTTAGCAATACGTTCCCACAGACCGCGCCAATCTGTTGATGTAAAAAACTAGACTAAGCCTAATTAATTGATCACAGATAAATTAAGTAAAACAAATAAGACACAAGTAATTTTTCAAGTGGTTCATCTCAATGGAATAAACTACGTCCACTGTTATGTATTGATTGCCTTGAGTGGTTTTTTGGTCCCTTGCAATGAGGGTGATACAATGTATTTGTAGCCCAATGGGGGTCTTGATAGTTGTCATGTGAAAGGATGAAATGCCTTTATTTGTTAAACATTTACATCAATACATAATGAGAATTAATTATATGAAGGTTGTTGCTTCATAAGCAATACAGGCTGTAATATTGTTGGTGCTTGGTTGACTGTATAGAATGGATTTTCGGCTGTTGGTCGGACTTTCCAGTTGGTCGGATAACCATGTTTGTCGGGCTTCCCAGTTGGTCGGATAACCATGTTGGTCGGATTTTTCTATCATACTGACTTGGACTTGTGCCACATAGGATGACACGTGTTGGCTTGTAATTAGTCCATGTAGGATGGTAAATTTTGGTATCAACACTGCCCATCTATGTTAAAATATATTCGTATATTGATTTTTATTTTTATAGGAATTTTAATTATTAAGTCAATATGTGTAACATATATTTTTTGTCAAATGACGATTTTGATATATGGATCTTTTTGTATTATATAATTTTAGTCAAATTTATATATTGTCTCGTAATTGATATTATCATATCATTTTTCTTGAAAAAATTGGACCAACAAACTTAATGTGGTTTTCACATTTTTTTTTTTGTCTTTTTTCTTTATTGATTTTATAAAAAAAATGATAACTAGGGTTTTCTTCCTCAAAAAGTTTAAAAAAAAAGAACAAGAGAGTATATCTCACATAATTGAGTGTTAAATTTAAATATGGAACCCTTGCTAGTGAACATTAGCATAACCCTCAATTATTTTGGTTGAACATTGACAACTCCTTAAAAATAAATAATGTTAGCGATTTACTTTAATATCATCGCACGCTTAACTAAAAATCAAATTTACAAGTATTTTAAGGCATCCAATAGTAAAATGGTAATTTTTTTAAATTTAATAGAATGCTCTTGAGTCATTTGAGCATATGAGAATAGAATCAACTCTCTCTTAGTAAATTGAAGTAGATAATTATTTTCTAATAAAAATCACACGTTTCGTTCTTTTTTAAAGACAATTTTCTTCTCCTATACTCCCATACTTTTGCAACTCTCGTTCATTTTATGTTTGAGAAAATTTGTCATTACATAATTCGTCAGAAAAAACATAGATTTGTTTCTTTGGTAAAAGCAAAGCAAAAGAAAAGAATAAAGGCAAAGGCCAACTTGTGAACTGGCACATGTTATCGATAGTCTAGAAGGAGAAGAGGGGGATTTTCTTCAATATTGGTTGGTTTTGACTAGGGGTGTTCGGCGTACAGTAAAACCCCTTTCGTACCATTTTGTACCAAAAATTATTGGTAATTTTTTACATTTTTTATTTACCAAAATCGAAACTACTGAAACCGAAATTATCTAATTTTTTGTGGTTGATTTTGGTTTTAGCATTTGAAAACCCAATTTACCGAATGAACCGTACCAAAATACCATATCATAAATTAACATATATTAACATACCACATATTATCGTATATTACCATATGGTATATTATCAAAATACAATACCAAACTTAATGCATATTACCATACTAATTGTCAAATAAAAATTATATTTAAAACAATATATATACCAAATTAATCAATACCCTTCATGTTTTTGAAACTCATCTCCTCCATTTATTTTTTTAGTATAAAATATACAAACCCTGCCTACTTTTCATTTTATACTCTTCTCATCACTATATTAGCCACCATCACTAGATTGGGCACATAACCAAACCGTACATATTCTCCTCTGGCCACAACCTACTGCACATCACAGAACGATAACTTCTTAATATTTTTCTGCCTTTTTTGGCCTCCCCCTCAGTCCGCCCTATTTTTTCCCCTTTTCATCACTACATCAAATTATGAATGATTATGTTTAAGTCAGAATATATACTCCGATCGGTGTTTTTTTCCTTTTCATCACTATATCAAATTTTATGTGTTTGTCTAGAAATTTATTTACACCTTAAAATAGAAAATAGAGGCAGCTATTGTTGTTGAGGTTAATATATAAAATGAGTGTTAATACAGAGAGATATATGATTTGAGGCTAGCTTTTATTGTATGCGATTAATAAATATAATGAGGTTAATATTGTACGTGCTTAGCTAGGTTTTGTTGTTGAATATATATATATACACATACATACATCTAATGAATGAGTGTTAATATAAAAATAGTAATTTTTATATTAAATGTTATATTAAATATAGTTGGATATGAATTTTTTTTTATGTGATTTGTTAATATATAGAATCATTTACACAAGTTATAATTATGAAAGTTAAAATTGGTAATATAAAAATGTGTAATATTAAAATACACTTTTTACTTTGTAGGTTTGAGTTATTTGACGAACAATGGCATTAAAAGGAAATATTTGCAAGCTCCTAGGAAATTAGGAGGTGAATGGGAAGAGAAAGTGGTACATAGAGTTTAATGTTGAGTATTGTAATGATTGAATAAGGACAATACGAGTGTATCTTTTGTAAGAAATGCTTTTTAGTAGTTGAAAATCTATATAAGCTTAGGGAACATAAAGGTAATTGTTCAACATGGTTGAATGCAAAGTTACGATCAGTAAACAAAAAAATATGACTTGCACCAGCTTGATAGGATGACTGTCAAAGACATTTACCCGATAGAGCATGAAGACTATGTTGGAATGCTTGAGAGTTAGGCAAGGGGCCTTCTTGATAGCTAAATGTCTTTTGTCTATTTGTTAGAGGGATGGTGGTGGCCTAGCTTTTGTTATAGGGATGCATATATCTCCTCAAACTTAAGTTGATGAAAAACAAAGTGTATTAACGTCTTTGGGTCAACAACCTACTAATTGGACATTCGACCAAACATTATATCGCAAGGTTCTTACAAAATTGCTTGTTCTTTGTGAACTTCCTTTTATTTTCGTTGAAAATATTGGTTTTAGGATGCTTTGTAGAGAGTTGAATCCTAAATTTCATGTAGTTTCTAGATCCACCATCATAAAATATTGTTGGCTTATATTTCTTCAAGAAGGTTTGATTTTGAAAGAATATTTTAATAAATTCTCTACATGAGTATCCCTCAAAGCTCACTTTGTTGATTAGGTTTGGAAGCTATGAAAAAGAATAATTAGTTTTCATGTCCTACCACACCCTCACAAGGGTGAGGCTACTACGAAGGCCATCAAGACATGCTTGTTAGATTGGGGTTTAGACAATTTGACTACCATTACGCTTCATAATGTGAAATATAGTGACAAGTGTGTGGAGGATTTGAAAAAATGATTCAACAAAAGAGGTAGTTTGTTGATGTTAGGTGATTTTTTTCTTGTGAGATGCTTTGCACATATCATTAATCTTGTTACGAGAGATGGTATTTTTGAAATAAAGGATATTGTTAAACGTCTTCAAGGAAGTGTTAAATATGTGAGAAGTTCTCCTTCGAGGTTGCAAATGTTCCAAAGATCGCACACTTTTACACATGGGAAGGCAAGATAAATTATTTGATTTTCTTCATAATTTGAAAAAAGTGATGTCACAACTATATTATCATTATAAATTTCAATATGATAATTTTGTGGATCTTGACGGAAGTAAGAGTACCATTGAAGATGAGGATGTCATGGACAATCCAATTGGGAGTGTTGAAAAGCGTGCCTTGAAAGAAGAAAAAAAGAATACTTAATCAATGATGGCACGTGACATATTAGCTATTCCATTAACATCGGTCGCTTCTGACTGTGAATTCAGTAATAAGTAAAATAGTATTTGATCAATATCGAAGCTCTTTGACACCAAGAACTGTGTAGTACTTTGTTTGTGCTCAAGATTGGTTAAAAGGTTCTCCAAACATCAATATTGAATGTTCATACGAGACGCTTGAGGATATTGAGGAATTGAAGTTTTTATATGTTTGTCTTCACTTGATATATATTTGTTTTCGTTTGCTTCATTAATATAAAAAATATGAATTACTTGTGTTATTTTTTGTAGGTGTTATTAATGAGTTTGCTAACATGAAGATTCAACTGAATTGAGATGAATGAGGTATGCGTTAATTTCTACTGCTTATTTTGTAGGTGTTACCGCATATTACATTAATAGTAGTGTATTTGAGGAGCTACTACCTATTACATTAATAACATTTTTTTGTAGCCTTTGTAGCAGTTTTTTGTAGCATTAGCAGGTGTTACTGCATTTTTTTGTAGCCTTATAGCAATTTTTTGTAGCCACTTAACATATCAGGCATGCATGTCTTAGTACAGAATTGAACGCCCAAAGAATGAATTGAACACCTAGGTCTGCTCAATTTCAGTTTGGCATGGACAATAGAAAGCCTTATTATGGTTTCCAAACATATATAAGGTCCCAAGACATGTGAACATGTAGGAATGTCCACTGCAGTAGAATTTTTACAGAAATTTCTGAAACATATATGAGGTCCCATGGCTTATTATTGAAATTTCATTGTCATAAAATAGACACATGTAGGAATGTCCACTGCAGTAGAATTTTTATTTTGTTACTTTGAACAACCTTTTAATCCCATAATCCCGATCACCCTTTCAACTTTTTTAGGCCCTGAGTGACTTCAAGTGAACCTTTAACATAGCTAGTCTTTTAATAAAGAAAATACATGCCTAATTTCCAAGGATCTGGCAGTGATTGTAGGGCAACCCATTTTTGTAGTTTTCTTTCATTCTTAGTAAATTAACACAAAATAATGAATTTCAGGTACAACATGTGTTGTGGCAACTTTAATCTGGGAGATTATATGGCAGGAAAAAGCTTTTATATTACTGTGCTCTGGTTCTAAATGTTGGAAGAACACTGCGGTCATTGAAATGAGCAATTGATCTTTTTTTGTGTTGAAGAATTATGTAACTGACTTTTGATTTCATCATATTTTAGTGTGAAAAGATTAGTTAATATGAAATTTATTGAACTTAGATCAATTTTCATCTTAGTTCAGCACCTTTTATATGGTTTCATGCTCTAATGTTAACATGGTTTGATTTAATTATTCTATAAATTCGCAATATCGAAGAATATGTTTAGTCAGGGTATTTGAATGCAAAATAGTGCTACTGGTGATAGTTGATTTTGTCTTTTACATTGTTTTTATGTTGGAAAATATCATAAGGAAAGTTTTGGATTTAAACTTGTAGCATGATTAATTCCTGAACCTAAAAAAACTGTTGGTGGCAAATGTTTGAATCGCAGGGTTGACAGATTTGCTTATTCGTTTAGGTAATCTCTAAGGCCCAGTGAAATGTCTCACTAGATTTGAAGAGAAATATAAATGTCAGGTATACAAAACTATAGGCTTTTTTGCTTATTTATAGTGCTAATGGTTTATATTTTTTATTTACCGAAATTGAAACTATTGAATTTTCTGAAACTACCGTATTTTCCAAAAAATCGATTTTACCGCAAAGAGAAATTTACCGAAATTATCGTATTTTTTTAAACCAATTTCACCGCAAAGAAACGATTTTACCGATGTACCACATGGTTTGGTTTTGGTTTATGCCCAGGCGTACCGCCTGGTAAAATTGGTAATTTTGGTTTGATGATTTCAAAGTTGGTATGGTCCATTTACCAACCAAATTAACCGAAAACCAGCCCTAGTTTTAACCATTCACTTTACTAAAAAAAAAAATTCTCCCAATACTTTGTTTTTCATAGGATTGGGAACTCTTGCACGGAGTACTAGTAGACGTTTAAATCAGGCCGAGTGAATTAGAATTTGGGTTGCTTATGCACCATTAAGATTAGACTTTATCTTTTCAAGTTTGAGTTCGGAAGAAAACTTTAGAAAAGGAGCGAAGGCAAAAAAAATTAAATTAAAATATAGGATATAATAAAATATAAGTGTCTATGATTTCTACATAACATTATGAATTTTAAAAGTTTCAGTCTTAAATAATGGAACACAAAAATTATTGCCTAAATCTCTTATAACTTATATTCTACATAATCAATACATTTCATGTTATGTTCGTATCAAATAATATTGGCATTTTATGAATTTGTTAAATCTAAAAAATAAGTACCATATGTACTATTAAAATTCTGGAACTCACAAATAGGTGAGAAATACATATCATAACAATTGTTTTATTGCAAAAGGAGAGGAGGTTAAAAAGATACAAGATAATAAAATTAATGGATTATACTCATGCTAGCCACTCAAAACAAATAAGAACATAATTAGGTATGTGCAACGAATATGAAGAGAGTCATTTTACATATACACTAATTTTTAGCCCGTGGGATCTGCGAGAGAGATTTATAATTCTTGTTGTTGAACGTAGTATAAATTTAAAAACTAAAGTAAAATTAAACATGTGGACTTTGAAAGAAAATGATAAACTAAAAAAATGATTTATTGTACCCGATATTAAACTCATACATGAAAATCCTAATGTAAACACTTTAAAACCAAACCAAGATATAATTAAAAAAAATTATCACAAATCCATACTATTCAAAGGAAACCATCAGGGCTCACCCAAAAAAAATCAATGAAGAATTTCTTTTGAAATGGAATAAATCCAAAATTACCTCATCATTTGACTTTTTTGTGGCAAACATGTTTGATCGGAACTGTAGTGACATATACCCCATCATGTCATCAAATTGCATATGTAGATTGTTCGATCTCTTCTCCTTATGGGACACCGGCTCTTCAATTGTACAATTGTCGAAGAGCTCTGGGGTAAGATATCAACTTTTATCGGCACTTAATTTATACATACTGAAACATACATATGGGTTTTAGGTGATCAACAACATATTGTATGAAGTGTTCTGATAATAGGTCCAAATTTGTCTTTGAAAACGTAGTTATAAGTAAAAATACAAATCATAAAGGGTAAAATAGAAGGGCTAACCTTTACTTCCAAATACTATACGAAAAAAGTTAACAACATACTTGCAATTCTGAGGCTTTAAAATTGCTTCACTGGTTCTTGAATTTGGGTTTCTAAAGTTTATTTCATCGCAATACGTAGAATACATGAAAAAAAATCAAGAATAATAATACTAAACTAAGAATATGTAAGGGAATAACTATAAGAAAGTATCAAAACAAAATTTTCGGAGACCCTAAAAAATCATAAGATTGAAAAGGTAAATACCTTCACTTATTGATTCGTTAATTTTTTATACCATATTGGTAAAAGGGGTATATCACAATCTGTGAGAGTACATATAATTAGGCTGTTTTTAAGCTCTTAAGAATTTGAAAGAAAATCATTTTGAATGTAAAAGTCTCATTTATATGACATTTTCCCAAATTGTTGATGCCTAACTTTATATAAATTAAAATAAAGTAAACCAATTTGACAAAATTTTAGTATTAGACAAATAAACAAGAAGAACCCGGAATAATTGACTCAAGCATAATTCCCATAATGTCAATAGGTGTAGTTGTCCAATAAAATTAAACACACAACATGGAGGTTACATTAATATGAACATAACTTTTGGTTAACTTTTTTCCTTTACAATCAAGAACATATTGAAACGCTTACATATTGGGCAAGTAATTTCTACATTAAGCAGTCATTTGGTGGATAAACCAAAGCAATAATGTAAAAAAAGTGACAAAAGCCAATAAGCATTCAGATCTTATCAAGTTACCCACAACATAAATGATCTCACTCTCTAATCGCAAATGGTAATATTTGGTGTTAAGACCCGGGAATCTAAAGGTAAAAAAACCTAAAATTTTGGAAATAAACAAAAAAAATAGGGAAAAAAATAAAGGCAATCATATAGGAACGAAAATAAAACAGCGCAGAGAAGTCGAACAGGTACCTGGATATGTACTAAGAGGACGACTATAGTGATAACCCTTGATAAAGATTCGAATGAGAGATAAAGAATCCGTTATATTCTATAAGCGAGAGAAAGAGTGATATGCTTAAACTACATAAATGATTCAGAGCTATTAAAGAAAATTTAAAAAGAATAATAGTCGCAAAGAATTTTTCGAAGTGCGAGTAAGAGAAAGGGTTTAAGTTTGTGAAATAGAAAGAAGAAAAAGGGAATGGTTCATATCTATTCAAGCAATATGAGTTTACTTAGAATTTATTAAAGAAGCCACGTGACAAAGTTACAATGGGAGACACCATTTATATATATATATATATATACACTAAGAATTTTTTGAAGTGCGAGTAAGAGAAAGGGTTTAAGTTTGTGAAACAGAAAGAAGGAAAAGCGAATAGTTCATATCTATTCGAGCAATATGAGTTTACTTAGAATTTATTAAAGAAGCCACTAGACAAAGTTACAATGGGAAACACCATATATATATATATATATATATATATATATAGAGAGAGAGAGAGAGAGAGAGAGAGAGAGAGGGAGAGAAACTATCATGCACACCAAGTTTGCACATTGATTTTTTAAAATAATAAAAAAAATAGTTTCGAGTTGAATTTTTTTTATATGGCATTTAAACATTTCAAGGGGCCCATATAAAAACATCAACTCAAAATAACATTTTTTTTCTATTTTTAAAAATCGGTCGAACTTTTGCACCTTTTAAAGCACTCTAAAAGTTGTGAAAGTTTTATCGATTTTTTAAAAATAGAAAAAAAAAAGTTATTTTGAGTTGTTTTTTTTTATATGGGTCCATTGAAATGTTTAAATTCCATATAACTTAGTGTGCAAACTTGGTGTGCTTGAGAGTCTCTCTCTCTCTCTCTCTCTCTCTCTATATATATATATATATATATATATATATATATATATTAAATTAGATGCGGTTTGAGTTTGGTTTGCTTCGACAGTACAATAAAAATTATTCAATAAAATGAAAATAAAGGACTGAAAATACTATACATGAATAGATTTGGGTGGCTGAGAAAGGATGTAAGGATATTATGAATAATTTATATGCACATCGAAAATACTTTTCCAGTATCAACCAGATCAAACTCATATATTTCAATTGCCATGAGAATAACATCAAACCATTTAGAGCTGATTAAGATGCGAAGATACATCCTATATGCGTAGCTTATTTAAGACAAGAAAAAACTATAACTTTACTTAAAAATTATGATATTTTACTATTTGGATCCCTTAGTCCTTTGTTTTGGAGGTTGGGTTCGACTAGTTTTCATAATAGTTGGATGGGGTCTAAAACTAACGGAAACCCTCAGTTGACCAGTTTGATTGTTAGTTAACCCCCATTTTCATCTAAAAAGACCATTTTTGTCCATATATATTATAAAATTTTTACATTATTATAATTTTTTTAAATGTATTCTTTTCTTAAAATTTTAATATAAAAAATTATACATTAATTAAAATTGTTTTTAACTTTATTTTTTAACTTTAGTGTTTTTTAAGACTAATTTTTTTATACAATCATTTGTAAGACTGTTGTTAATTAAAACTTTAAAAAGGTTTAAAAATGATTTTTTCACAAAACTTTTTTTTACATATATAATTTTTTATTTATTTGAATTAAAACTTTTTAAATAACATATACGATTTTTTCTTCGAACAATGTTTTAAGTATAAAAATGCTAAACTAAAAGCTATTTGAAATTAAAAAAAAACTATAATCTATTTTTTTTTCTTAATTTCACTTTTTAACTAGAAACTATACAATAATTGTAAGGACATAAATTTCCAATTGAGTCCGTGTAGTGTTTTGACTTAATTCCGTGAACAAAACTGTGTTTGTAATATGTCATAGGGAGAATTTTATTTTGTCACGATCCCACTTGGTCTATGACGTATTGAAGAAATTGAAGACGTTGCGGCAAAGCTTCAAAGAAATAATCATGCCGATGTTTATTTGGTGCAAGTTTAATCGTCTTCAAAGTTAATTTCATTCCGAGATCACTCAGTTATGAATGCGTATAATTTATGGCGCTCGGAATTATTTTATAAAAGATAAGGATGTAATTTTTATAATGAAAAATGATTTTAAATGTTTTAAAAGTGTTTTAATGATTTAAACTTCGTTTTATGATGATAAGCTCGAAATAGAATTTGACTAATTTGAATCTCTTTGTTAAGAGACGTTTTTATCTGAAATTCGAAGAAAGTCAAACTTCGCGAGGTCGCTCGAACGACATTGGATATAGTTCGAACGAGATACAATGTCGCTCGAACGACATGCTTAAGTCGTTCGAACGACACATTTTTCGAGGCGGTGTTTAAATCCTATTTAAACAGTGTTTGCATCATAATTTCGTAAGTGTGCTTTCTGGAAAAAGTTTTACGAACCAGAACCGTGTTTGCACATGTTTTCTAAGGTTTAAAAGTCTTAAACACATCCTTAGAGTTTGCAAAGATCCGAGTTATCATTCTTATACGTTTACGTGATCTTGCTGCACCAAAGTTGTTTGTTCTACACATTGAACACAAAGGGTTTTGCGGTGAAGAAGCGACGGACATCGTGTTCGACATCGTAGACGTATCAAAGCCATATCGGAGGACACCGAGACATACGTGCACGAGTGTGTTGTGGACAAAGATCGTGGAAGACGGAATTTCTACGTGGGCACTATTGAAGAACGGTTGAAGATCAGAAGGAGCGTGAAGACCCGTGGGGATCGAGTCTTAGTGTAAGGTTAATCTGTCTTTGTAAAATCATTGTTCATAGTGATTATCTGGCTTGGGCCGTCCGAGGTTGTTTTCCTGCTTTGGGTTTTTTCCTCGTACATCCGGCGTTGTGAGTATTCTTTACTTTGCTTTACTTGCTGGAATCACTAGATGCATGTTTAGGATTAATCATGATAAAATTGGTTTAAAGTAAGAATTGGGATTTCACAACTTTGTTTTCTTTCGAAGAAAATTTGGTTTTGTTGAAAACGCACATATTGGGCCACCCCTCAAATTGGTATCAGAGCGGGTTACGCTAATTTATCGTGTGATCCTGATTTTTCTAGGATTTACTTTCTGATAAAATTTGTCTACTCACGTTCACAAATTGGTATCAGAGCTAGAAAATATTTTTACTTGTTTTGTGATCCCGTGTGTTTTCAAAGATGAGTTCTGGATATAATGAATTTTCTCGAACTCCTGTTTTTGATGGCACTAATTACACTTATTAGAAGATGAGAATGAGATGTGCTTTAAAATCTATTGATTAGCGTGTTTGGCTTGCTGTTGAAAAAGGTTGGACACCTCCTGTCACTATTGTAGGTGAGGTCACTAGTTTAAAGCCTGTTGAGTCTTGGACCGAAACTGAACAAAGACTTGCACAATATAATTCTAAAGGTCTGCACGTTATTTCTTCACATGCCACACAGGAAGAATATAATAGAATTATGACTTGTGAAACATCAAAAGAGGCTTGGGATATTTTGGCACTCACTCACGAGGGCACTAGCACAGTAAAGGCGTCAAAACTTCAAAATCTCACTACACAGTTTGAGACCATTAGGATGTTAGAGAGTGATACCTTTGATGAGTTTTATGCTAGGTTGTCCAATATTGTCAACTCGTCGTTTAACCTAGGTGAGAAAATTCCCGACAACCATGCCATTAAGAAAATCCTTAGGTTGTTGCCTAGTAGGTTTGATGCGAAAGTGACCATTTTAAACTCCTTGGGTAGGTTAGAATCAACGAAACTAGAAGAGATTGTAGGTGACTTACAAACCTATGAAATCGACATGATTACCTCCAAGCAAGTGCCTAAGAAAGAAAAGAGTATTGCTTTGAAAACTCGAAAGGAGGAAATTAAAGTTTCGGATTCCGATTCCGATTTTGAGGATGTTGCTTTGTTGGCAAAGAAATTTAAAAAATTTATTAAGTTTCAAAAGCAATCGAAAGATGCCAAGAAATTTAAAAAATTCAAGAACAACAAAGTAGATCCCACCTCTAAGGATAAGTTTAAAAAACCTAAGAGAGATGAGTCGGATAAGTGTTTTGGGTGTGAGGGGTACGGTCACAAGGTTAAGGAGTGTCCCACTAGACGTAAGAAAGAGGGCAAGCAACCCATTGTCTATAGTGCCACCTTAAGTGATAGTGAACTGAAAGAGGGAGAGAGTTCCCCCATTGAGCGTAATTTTACTGCGTTTATGGCTTGTCATATGAGCGACAACGTCAATTCTCATGTGAATGACACTTCCGAGGAGGTTTTGAGTGTATCCCATGTTAGTGAGGGTGAAGAGGGTGACGAGGAGGAGATAGATGTGAAAGAATTGCAAAATGCGTTTAATGAGTTGTATGCCAAAACGGTGAAGGTGAAAAAGGCTAACTCAAAATTGCAATCTAAGTTGAATGAGCGTGCCATTGAAAATAATGATATTTTGATTGAGGATCTTAGGGCACGAGAGAAGAAGTTTACGGAGAAATTAGAGTTTGTGGAGAAAGAGAGAGATAATCTCCGTGGTTTGATGGAGTCCTTGAAAAAGGAGATTTTAGAGTTTGAGGAGACTAGCCGTTTACTCGAGTCTAGGATTCACGAGTTGGAGGAAAGGTTGAAAGACTCGTCTTGAGTCAAGTTTGATTTGGAGGCTAGGTCGAAGAAGTTAGATAAAATCCTAGGCACCATCCAAATTAAGGGAGATAGGGGAGGTATAGGTTTTGGTGAGAGAGTTGTTCTCATTCCCCCCGCACATATGAGACACTAGGATGGTTAGAAAAGGTCCACAAAAAGGTAATCATTCCCACAACCGATACACTTGCACATTTTGTGGTAGGAAAGGTCACCTTAGGCGTTATTGTTACGACCTCAGACAAGCTCCTAGGAATTTTAAGAATAAAGTTGCACCGGTTACCAAAACCCCCATGCGTCATTTTACCCCTACTTGGGTTAGGAAATCGGATTTAATGGCTTTAGGAATTTAACTTCATGGTTCTCGTTTGGGTGCACTTGATTCTTCCCATGCTAAATCTAAAGGATGATAGTGTTTCCATGTTTGTCATATGCTAGTTTGCTTCATGATATATTCATTGCTAGTATTATGACATGTGTATCATTTTGTATTATAGTTTTCATTTGTTTGAGTCCTATTTGAAAAATACAAAAAGATTTTGTTTTGAGAAAACTTTTGAAAATCCAAAAAGATTTTTCTTTTCTTTGAGTCAAAATATGTTTGAAAAGCCAAAAAGATTTTCGGTTTTTGTTTTTGAGTTTACATGTTTGATGTGGCATATTGGTGTCCTTGGACCCCCCCCCCCCCCCCATCGTTTCATTGTCCATGTGGCTAGGACATTTGGTCATTATTATCGACGCTTAGAATGATCTTAACCATTGTTTATATGGGGTTGTTTCGAAGTTGATATGCATCTTGATTCGACTTTGTATATATGCCAACATCGCACACATGCACGAGTTTATATGGATGTTTGACTTCTCTTGCATATTTGAATTTGGTGAGGCGTTCTTATCTCAATCTTGTCATCTATGCGTAAGTAAACTTAAGGAGAAGTGCGCATGTAATAACCGTTTACCGTGAGAATTTAAAATTGGTAAAAATGATGAGTGATTCACGGGAAAGGGCTGCGAGAGTTCAAAATTAACTCGTCGTGAAAGCCACCGTTTAAAAGAGCCCAAAAGAAAAAGCTATATGATAAGAAAAAGGGCCAATAAGATTTTCTCTAAGTTGAGAAAGCTAGAAACCTCAAAAGAACTTGAAAAAGTATGTTTATATGAGGGTGTTTGGTTGGAGAAAATTTAAACGGGTTTGCACATTTAATCCTAATGTTGAAACATTACAATTTGATGCTATTGTTTGTAGAATCGTCAAAATTCTGGATTTGTGTGCATGTAGTATGTTTAGTTCATCAAGCTCATACTTTAATTGTCATTTGGCTATGATAAAGTTTGATGATTTATCGCTATCAATTAGAGCTTCTTGATCGTTTCGATGAGTTAGAATTGTGACTCATTTGTTGTAGTTTCACGCCCATACATTCCATGCCCATGTTTGAGCACGTCGGTACTATGTTCGCATGTAACTCGCATTTTTAGTTTTTATGAGTTTTTCCTTTTTGTGATAAAAGCTTACTGTTTTAGCATTGTTTTGCTTCTGTCAGTCCCTTCCTGGAATATTTTTGTGGAAATTTTTTCACTGGGAAATACTTTATAATATGTTGATACCAAAATTAGTATGCTGATATGGACGAATAATAAGAAGACACGTGTCAATCTACATGGCACAATAGCAACGAGGAAGTCTATTTCCCCGACCAAGTCAGACTCACTCCGAGCAATAAGTATATTCCGAGGAACACCAGCTCTCCGAGGAACACCAGCGCTCCGAGGAACTCTTGAACGACGAACAACTAAGGCAGTTCGAGCTGCATATCGACCACAGCTGCTGCACCTCGGCCACAGCATTAATTGCCAGATAATCAACAGTTCAACTATTCATTGAATGCTTATCATCTTGACGCACACGCTTGAAGAACATTTAATGTATCACCCTTTCATGTACAACCTAAGGGTTATAAATACCTTGTATCACCCTCATTCAAAGGGACCGAAATTTCTTGATAGCACTTGTAATCGAGAATTCCCAAACACTCAGCAATAACATAACAGTGGACGTAGGCCATTCATATAAGGCTGAACCACTTTAAAATTCTTTGTCTCATTTATATTTATCTGTGATTAAATAATTAGTAGCAATCTAGTTTTTTACATTAACAGATTGGCGCCGTTTGTGGGAAACGACTATTGTTATCGTTTTTCACCAAAAATCATTCATCATCAATGGCAGATAATCCAGAGTCTAATAATTGAAATGCTGGAAATTTTCCAAATCCTTCTGCACCTCCAGATCTGGCTGGAATTATGACGAAATTAGCTCAAGGACAAACCGCCATGCAAGAGACAATGCGGCAACTCATCCAAACTCTCCATGGCGGTACACCGACCCATCCTGGATCACGAAACATACAAAGAAATACCCGTGCACCTTCTTCACGATCCAGGCGTACAGAGACGTATCGTAATGAGGAATCTGATGATTTCTCTTATCAACCTGGGCAAACTTCATCGATAAGGGCCACAGATACTGAGCAACGTATTACTCTCTCTCCAGAGAGGACCAGTGCCATGGAAAGACTGAGCAGGGTGTCTCCTTTCAGTCGATTAGGCCCTAGGAGGAATAAGAGTCCACCTAAAGCCATGTCGAGGAGTTTTCGACAACAATCAGATCTAAGAGAAGGATCAGCACAATCACGACCAATTGCTCGTCAGGATAGATCTCAGGAGGCCATTTCAGAACAATCAATTGCTCGAACTAATAGGGCCGAGAAGGGAAATGATGCTTGGAAAGGTTCCATTCAGCGGTTGGAGGATAAATTGGGAGAAATGGCTAAGGCGAGGAACCCCCTACAACGAACTTTTATTCAAGGGACACCTTTCGTACAGGCCATTGTGGATTTTCCTACACCGTCGAAATTTAAAGCACCTTTGGTGACCCCCAAATATGATGGAAAGACAGATCCTGTTATTCACATAGAGCAATATCAAGCTGCTGCCGACATCTATGTCGTCCCCGACGAGATGAGATGTAGAGCATTCTCGGGAACCCTTACTGGATCTGCCGAGATATGGTACAACAATCTTCCTCGGGGTAAGATTTCAACTTTCTTTCAACTGGCCGAGTTGTTCATCAGAAATTTCTATTTTGGAGCAAAGCCAGTAAAACGAGTAATGCACTTGTTAAGTGTTATTAAAAACTGGTGAGAGTACTAGAGATTACATAACTCATTTCAATAACGAGAAGCTGGAAGTCATAGATTATGAAGAAAAGACAGCAATCACCGCCTTGATGAGTGGGTTATTGCCTAACAAGTTGTATTACACTTTGGCCAAAGATCCACCTACAACTATGTCAGAGTTGATGGCAAAAGCGGCCAAAGTCATGAATACCGAGGAGGCTATGGCTGCGAAGAAGAATATGGATAAAGAAACCAAGGTGGAAGTCGACAATAAAGAGCATAAGGGCAATGGCAGTGAATAAGTCGTCATGGGAAGTCCTGAAGAAATTCGATAATTATACTCCTTTGAAAATGGGTATTAATCATGTTTTGGAAGAAATCGAGAATAACGAGGATGTAAAATGGCCAAAGAAAATGAGGTCAGACCCTGATATGAGGAATAGCGATAAGTATTGCGAGTTTCATAAGGATCATGGTCATATGACTAAAAATTGTATAGCCCTCCAGAACGAGATCGAAACGCTCATTAGACGAGGAAAGTTGTCAAAGTATGTTGATCGTAATGAAGACCGAGTAAGAGAGAGATCTAAATCTCCTCGTCAGGCAGAAGAAAAATAATAAATTGGAAGCAAACTGGCATGGACCTTACCGAGTTACAGAAATTGTTCGACCAGGAACTTACCGAATAGCGACTCTAGAAGGAAAGGAATTTAAGAACGCATGGAATGCTAAACACCTTAGCAAGTATTATCAGTGATGTAAAAGGTAACACAGTTCCATCAATATGAATAAAACGATGATATTTCGCCATCTTCTCTCCTTTTATTGAAAGTTTTTCGAGGAATACTAGTGTACAACACTACGCTGCTCGACAACAAAAAGAAGACGATAGTTCAAACCCACGACCAACTCCGGTTGGTAAAAGGGCGAGAACAGACTATACTCCTTTGGTTAGGAGGCATACACTAGCGTGACCAACTTCGGTTGGTAAAATAACTAGTGGACACTGATAGTTCAAACCCACGACCAACTCCGGTTGGTAAAAGGGCGAGAACAAACTATACTCCTTTGGTTATGAGGCATACACTAGCGTGACCAACTTCGGTTGGTAAAATAACTAGTGGACACTGATAGTTCAAACCCACGACCAACTCCGGTTGGTAAAAGGGCGAGAACAAACCATACTCCTTTGGTTAGGAGGCATACACTAGCGTGACCAACTCCGGTTGGTAAAATAACTAGTGGACACTGATAGTTCCAACCCACGACCAACTCCGGTTGGTAAAAGAGCGAGAACAAACCATACTCCTTTGGTTAGGAGGCATACACTAGCGTGACCAACTCTGGTTGGTAAAAGAGCTAGTGGACATGATAGTTCGAGCGTGACCAACTCCGGTTGGTAAAAGAGCGAGAATAAACCATACTCCTTTGGTTAGGAGGCATAGTTCGAGCGTGACCAACTCCGGTTGGTAAAAGAGCGAGAACGACATCAACATTCCTAAAAATGCCAATCTCGGTTGGTTAGGAAACAAGATATGCCAACTTATGTTGGTCGGCTGGTAAAATCATTCCAGAAAATACAAAATATTTCAAATTGAACCAAGTATGGCTGGTCGGGGATAAAAACCCACCAACTGTAGTTGGTCGACAAGCACAATTTAACAACCTTGGTTGGTTGAAATTTTTTTCAACATTTTATACTCATTACTTTATTATTAAGTGATTGAGCAACATTGATACTTGTAACTTTTTTGGTCGATGAACCATACAATATTGTTATCTTTTTAACTTATACATATGCACAAATGTAGAGTATTTTACAAGACAATAGCAATTAAGATTGCGAACAAAAATGAAAGTCTTTCATTAAAATCAAAAACGAAATACATTGAGAATGAAAATGTATACTAACTATTACATTGAGATTCCTACTCTATTGGTTTCTTTCCCTCTTCTTTTGAAACAGGTTCCTCGCCAGCAAGAGGATCATCCAAAGCATAAGGGGAGTTTATGAAGTTAAAATCTTTCAGCATTCTGATGTTCATCACAGATGGTCTGTCCGAGCAGCTCTTGCTCGTCCCCGAGAAGCTCTTGCTCGTCCCCGAGCAGGAAGTTTCTCTTCAAGACTCATGATCTTCTCGGACATCTCAGCCAAGGCCTGGTTCTTTGCCATTAGTTGGAAGGCTTGATTCTCCAAAGCAGATTGAGTTCTCTGTTCTTCGACAGTTAACCGAGCAGCTCTTGCTCGTCCCAGAGAACCTTTTGCTCGTCCCCGAGCAGAGGTAGAAGTCAAAATCAGCATCTACAACACTGAGATCTTTGCTACTACTGTCTCGACGAATAATGAAGAAGAAATTGTATGAAAATGTTTCGAAGTCCACCACTAGTTTGGTATTAATCAGATTGAAGAGTTGGGTTCAAATCAACAAAGTATTCAGAGGATCATAAATTTAGCACTCAGTTGCTCGGCATAGGAGGCAGTTGGTCGGCTAGCAAACCAATCAACATACTTGAAGATTATGACAAGCTACAAGCTGCATCATATGACGTCCAGGAGATAATGCACTTTATGATTGAACAAATCAAGAAGGTAGATCAAGAATTTCACGAGCACCGAGCAACACTGCAGAATAAATACTCCATCCTTTCAAGTAAACCATCAAGCATGAAGCATTGTGGGCTTCTGTTGATACCAAAATTAGTATGCTGATATGGACGAATAATAAGAAGACACGTGTCAATCTACATGGCACAATAGCAACGAGGAAGTCTATTTCCCCGACCAAGTCAGACTCACTCCGAGCAACAAGTATATTCCGAGGAACACCAGCTCTCCGAGGAACACCAGCGCTCCGAGGAACTCTTGAACGACGAACAACTAAGGTGGTTCGAGCTTCATATCGACCACAGCTGTTGCACCTCGGCCACAGCATTAATTGTCAGATAATCAACAGTTCAACTATTCATTGAATGCTTATCATCTTGACGCACACGCTTGAAGAACATTTAATGTATCACCGTTTCATGTACAGCCTAAGGGCTATAAATACCTTGTATCACCCTCATTCAAAGGGACCGGAATTTCTTGATAGCACTTGTAATCGAGAATTCCCAAACACTCAGCAATAACATAACAGTGGACGTAGGTCATTCATATAAGGCTGAACCACTTTAAAATTCTTTGTCTCATTTATATTTATCTGTGATTAAATAATTAGTAGCAATCTAGTTTTTTACATCAACATAATATTACTGGGAAACTGGGAATTTTTGGCAAGTCGCGCGAAGTCGTTCTAACGACATTGCATCTCGCGCGAACGACTTCTGTCTTCGTTCGAGCGACTTCCTCATCTCGTTTGAGCGAAGTCCCTGGCTCATTCGAACGACAGGGTGAAAATGGCTTCTGATTGGTTTGCAGTCCTCTGGTTTAATATGATATATTTTTGGTACTCGGGAAGCATTTCTGGACTGTTTGATTATATGCAGGTTCTGTTATGTTCCAAATTGGTATTTTGCATATGAATCCGTTTATCACACTTGATTTGATTGGTATACTCTTTGTGTGATTCCTTGGTTTACTAGCTACTGATTTGTCATTACATGATCTTATTTAGCTAGTGGTTTCATGTTTATCTAGCGGTTTTCATTTTTCACAATTGGTATCAACTTAATTCTATTTGGTATCATATTCTCATGCTAGATATTTCATATCGATTTATCTTTTCACCGGATTGTCTATTCGAGACAAAAAGGGGGATAGATTTGGTATGTGATGTAGGGGGAAATTTGTTGAGCGCTTATATTTGTTTCAAATTGGTAACAAATTGGTATCAAATAATTGATCACATGTTTCAAATGATTTGTTCTTATTAGAAATATAAATTGGTATCATTTGTTCCTCCATACTTCACTGGGTATTTGTTTGTCTGTTTCATGTGTGTAGGTATGCTTCAGCAATTTGAGATTTCAAGTCTACATCACATTCAGATAGTTCATGCTTGCTGGTGCTACATATACTAGTCCGTGTCCTGTATTTTTGATTTTGGGTTTATGGGATGGGATTTAGGTGTCATATGTCTTAACGGTCCGGTTAAGCATTTCACTGATTTAGTTTTGTCTCGGAATAGTCAAAGGGGAAGATTTGTAAGGACATAAATTTCCAATTGAGTCCCTGTAGTGTTTTGACTTAATTCCGTGAACAAAACTGTGTTTGTAATATGTCATAGGGAGAATTTTATTTTGTCATGATCCCACTTGGTCTATGACGTATTGAAGAAATTGAAGACGTTGCGGCAAAGCTTCAAAGAAATAATCATGCCGATGTTTATTTGGTGCAAGTTTAATCGTCTTCAAAGTTAATTTCATTCCGAGATCACTCAGGTACGAATGCGTATAATTTATGGCGCTCGGTATTATTTTATAAAAGATAAGGATGTAATTTTTATAATGAAAAATGATTTTAAATGTTTTAAAAGTGTTTTAATGATTTAAACTTCGTTTTATGATGATAAGCTCGAAATAGAGTTTGACTAATTTGAATCCCTTTGTTGAGAGACGTTTTTATCTGAAAGTAAAAGAAAGTCAAACTTCGCGAGGTCGCTCGAACGACATTGGATATAGTTCGAACGAGATACAATGTTGCTCGAACGACATGTTTAAGTCGTTCGAACGACACGTTTTTCGAGGCGGTGTTTAAATCCTATTTAAACAGTGTTTGCATCATAATTTCGTAAGTGTGCTTTCTGAAAAAAGTTTTACGAACCAGAACCTTTTTTGCACATATTTTCTAAGGTTTAAAAGTCTTAAACACATCCTTAGAGTTTGCAAAGATCCGAGTTATCATTCTTATATGTTTACATGATCTTGCTGCACCAAAGTTGTTTGTTCTACACATTGAACACAAAGGTTTTTGCGGTGAAGAAGCGACGGACATCGTGTTCGACATCGTAGACGTATTAAAGCCATATCGGAGGACACCGAGACATACGTGCACGCGTGTGTTGTGGACAGAGATCGTGGAAGACGGAATTTCTGCGTGGGCACTATTGAAGAACGGTTGAAGATCAGAAGGAGCATCAAGACCCGTGGGGGTCGAGTCTTAGTGTAAGGCTAATATGTCTTTGTAAAACCATTGTTCATAGTGATTGTCTGGCTTGGGCCGTCCGAGGTTGTTTTCCCTCTTTGGGTTTTTTCCTCGTACATCCGGCATTGTGAGTATTCTATACTTTGCTTTACTTGCTTTAATCACTAGATGCATGTTTAGGATTAATCAAGATAAAATTGGTTTAAAGTAAGAATTGGGATTTCACAACTTTGTTTGGTGCATGATTAAAAATTGGATCTTTTTTCGAAGAAAAATTGGTTTTGTTGAAAACGCACATATTGGGCCACCCCTCAATAATATAATAGAATAAAAAGAATGAAAAAACTATATAAAAAAAAGTTTCAAAATTTTCAAAATGATTTTTTTTATCATAAAGGAGGAGAAACTAATATGTTAAAAAATAAATGTGCTTAAAAAAATTTCAAAATATACTTAGTCAACTAGAGGACATATAAGAAGTGTTAACCAGTAAGAAGAAATTCAAGTTGATATTTTAATAACATAGTGGACCAAGTCTCAATATATGATATCACCTCACAATTGCCAATAATTGGGATGCCTACTTACTTGGAAACGTCTTCCACTAAAAGTACACACTATTATTGCCAGGTCTCAACTCTCACCTTCCCATCACCTGGTGTGCAACAACATTTACATTTCCTCATTTCCTTCTTTATATAAACCTTCCTATATCATCTTTCTTTATTCATTCTTCAGAACACTAACCCTCCCTTGAAGAGAGTTGGAAAAATATTGTTTGCAGTTGAGCAAGTATTCAGCAATTAAATTTTATTTAGAAGAAATAAAATTTTAATCTACAATAGCCAATTCTCTCTCCAAAATAATTGTGTTCAAAATGACTCGATCCTTCTTGTGTTCTAAGTTTCTCTCTACTTTTGTTATTGGGAGCCGGCGTGGATATGCGTCGCAAAGTGGTTTTGTGTCAAGTAGTGTCTTGAATAAAAAAGTTGGGGGCGAGTCCAAGAAAAAAATATCGTGGGTCCCGGACCCAGTGACTGGTTATTACAGGCCGGAGAATCAGGCAAAAGTGGTTGACGCGGTTGATCTACGCAAGATTCTCTTAAATCGTAAAAATTAGCTCGGGACATGTAGTGAATATAATGGGTTCTTCAAGAAAAATTGTTCGGGCACATAATGATTGATTATATGACTAATGTCAAAATAATCATCACACAACACGTTTTATTAAAAAAAACCACCTCTAAAATATATGATAGAATAAAATTATTTTTGAGATTTTATATTAGTTATAGTTCTATTGTTGTGTCCTTGGACGAAAACTAGTTCTTGATATCATATTCTCTAATGTTACTTTAAAAACTCGGTAATAGCAATGGTACATTAATATTATAAATTTGTGCTACTTATGAGTTCTACTGTCAATTTGATGTTATTAGGCTCTTCAACACTTCAATCTATTTTGTATCAAACAAAAGGAAACAAGAAGCCACAAAAAAGAGACATAAACAACGTGGTATTTTGGCTTGCACAAGAGGACTTCTCAGAAAAATCTCAGATCAATTGGAATAAAGCTACTTAAATATAAAGAAAAAAAAACTCAATGACTATCCTCAAAAACGTTGGACTTGTTGTTCTGACTCCACATCATCAAGGAAAAGATGCACTCGTGTACACAACTAAATTTTCAGTAAGTCCCACACTGTCTTTCAATAATTCAGATGACAACTATACCAATATATTAATGAAAAAAAAAGTCTGACATAGTGGGGAAGAAAAATTTTGATTTGGTTTTTAATGGATTGACAATAGACCCATGTTGGAAAAATATATTTTTAGAAAAACTCATTACAGCTCTACCATTCAGTTTCATTTCGTTTCGGTTACCTAGGGTTGTGCTTTTTTGTTCTGCAATTCTGATATTTCTAAAATTCAATCCAATTTTATCATATTATAAATAATATTTTAGACTTCTGATATTCGGAGATCCAAATTTTCGAAAAAAAAATGGATCGGATTTTAAATTAGAGTTGGATCTTCATTTTTTGGTTTTTCAACCCTAATTTTATGATGATTTTATTTTCCCAAAGATTGCATTTTTTACAATTGCAGTATATGCCAATTAGAAATATTCATTATTTTTCTCGATATTTCTTGTTTCCAATTTTTACCAAAATTTCTGATTTTTCCAAATTCTTCAATTTTGCCAAAAAAATTAAATTCCCGAAAAATTGAAATTGGAAACGACATTTCTTCTTTTCCTTTTTCTTTTTCTTCTCTTTTTTTTTTGCTGAAAACCCACTTTTTCCAAAAGTACAATTTCCACTAGGATTTGGAGAATCACATGACTAGAGTTGGACTAGTGTTCATGCTCAACACTAATAAGAATACGATACGGATACGATATGTATCCCACATGTCACCCACTATAAAAATAATTTATTTACATATGCAAAAGTGTCGCGACCTTATTGCTGTAGAATACATACTCGTGGTGCACTAAATGCATAATACTATTTAATCACAGATTCCTTCAAAAGGAAGGATAACAACCTCAAACATTTAATTAGGACCGTTGGCCAAGTGCCTCCATTATTTTGTACTCTTTAGATTATAACAAAATATTTGTTAAAAGGGTATAAGTCTTAAATTTTACAACAAAGTTGTGTAACCAATACACAATAGAATTAATGAGGCAGTGTAGGTCTCCTTAACCAAAAATAAATAAAAATAAAATAAAAAAAATTCAGTATTAGCAGTTATAATACATCTCTAATAAGAGAGAGAGGGTGGTAATGGTGTAGTTTTAACAATCTTTGCACTCATTTCACACTGGTAAGCAACATTAAAACTCATTTCACACTGCTAAGATTTAAATTTTTCTTAGAAGAAAGTCTTTGTTTTTGTTTGTATTTTCTTAGATTTAAAATTTATGGATGAATCTGTATTTCAATCTACTGGGCTAGATTAAAAACCCTCTTAGTTTTTTTGGTCTCTCACTACTGATGGTTGAGATCGAAAGTTGATGAATTTGGTTTTTGTCAACTCACTATCGAGATTCCATCTTACATTTATCTCTCATGAACGACTGAGGTTCCACCAAAATCGTTTGCCCAGAAAGCTATCTCATTACGAGTAGTGCTGCAGTGAATACATTAAATTGTGTCGTGAACATATAACAATATCGAGCCTCTCAATTTATGCCCACAGTTTAGGCTATCCCATCTCTCACACTCACACAACCATTCCTTCAAACCCATCCAGTGAAAGTCTCTCTAATAATTCACCTACTACAATCACTCTGTGTGATAAACCACCACTCCTGACAACCATAAGTTTGAAGCTTTCAAACTGGACTTTTTTTAAAGAGAGCTCCACTCCATACTTTCGAAACAGACTCTATGGAGTCCCCCATATACACATATCCACTCTTTTCACCTATTTTACCGTTATCATGTATTTTGTTTTGAGTATGGAGGTTAAATGGGTAAGGGGTTGTTCCGGGTTAGGGTCGCAGGTCAAGTAGGTGGCAGGTTTTTCCCCTTTAAATTATTAATGAACTGTTATTTTTCTTCTTTTATTAAATGGGACTTTGTCCATAGCTTTATACATATATAAAAGTAGGCCTCTCATCATAAATGTAAAGTAAAAATGTATAATATTTTTTATATTCAGTGCCACACAAAGTAGTAGCTGTCGTTTGAATTTCTTTGGAAGTGCATCTTTTATTTCTAACATACTTAGGTTAGCATGGGTCAATTTACATCAAGTCAGTTGGCTTAATTCCTTGGGTCTCGCAATGAAAGGTAGTAGTATAGCTCTAAAAAAAAAAGATTGGTGCAATGAGTACAAAGTAAGTTTCCCTAATGACCCCCCAAAGCAATAAATTTGAGTGTCGTGGTGAGACACATTGCAAATGACAATACATAATAGGTAGGTGAGTATATGACGTGGAATCCACATTAGATTTGGGGGAGGTTTTGAAGGAGGTTTTTGTACTCATATCATTATTAAAAAAAAACTAGCTAACCTTAGGACACACCTTAGACACGAAAAAATATGAATATCACGTCAATATGAGATTTCATGTTAAAAAAAATTACTAAAATAACAAATTAAAAAAATACTAATATCGCAACATATTTTGAGGAATAAAAAATTACTAAAATAATTTTACCGTGCAATTAAAAAAACAAAAAAAAATTACTAAAACAGTTTTAAACTCTATAGTTGAAAAAAACATAAAAGTGTACAATTTATATTTTAGAAGATTGATTTTTTTTTAATTTTAAAATTCTTATTAAAAAAAATATCACGGGAATAAATTATCATGGGAACAAATTTATCACGGGAATAAAATATCACGGGAACAAATTTATCACCGTGCCATCAGCACAGGTACAAAATATTACGGGAACAAATTTATCGTCATGCCATCGGCACGGGTACACCCTACTATATATATATATATATATATATATATATATATATATATATATATATATAAGAGAGAGAGAGAGAGAGAGAGAGAGAGAAACTATCATGCACACCAAGTTTGCACATTGATTTTTTAAAATAATAAAAAAAATAGTTTTGAGTTGAATTTTTTTTATATGGCATTTAAACATTTCAAGGGGTTCATATAAAAAAATCAACTCAAAATAACTTTTTTTCTATTTTTAAAAAATCAATCAAACTTTTGCACCTTTTAAAGCACTCTAAAAGTTGTGAAAGTTTTATCGATTTTTTAAAAATAGAAAAAAAAAGTTATTTTGAGTTGATTTTTTTTATATGGGTCCATTGAAATGTTTAAATTCCATATAATTTAGTGTGTAAACTTGGTGTGCATGAGAGTCTCTCTCTCTCTCTGAGAGAGAGAGAGAGAGAGAGAGAGAGAGAGAGAGAACCACGCTATAGTACATCATGCTCTATACATCACTCGTGCATCACACTTAATTCTAGGCCCTAAATTTATTTATTATTCAAATTTTATATTTTTTCCTTGAAATTAACCTTCCAATCAACCCATGTGCAAAAAATTAGGTCAAAATATATTTTGTAGCTATTTTTAAAAAATCCACAAAAAACTCCTAAAAATACCTTGTTTATAAAGGTCCGCGCCAGCAGTTTTTTGTGAATTTTCTAAAAATAGCTACAAAATGTATTTTCACCTAATTTTTTGCATATAGGTTGATTGAAAGGTTAATTTCAAGGGAAAAATATAAAATTTGAGAAAAACATTTTCTAGGCCCTAGAATTAGGTGTGATGTACGGTGTGATGTATAGTGCATGATGTAGGTGAGTCTCTCTCTCTCTCTCTCTCTCTCTCTCTCTCTCTCTCTCTATATATATATATATATATATATATATATATATATATATATATATATATATATATATATATTAGATGCGGTTTGAGTTTGGTTTGTTTCGACAGTACAATAAAAATTATTCAATAAAAGGAAAATAAAGGATTGAAAATACTATACATGAATAGATTTGGGTGGGTGAGAAAGGATGTAAGGATATTATGAATAATTTATATGCACATCGAAGTACTTTTCCAGTATCAACCAGATCAAACTCATATGTTTCAATTGCCATGAGATCAAACTCATATGTTTCAATTGCCATGAGAATATTATAAAACCATTTAGAGCTGATTAAGATGCGAAGAAACATCCTATATGCATAGCTTATTTAAGGCAAGAAAAAACTATAACTTTACTTAAAAATTGTGATATTTTACTATTTGGATCCCTTAGTCCTTCGTTATAGGAGGTTGGGCTCGACTAGTTTTCATAATAGTTGGATGGGGTCTAAAACTTACGGAAATCCTCACTTGACCAGTTTGATTGTTAGTTAAACCCCATTTTCATCTAAAAAGACCATTTTTGTCCATAAATACATCAATATATATATATATATATATATATATATATATATATATATATATATATATATATATATATATATATATATATATATATTATAAAATTTTTGCATTATTAAATTTTTTTTAAATGTATGCTTTTCTTAAAATTTTAGTATAAAAAATTATACATTAATTAAAATTGTTTTCAACTTTATTTTTAAATTTAATGTTTTTTAAGACTAATTTTTTCATAAAATCATTTGTAAAACTGTTGTTAATTAAAACTTTAAAAAAAGTTTAAAATTTTCAAAATGATTTTTTCATAAAACTTTTTTATATATATATAATTTTTTATTTATTTTAATTAAAACTTTTTAAATAACATATACGTTTTTTTCTTCGAACAATGTTTTAAGTATAAATATGCTAAACTAAAAGCTATTTGAAATTAAAAAAAAACTATAATCTAATTTTTTTTCTTAATTTCGCTTTTTAACTATAAACTATACAATAATATAATAGAATATAAAGAATGAAAAAACTATATAAAAAAAGTTTCAAAATTTTTAAAATGATTTATTTTTATCATAAAGGAGGAGAAACTAATATGTTAAAAAATAAATGTGCATAAAAAAATTTCAAAATACTTAGTCAACTAGAGGACATATAACATAGTGGACCAAGTCTCAATACATGATATCACCTCACAATTGCCAATAATTGGGATGCCTACTTACTTGGAAACGTCTTCCACTAAAATTACACACTATTATTGCCAGGTCTCAACTCTCTCCTTCCCATCACCTGGTGTGCAACAACATTTACATTTCCTCATTTCCTCATTTCCTTCTTTATATAAACCTTCCTATATCATCTTTCTTTCTTCATTCTTCAGAACACTAACCCTCCCTTGAAGAGAGTTGAAAAAATATTGTTTGCAGTTGAGCAAGTATTCAGCAATTAAATTTTATTTAGAAGAAATAAAATTTTAATCTACAGTAGCCAATTCTCTCTCCAAAATAATTGTGTTCAAAATGACTCGATCCTTCTTGAGTGCTAAGTTTCTCTCTACTTTTGTTATTGGGAGCCGACGTGGATATGCGTCGCAAAGTGGTTTTGTGTCAAGTACTGTCTTGAATAAAAAAGTTGGGGGCGAGTCCAAGAAAAAAGCATCGTGGGTCCCGGACCCAGTGACTGGTTATTACAGGCCGGAGAATCAGGCAAAAGTGGTTGACGCGGTTGATCTACGCAAGATTCTCTTAAATCGTAAAAATTAGCTCGGGACATGTAGTGAATATAATGGGTTCTCCAAGAAAAATTGTTCGGGCACATAATGATTGATTATATGACTAATGTCAAAATAATCATCACACAACATGTTTTATTAAAAAAAAACACCTCTAAAATATATGATAGAATAAAATTGTTTTTGAGATTTTATATTAGTTATAGTTCTATTGTTGTGTCCTTGGACGAAAACTAGTTCTTGATATCATATTCTCTAATGTTACTTTAAAAACTCGGTAATAGCAATGGTACATTAATATTATAAATTTGTGCTACTTTTGAGTTCTACTGTCAATTGGATGTTATTATGCTCTTCAACACTTCAATCTATTTTGTATCAAACAAAAGGAAACAAGAAGCCACAAAAAAGAGACATAAACAACGTGGTATTTTGGCTTGCACAAGAAGACTTCTCAGAAAAATCTCAGATCAATTGGAATAAAGCTACTTAAATATAAAGAAAAAAAAACTCAATGACTATCCTCAAACAAATTGGACTTGTTGTTCTGACTCCACATCATCAAGGAAAAGATGCACTCGTGTACACAACTAAATTTTCAGTAAGTCCCACACTGTCTTTCAATAATTCAGATGACAACTATACCAATATATTAATGAAAAAAAAAGTCTGACATAGTGGGGAAGAAAAAATTTGATTTGGTTTTTAATGGATTGACAATAGACCCATGTTGAAAAAATGTATTTTTAGAAAAACTCATTAGAGCTCTACCATTCAGTTTCATTTCGTTTCGGTTACCTTGGGTTGTGCTTTTTTGTTCTGCAATTCTGATATTTCTAAAATTCAATCCAATTTTATCATATTATAAATAATATTTTAGACTTCTGATATTCGGAGATCCAAATTTTCGAAAAACAAATGGATCGGATTTTAAATTAGAGTTGGATCTTCATTTTTTGGTTTTTCAACCCTAATTTTATGATGATTTTATTTTTCCCAAAGATTGCATTTTTTACAATTGCAGTATATGCCAATTAGAAATATTCATTATTTTTCTCGATATTTCTTGTTTCCAATTTTTACCAGAATTTCTTATTTTTCCAAATTCTTCAATTTTGCCAAAAAAAATTAAATTCCCGAAAAATTGAAATTGGAATCGACATTTCTTCTTTTTCTTTTTCTTTTTCTTCTCTTTTTTTTTTTTTTGCTGAAAACCCACTTTTTCCAAAAGTACAATTTCCACTAGGATTTGGGGAATCACATGACTAGAGTTGGACTACTGTCCATGCTCAACACTAATAAGAATACGATACGGATACGATATGTATCTCACATGTCCCCCACTATAAAAATAATTTGTTTACATATGCAAAAGTGTCGCGACCTTATTGCTGTAGAACACATACACGTGGTGCACTAAATGCATAATACTATTTAATCACAGATTCCTTCAAAAGGAAGGATAACAACCTCAAACATTTAATTAGGACCATTGGCCAAGTGCCTCCATTATTTTGTACTCTTTAGATTATAACAAAATATTTGTTAAAAGGGTATAAGTCTTAAATTTTACAACAAATTTGTGTAACCAATACACAATAGAATTAATGAGGCAGTGTAGGTCTCCTTAACTAAAATTATATATATTTTTAAATATCTATTTATTCAATAGAACATGTTAATGTGAAAGAATGAAGCAAAACTTGGTAAATAGTGTAGTTTGTGAAGGTATATATAGAGAGATATATACAAACTTGTATTTGATTGATATCATTATAACATATACATGAAGCCTATATATAGAGTGAGAACTAAGAAAAGTTGGGAATCAAGGTTAGATAAATATACCAACTAATATAGTAATACACTAACATCTACCCTCAAACTCAAGAAGGAGAAGTGTTGGACAACTTGAGTTTTGTAACTAATTGTGAAATCGTCCTGAAGGATGAGCTTTGGTGTCGATATGAGTTGTCTGATCAGCGAAGGTGACGAAGAGAAGACGAATATTGCCACATAAAACATGCTAACGAATAAAATCACAATCAATCTCAATATGTTTGGTTCGTTCATGAAAGATGTTATTGTGAGCAATCTTAATAGCACTTTGATTATCATAATAGAGGACTCTTGCAGAAGAAAAGGCTTCCATATTCTCAAATAACCAACAAAGCCAAAGAAGTTCATGTCTAGTATCGGCAAGAGCATGGTATTCAACTTATGTGCTCGAACGACAAGTAAATGGCAGACACTTATTCGTTCCTCATGACAAAAACCTGTTGAGTGCTGCTGTGCACCCAGTTAGCCTTTGAACACCTTTTCCACATGTCGGAGACTTCATTTCAATTAGAGCTTTAATTTTATCAAGATTTACTTCAATTCCCCTTTGATTCACTATATATGCGAGGAACATTCCCTCTTACACTCCGAAGACGCATTTGGTGGGCTTGAACTTCATTTGGTGCTTTTCTAATCGATCAAACGTCTGGCTGAGGTCGACAATGTGATCAACATCTTTTTTACTTTTAGTGAGCATATCATCAACATACACCTCCATATTCTTTCCTATCTGCTCCTAAAATACTTTGTTCACCAGTCTATGATAAGTAGCACCTGCATTTTTTAGACCAAATGGCATAACATTATAGCAATAAGTTCCTCGGGGAGTGATAAAGGAAGTACTTTCTCTATCTTCCAGCTTAATTTTGATCTGGTTATAACCAGAATATGCGTCCATGAAACTCAGCAGCTCATGACCTAAAGGAGCATCTACCAATTGATCAATTCGTGGTAAATAAAAGTGATCCTTCGGGCACGCTTTGTTCAAGTCAGTAAAATCCACAAACATCCTCCATTTTTTTCTTCTTGACCATAGCTACATTGGCCAACCAATCCGGGTACTTCACATCTTCGATAAGGAAGCCTTTTGAATCTTCTCCACCTCTTCCTCTATAGCCTGGTTCTTCACTGAGCTAAAAACTCTTCTTCGCTGCTTCACAGGTTTAACCTCCTTATTCACATTAAGCTCATGGCATAGGAAATTTGGGTCTATACCTGGCATATCTTCATGACCCCATGCGAATACCTGTTTCCTTTATCTCAGGAAAGCCACTATCTCCTGTTTAAGAACTAGCTCCAATGATGCTCTTATTTGAGTTTTTCATTCTGGTTTATCATCGTCCAGAAAAATGTTCTCCATTGTCTCCATCACTTGGCCTTTTACAAGCTTAGATTCATCTCGTGGATCTAAGGTTTCAATCTCAAACTCGCTGTTCGGTACAGATATATCCACTTGATAAGTGGTTATTTTCCTATTTGTCTCCAATATATCTTCTTCCTTGGCAGAGGAATACTAGCACTCCCGAGTTACTTAATAGTTTCCTTTCACTACTTCGACTCAAAAGTTGGTTGGGAATTTCAGGCATTGATGAACAGTTGAGGGTACAACTTCGAATTTTTTCAGACCAACTCTCCCCATAATCATATTATAAGCAGAATGAACATTTTTGTCCATTACGAAGAATCTCACCTTCTCTGTCCGGCTCGCCTGCCATGTCCCGATCAATACATCTAGCTTTATAGTCCCCAAAGGAAATATTTTCTCGCCCGAGAATCCAATGAGTGGCCTGTGATAAGGCTCCAGTTGACTGAGTTTTAAAACCAAACTATCAAAACAAGGATAGAGCATGATGTTTGTCGAGTTGTCGTTGTCCACTAATGTTCTTGCTACCAATACTTCTTTCATCCTGACTCTGATCACTAAAGGATCATCATGAGGATATAAAACTGTGAATAAATCATTTTTGGAGAAGCCAATTACGAGCTTATCCTTATTAAATTTTCTTGGTCGGTTTTCCTCGGTGAGGTTGATCCGCTGGACATAAGAACAAGCTTGAGCCTCATTGAGATAAGATTTTCTTTCAGCTGTATGATCTCCTCCTCCAGCATCTCCACCTGTAATCATGTGACAATCAAAAGATCCAAAATTGAGTGTAAATACCTCCCGTTCCGATTGTCTAGGCTTCTTCGAAAGATCAGGATCATCTTCTGGATCATCGTCGGGATTCCTCTTTTTCTCTTCCCTGGGCTTAATTGGCAATTTAGATCTCTGTCGACCTCTTCCTCTATTTATTCCACCATTCTTTCGATCAACAAATCTGTTCAACCTTCCTCTTCGGATGAGTGCTTCTATCTCATTCTGGAGGATAATACAACGGTTGGTAGTATGACCATGATCTTTGTGAAATTCACAATACTTTGACTTATCCTTCTTATCAGTAGGTGACTTAACTTTTCACGCCAACTCAAATCATTGTTGTGCTTGATTTCCTCCATTACATGATGTATATCCACTGTTAAGGGAGTGTAATTATTAAACTTACGAAGCTTATCTAGGCCTTTCTTTACCTTCGAACTCCTGCGCTCATTATGATCCTTGTGCTCCTTCTTTTTTTTTCCCTTCTATTTTTGCTTCCACCTTTGCGTCTGAATTCTTTTTAGCAGCCATAGTTTCATCGGCGTTCATAATCTTCGCTGCTTTGGCCATTAATTTTGTCATCGTCTTTGGTGGATCTTTTGCCAAAGTATGATATAGTTTATCAGGGAGCAAACCACTCTAGAGGGTAGTAATTGCGGTCTTTTCTTCGTAATTAATGACTTCCAGTTTTTCATTGTTAAAACGAGTTATGTAATCCATGGTACTTTATCCCTCCTTCTGTCTTACACTAAGTAAATGAGCTACTCGTTTCACTAGTTTTGCTCCAAAGCAGAAATTGCCAATGAATAGCTCGGCGAGTTGTTGAAAGAAAGAAATTTGCCCCCAAGGAAAACTGTTGTACTAAATGTAAGCAGATCCAGTGATTGTTCTCGAGAACTCCCAACATCTCATCTCATCTCATCTGGAATAATATAGATATCATCAGTTGCTTGGTACTGTTCTATATAAAGAACTGGATCAGTCTTCCCATCGTATTTGGGAGTGACTATCGAAGCTTTAAACTTGGTCGGGGTAGGGAAATCTACGATGGTTTGCGCTAAGGGGGACCCCTTAATAAAACTTCTTTGGAGGGGATTCTTGGCTTTGGACATTTCACCCAATCTGTCTTCCAAACATTGAATGGAACCTTTCCAATCATCACTACTAGCGCCATGGATGACAGCTTTTTTGTGAAAACTAGTAGATCGTGCTGAACTTTCTTCCTGCGAACCTTCTCTCTGACTGGACCTATCAGTTGGTCGGGTATTTAATTAGGATTGGGATAAACCTTCCTTAAATCGCTTAGTCATCGAGTATTTCTCGACGCACCCGTAGGGCAGTTTCCTGGGGTCCCAGATGATTAAAAGGAGAGGCCTTACTTAGCCTTTCTAAGGCACTCAATCTTTCTGGGATGAGGGATTATCCATTAGTGGAATTAGTGACCCTAATAGAAAATGTTGCTCTAGGTACGTACGAAGGATCCCTAGAAGTTCTGGAACGGCTATGCCCAATACTCCTTGTTGGCGGTGGTGGCATACTCCTTTGATTAACTTGTGCCGGAACTCTATCTTGCAGAGTTTGAGCCAACTGTCGTATAGTATCCTGCATACGTCTTGACCCTTGGCCAAGCTAGCCAAAAGTCCTGTTAAATCATTGTCATTTGGAGGGACAGAGGGAGTACGTAGGATTACCACAGTTCTAGTACTTGATTCTGGAATTTTAGCCAAGGATAATGAATGATAAATGAGTGGAAATGTTTAGCAATACGCTCCCACAGACGGCATCAATCTGTTGATGCAAAAAACTAGACTAAGCGTAATTAATTAATCACAGATAAATTAAGTAAAACAAACAAGACACAAGAAATTTTTAAAGTGGTTCGTCTCAATGGAATAACCTACATTCACTGTTACGTATTGACTGCCTTGAGTGATTTTTCGATCCCTTGCTATGAGGGTGATACAATGTATTTATAGCCCAATGGAGGTCGTTATAGTTGTCATGTGAAAGGATGGAATGCCTTTATTTGTTAGACATTTACATCAATACATAATGAGAATTAATTATATGAACGTTGTCGCTTCATAAGCAATACAGGCTGTAGTTGACTGTACATAATGGATTTTCGATTGTTGGTCGGACTTCCCAGTTAGTCGGATAACTATGTTGGTCGGGCTTTTCTATCATGCTGACTTGGACTTGTGCCACATAGGATGACACGTGTTGGCTTGTAATTAGTCCATGTAGGATGGTAAATTTTGGTATCAACACTGCCCATCTATGTTAAAATATATTCGTATATTGATTTTCATTTTTATAAGAATTTTAATTATTAAGTCAATATGTGTAATATATATTTTTTGTCAAATGACGATTTTGATATATGGATCTTTTTGTATTATATAATTTTAGTCAAATTTATATGTTGTCTCGTAATTGATATTATCATATCATTTTTCTTGAAAAAATTAGACCAACAAACTTAATGTGGTTTTCACATTTCTTTTTTTTTTTTGTCTTTTTTCTTTATTGATTTTATAAAAAAAATGATAACTAGGGTTTTCTTCCTCAAAAAGTTAAAAAAAAAAAAAGAACAAGAGAGTATATCTCACATAATTGAGTGTTAAATTTAAATATGGAACCCTTGCTAGTGAACATTAGCATAACCCTCAATTATTATGGTTGAACATTGACAACTCCTTAAAAATAAATAATGTTACCGATTTACTTTAATATCATTGCACGCTTAACTAAAAATCAAATTTACAAGCATTTTAAGGCACCCAATAGTAAAATGGTAATTTTTGTAAATTTAATAGAACGCACTTGAGTCACTTGAGCATATGAGAATAAAATCAACTCTCTCTTAGTAAAGTGAAGTAGATGATTTTTTTCTAATAAAAATCACATGTTTCCTTCTTTTTTAAAGACAGTTTTCTTCTCCTATACTTCCATACTTTGCGACTCTCGCTCATTTTATGTTTGAGAAAATTTGTCATTACATAATTCATCAGAAAAAACACAGATTTGTTTCTTTGTGTGACACCCCGCCTAATTAAATATGGGCGATCACTCCTTTATTAAATTAAATCAAGGTAAACAGTTGGTTCATTCTCAGCATCACTGTCGATAAAAATAAATTTTCCAATTTAACACCCTAAATAATTAAGCTAAGTGTCAAAACCATTTTTATACATACATTTCAAATTTTAATTAAAGAAAAAGGTTTATTTATTTGAAAACAACATTTCTACAATTAAGAATCACATCACAATAATCCAAATAATAATAATATATTCGTCAAACGAATGTCAACATATGAAAACCAAAGTCACAAAATCCATACTGAATAAATCCCACGGAACAATACTGGAAATAACGGAATTATAACTGTACCAACAACAAATGAAATAATGGAAAAGGGCGACACGTGCCCAATAAATGAGAATGCTAGAAGTGGAGTCAATAAAAGAAGCCGTCTACGCAAGTGGCCTGCAACTCCCACCTAAGCTGCAGCACGTTCCTCTCAAGGGATCCTAAGCAAGACGCCCCTGTGGCTGAGCACCTGAAACATATACATATATATACAAGAGAGAGAGAGAGAAAAAGAAACGGGTCAGAGCCCGAAAGTGTGTTTGATTTAAAATACGTTTAGCAAGTATTTAAATTGATACAGGCCAATGCAACAACATATTAGTGCGTCACTCTCTTGAGAAAATACTCACCTCACTTCTAATGTGCACACCTATCGCACTAACTTTCCCCACGGCTTGTTTTAATCAGTTATCGCACTAGTCTTCCTAACAGATTTAACTTATCTTAGATTACTCATAAGATTTACAATTCACAATTCCATTTAAAAATCCTGTTCCAATTTGTAACCAAAATTCTCCATCTTTATCTTCATAAAATTAATAAAGTTTTCCAGTGTCATATTATACTTTCTCAAAACAAGTATTTATAATTTGAGTCAATATCAATGTCCTACTTATCAAATCACAGTAGGCAGTTTCAAATTTCATAATCTCATGTATATATATTAACTACTCGTATAATATATGTATATATCAGCACCCCGAATAAAAACTATGGTGCGTGCATACTTCCACTATCCAAACCCCATACCACTCAAATCAAGGGGAATACAAATTCGGAATCACTCTCGAATTGTATTAACACATATACAAACAATATCGAGGCGAAGCATAGATTCCAAGTCTCTAAGAGGATGGCACATACTCGCGTCTCTTACGACCGCCTGAACTATCAATTCGATAGCCTGTACCAAGGATATCTATCTTCTAGGGTACAAGTCAATATCCCCCATAAAGGTCCCATCGAGATAAGACTGTCCCCGCGCGGTAACCTCAAGGATACCAAGTAGCGCGGTATGTTTTTCACATGTATATAATATATGTACACACAATCATATAAATATACCACTTTATCATATTAACATAGGTTCTTCACGTTACCCATAATTATACCATTTATCCTTAATTTCACATTTAGAGAAATACGTATAAGGTTTCGTTCCTAACCTTAACTCGAAGGGTTTTCTCACTCATTACCTGACACTCGTGGACTATATCTTCACAAATCTGAAATTCAGTAAGTGTCTTTATTAGGTTCCAATGTAACTCTCTTACGCACCTCACCCTTTAAATTTATAAATTCACCAACCCTAAAGTAAATGTCCCATAAATACCATTCTCGTTGAAGATTAAAGGTCCAAACATTTATTCCTATGCCCTACTGGTCCTCAATGTCTCCCAAATAGTTTTATCAAGAATGCACAAGAATTATATCACGACAATTTGAATTTAACTCATTTAAAGAGGAAACTAGGAGTCTGCCAGGAGGGGTCGATCGATCGAAGCTTGGGGCTCGATCGATCGAACCTTCGATCGATCGAAGCTCTAGGCTCGATCGATCGATCAAGCAGGTCTGGGCAAAATTCTGCAGAATGCAGTTACGGGTTTCCCTAAACTTCTTCATCCAAAACTATGTTTTTCCATTCCAATCGTCCCAAAAATCCTATTATCATCATTATAACATTATACCGGGTGTTTATAACGTAAAGCATGTGTATAACTATCATTAAACATGGATAATTAACTCAAAATCCCATCTAATCATCAAGAACCCTAGAGTTTTCCTTAATCAAGGTTCAAATCTGTTTTTACCAGAAATTCCTTCTCATAAATCATCAAAATTTCAGGGATTATATTCCTCTACATGGCAAGGGTTCCAGAATTTCCATATAATCAAAACTACATGCATTATCCTAACACAAATTTAGTTTTCTTCCATAGTTTCCATCTCTAAACAATCCTAGACTAATATGAAGATTGCATTAACGAAAATACGCAAGTCAAATACTTGCCTGGGAGTGTTGAAAAGCATGCGTTGAAAAAAAAAATACTTAATCAATGATGGCACGTGACGTATTAGCTATTCCATTAACATCAGTCTCTTCTGAGTGTGCATTCAGTAACAAGTAAAATAGTACTTGATCAATATCGAAGCTCTTTGACACCAAGAACTGTGGAGTGCTTAGTTTGTGCTCAATATTGGTTAAAAGGTTCTCCAAACACCAATATTGAATGTTCATATGAGACGCTTGAGGATATTGAGGAATGTAAGTTTATATATGTTTGTTTTCACTTCATATATATTTGTCTTCATTTGCTTCATTAATATAAAAAATATGACTTACTTTTATATTTTTTTGTAGGTGTTATTAATGAGTTTGCTAACATGAAGATTCAACTAAATTGAGATGAATGAGGTAGGCCTTAATTTCTGCTGCTTATTTTGTAGGTGTTACCGCATATTAAATTAATAGTAGTGTATTTGAGGAGCTACTACATATTACATTACTAGCATTTTTTTAGCCTTTGTAGAAGTTTTTTGTAGGATTAGCAGGTGTTACTGCATTTTTTTGTAGCCTTACAACAATTTTTTGTAGCCACCTAACATATCAGGCATGCATGTCTTAGTACAGAATTGAACGCCCAAAGAATGAATTGAACACCCAGGTCTGCTCAATTTCAGTTTGGCATGGGCAATAGAAAGCCTTATTATGGTTTGCAAACATGTATAAGGTCCCAAGACATGTGAACATGTAGGAATGTCCACTTCAGTAGAATTTTTACAGAAATTTCTGAAACATATATGAGGTCCCATGGCTTATTACTGAAATTTCGTTGTCATGAAATAGGCACATGTAGGAATGTCCACTGCAGTAGAATTTTTATTTTGTTACTTTGAACAACCTTTTAATCCCATAATCCCAATCACCCTTTCAACGTTTTTAGGCCTTGAGTGACTTTAAGTGAACTTTAACATAGTTAGTCTTTTAATAAATAAAATACATGCCTAATTTCCAAGGATCTGGCAGTGATTGTAGGGCAACCCATTTTTGTATTTTTCTTTCATTCTTAGTAAATTAACACAAAATAATGAATTTTAGGTACAACATGTGTTGTGGCAACTTTAATCTGGGAGAATATATGGCAGGAAAAAGCTTTTATATTACCGTGCTCTGGCTCTAAATGTTGGAAGAATTATGTTACTGAATTTTGATTTCAACATATTGTAATGTGAAAAGATTAATTAATATGAAATTTATTGAACTTAGATCAATTTTCATCTTTGTTCAACACTTTTCATATGGTTTCATGCTGTAATGTTAACATGGTTTGATTTATTTTTTCAACAAATTTGCAATATCGAAGAATATGTTTGGTCAGGGTATTTGAATGCAAAATAGTGCTACTGGAGATAGTTGATTTTGTCTTGTGCATTATTTTTATGTTAGAAAGTATCATAAGGAATGTTGTAGATTTAAACGTGTAGCATGATTAATTCCTGAACCTAAAAAAACAGTTGGTGGAAAATGTTTAAATCACAGGGTAGACAGATTTGCTCATTCGTTTAGGTAATCTCTAAGGCCAACTGAAATGGCTAACTAGATTTGAAGAGAAATATAAATGTCTGGAATATAGAACTACATGATTTTTTGCTTATTTATAATGGTAATGGTTTACATTTTTATTTTCCAAAATTGAAACTATTGAATTTTTCTGAAATTACCGTATTTTCCAAAAAATCGATTTTACCGCAAAGAGAAATTTACCGAAATTACGGTATTTTTCGAAACCAATTTCATCACAAAAAAATGATTTTACCAATGTACCACACGATTTGGTTTTATGCCCAGGCGTACCGCCTAGTAAAACTGGTAATTTTGTTTTGATGATTTCAAAGCTGGTACAGTATTGGTATGGTCCATTTACTGACCAAATTGATCGAAAACTAGCCCTAGTTTTAACCATTGACTTTACTCAAAATCTTTTTTTTTCCAATACTTTATTTTTCATAGGATTTGAGACTCTTTTACGAAGTACTAGTAGACGTTTAAATCAAGCCGAGTGAATTAGAATTTGGGTTACTTATGCACCATTAAGATTAGACTTTATCTTTTCAAGTTTGAGTTGGGAAGAAAACTTTAGAAAAGGAGCGAAGGCAAAAAAAATTAAATTAAAATATAGGAAATAATAAAATATAAGTGTCTATGATTTCTACATAACATTATGAATTTTAAAAGTTTATGTCTTAAATAATGGAACATAAAAATTATTGTCTAAATCTCTTATAACTTATATTCTACATAATCAATACAGTGCATGTTATGTTCGTATCTAATAACATTGGCATTTTATGAATTTGTTAAATATAAAAAATAAGTACCATATGTACTATTAAAATTCTGGAACTCACAAATAGGTGAGCAATAAATAACATCATAATAATTGTTTTATTGCAAAAGGAGAGGAGGTTAAAAAGATACAAGATAATAAAATTAATGGATTATACTCATGCCAGCCACTCAAAACAAATAACCACACAATTAGGTATGTGCAACGAATATGAAGAGTCATTTTACATATACACTAATTTTTAGCCCGCGCGATGTGCGAGAGAGCTTTATAATTCTTGTTGTAGAACGTAGTATAAATTTAAAAACTAAAGTAAAATTAAACATGTGGACTTTGAAAGAAAATGATAAACTAAAAAAATGATTTATTGTACCCGATATTCAACTCATACATGAAAATCCTAATGTCACCACTTTAAAACCAAACCAAGATATAATTAGAAAATATTATTACAAATCCATAGTATTCATAGGAAACCATCAGTGCTCACCCAAAAAAATCAATGACGAATTTCTTTTGAAATCGAATAAATCCAAAATCACCTCATCATTTGACTTTTTTTTGGCAAACGTGTTTGATCGGAACTGCAGTGACATATACCTCGTCAAGTCATCAAATTGCATATGTTGATTGTTCGATGTCTTCTCCTTAGGGGACACTGGCTCTTCAATTGTACTATTGCCGAAGATCTCTGGGATAAGACATCAACTTTTATCGGCACTTAATTTATACATACTGAAACATACATATGGATTTTAGGTGATCAACAACAGATTGTATGAAGTGTTGTGATAATAGGCCCAAATTTGTTTTCGAAAACGTAGTTATATGTAAAAATACAAATCAGAAAGGGTAAAATAGAAGGCTAACCTTTACTTCCAAATCATATACAGAAAAAGTTAACAACATACTTGCAATTCTGAGGCTTTAAAATTGCTTCACTGGTTCTTGAATTTGGGTTTCAAAAGTTTATTTCATCGCAATACGTAGAACACATGAAAAAAAATCAAGAATATTAATACTAAACTAAGAATATGTAAGGGAATAACCATAAGAAAGTATTAAAACAAAATTTTTGGAGACCCTAAAAAATCATATGATTGAATAGGTAAATATGTTCACTTATTGAATCGTTGATTTTTTTGTACCATATTGGTAAAAGGGGTATATCACAATGTGTCAGAGTATATATAATTAGGCTGTTTTAAAGCTCTTAAGAATTTGAAAGAAAATTATTTTGAATTTAAAAGTCTCATTTATATGACATTTTCCCAAATTGTTAATGCCCAACTTTATATAAACTGAAATAAAGTAAACCAATTTGACAAAATTTTAGTATTAGACAAAGAAACAAGAAGAACCCGAAATAATTCACTCAAGCATAATTCCTATAGTGTCAATAGGTGTAGTTGTCTAATAAATCTAAACACAGAACATGGAGGTTACATTAATATGAACATAACTCTTGGTTAACTTTTTTTCTTGACAATCAAGAACATATTAAAACGCCTACATATTGGATAAGTAATTTCTACATTAAGCAGTCATTTGATGGATAAACAAAAACAATAATGTAAAACAAGTCACAAAAGCCAATAAGCTTTCACATCTTATCAAGTTACCCAAAACATAAATGATCTCAATCTCTAATCGCAAATCGTAATATTTGGTGTTAAGACCCATGAATCTAAAGGTAAAAAAACCTAAAATTTTCGAAATAAACAAAAAAAAAAGTGGAAAAAAAGGACAATCATATATGAACGAAAATAAAACAGCGCAGAGAAGTCGAACAGTTACCTGGATTTGTACTAAGAGGACGACTATAGTGATAACCCTTAATAAAGATTAGAATGAGAGATAAAGAATCGGTTATATTCTATAAACGAGAGAAAGAGTGATATGCTTTAACTACAGAGATGATTCAGAGCTAATAAAGAAAATTTAAAAAGAAGAATAGTCGCTAAGAATTTTTTGAAGTGAGAGTAAGAGAAAGGGTTTAAGTTTGTGAAACAAAAAGAAAAAAAAGGTAACGGTTCATATCTATTCGAGCAATATGAGTTTACTTAGAATTTATTAAAGAAGCCACGTGGCAAAGTTACAATTGGAGACACCATTTATATATATAAATGTGTAATATTAAAATACATCTTTTTACTTTGTAGGTTTGAGTTATTGGACGAACAATGGCATTAAAAGGAAATATTTGCAAGATCCTAGGAAATTAGGAGGTGAATGGGAAGAGAAAGTGGTACATAGAGTTTAATGATGAGTATCGCAATGATTGAATAAGGGCAATACGAGTGTATCTTTTGTAAGAAATATTTTTTAGTAGTTGAAAATCTATATAAGCTTAGGGCACATAAAGGTACTTGTTCAACATGGTTGAATGCAAAGTTTTGATCAGTAAGCAAAAAAATATGACTTGCACCAGCTTGATAGGATGACTGTCAAAGACAATTACCTGATAGAGCATGAATACTATGTTGCAATGCTTGAGAGTTAGACAAGGGGCCTTCTTGACAGCTAAAAGTCTTTTGTCTATTTGTTAGAGGGATGTTGGTGGTCTATCTTTTGTTATAGGGATGCATATATCTCCTCAAAATTAAGTTGATGAAAAACAAAGTGTATTAACATTTTTGGGTCAACAACCTACTAATTGGACATTCGACCAAACATTATATCGCAAGGTTCTTACAAAATTGATTGTTCTTTGTGAACTTCCTTTTATTTTCGTTGAAAAGATTGGTTTTAGGATGCTTTGTAGAGAGTTGAATCCTAAATTTCATGTAGTTTCTGGATCCACCATCATAAAATATTTGTGGCTTATATTTCTTCAAGAAGGTTAGATTTTTAAAGAATATTTTAATAAATACTCTAAATGAGTATCCCTCAAAGCTCATTTTGTTGATAAGGTTTGGAAGCTACGAAAAAGAACAATTAGTTTTCATGTCCTACCACACCCTCACAAGGGTGAGGCTACTACAAAGGCCATCAAGACATGCTTTTTAGAGTGGGGTTTATACAATTTGGCTACCATTACGCTTTATAATGTGAAATATAGTGACAAGTGTGTGGAGGATTTGAAAAAATGATTCAACAAAAGAGGTAGTTTGTTGATATTAGGTGATTTTTTTTCATGTGAGATACTTTGCATATATCATTAATCTTGTTACGAGGGATGGCATTTTTGAAATGAAGGATATTGTTAAACGTCTTCAAGGAAGTGTTAAATATGTGAGAAGTTCTCCTTCGAGGTTTCAAATGTTCCAAAGATCGCGCACTTTTACACATGGAAAGGCAAGATAAATTATTTGATTTTCTTCATAATTTGAAAAAAGTGATGTCACAACCATATTATCATTATAAATTTCAATATGATAATTTTGTGGATCTTGACGAAAGTAAGAGTACCATTGAAGATGAGGATGTCATGGACAATCCAATTGGGAGTTTTGAAAAGCGTGCCTTGAAAGAAAAATAAGAATACTTAATCAATGATGGCACGTGACATATTAGCTATTCCATTAACATCGGTCGCTTCTGAGTGTGCATTCAGTAATAAGTAAAATAATACTTGATCAATATCGAAGCTCTTTGACACCAAGAACTGTGGAGTGCTTAGTTTGTGCTCAAAATTGGTTAAAAGGTTCTCCAAACATCAATATTGAATGTTCATACGAGACGCTTGAGGACATTGGGGAATGTAAGTTTATATATGTTTGTTTTCACTTCATAGATATTTGTTTTCATTTGCTTCATTAATATAAAAAATATGAATTACTTTTGTGTTTTTTTGTAGGTGTTATTAATGAGTTTGCTAACATGAAGATTCAACTGAATTGAAATGAATGAGGTTGGCGTTAATTTCTACTGCTTATTTTGTAGGTGTTACCGCATATAACATTAATAGTAGTGTATTTGAGGAGCTACTGCATACTACATTAATAGCATTTTTTTGTAGCCTTTGTAGAAGTTTTTTGTAGCATTAGCAGGTGTTACTGCATTTTTTTGTAGCCTTATAGCAATTTTTTGTAGCCACTTAACATATCAGGCATGCATGTCTTAGTACAGAATTGAACGACGAAAGAATGAATTGAACTCCCAGGCCTGCTCAATTTCAGTTTGGCATGGACAATAGAAAGCCTTATTATGGTTTCCAAACATGTATAAGGTCCCAAGACATGTGAACATGCAGGATTGTCCACTGCAGTAGAATTTTTAGAGAAATTTCTGAAACATATATGAGGTCCCATGGCTTATTACTGAATTTTCATTGTCATAAAATAGACACGTGTAGGAATGTCCACTGCAGTAGAATTTTTATTTTGTTACTTTGAACAACCTTTTAATTCCATAATCCCGATCACCCTTTCAACTTTTTTAGGCCTTGAGTGAATTTAAGTGAACCTTTAACATAGCTAGTCTTTTAATAAAGAAATTACATGCCTAATTTCCAAGGATCTGGCAATGATTGTAGGCCAACCCATTTTTGTAGTTTTCTTTCATTCTTAGTAAATTAACACAAAATAATGAATTTCAGGTACAACATGTGTTGTGGAAACTTTAATCTGTGAGAATATATGGCAGGAAAAAGCTTTTATATTACCGTGCTCTGGCTCTAAATGTTGAAAGAACACTGTTGTCATTGAAATGAGCAATTGATCTTTTTTTGTGTTGAAGAATTATGTTACTGACTTTTGATTACATCATATTGTAATGTGAAAAGATTAGTAAATATGAAATTTATTGAACTTAGATCAATTTTCATCTTAGTTCAACACCTTTTATATGGTTTCATGCTCTAATGTTAACATGGTTTGTTTTAATTATTCAACAAATTTGCAATGTCGAAGAATATGTTTAGTCAGGGTATTTGAATGTAAAATAGTGCTACTGGTGATAGTTCATTTAATCTTTTACATTGTTTTTATGTTGGAAAATATCATAAGGAAAGTTATGGATTTAAACTTGTAGCATGATTAATTCCTGAACCTAAAAAAACAGTTGGTGGCAAATGTTTGAATCACAAGGTAGACAGATTTGCTCATTCGTTTAGGTAATCGCTAAGGCCCACTAATATGCCTCACTAGATTTGAAGAGAAATATAAATGTCTGGTATATAGAACTATAGGATTTTTTGCTAATTTATAGTGGTAATGGTTTATATTTTTTATTTACCGAAATTGAAACTATTGAATTTTCTGAAACTACCATATTTTCCAAAAAATCGATTTTACCGCAAAGAGAAATTTACCGAAATTACCGTATTTTTTGAAACCAATTTCACCGCAAAGAAACGATTTTACCGATGTACCACACGGTTTGGTTTTGGTTTATGCCCAGGCGTACCGCCTGGTAAAACCAGTAATTTTGGTTTGATGATTTCAAAGTTGGTATGGTCCATTTACCGACCAAATTGACCGAAAACCAGCCTTAGTTTTAACCATTCACTTTACTCAAAAAAAAAATCTCCCAATACTTTGTTTTTCATAGGATTGGGAACTCTTACACGGAGTACTAGTAGACGTTTAAATTAGGCCAAGTGAATTAGAATTTAGGTTGCTTATGCACCATTAAGATTACACTTTATCTTTTCAAGTTTGAGTTGGGAAGAAAACTTTACAAAAGGAGCGAACGCAAAAAAAAATTAAATTAAAATATAGGAAATAATCAAATATAAGTGTCTATGATTTCTACATAACATTATATATTTTTAAAAGTTTCAGTCTTAAATAATGGAACACAAAAATTATTGTTTAAATCTCTTATAACTTATATTCTACATAATCAATACATTTCATGTTATGTTCGTATAAAATAACATTGGCATTTTATGAATTTGTTAAATCTAAAAAATAAGTACCATATGTACTATTAAAATTCTGGAACTCACAAATAGGTGAGCAATAAATAACATCATAACAATTGTTTTATTGCAAAAGGAGAGGAGGTTAAAAAGATACAAGATAATAAAATTAATGGATTATACTCATGCTAGCCACTCAAAACAAATAAGAACATAATTAGGTATGTGCAACGAATATGAAGAGAGTCATTTTACATATACACTAATTTTTAGCCCGCGGGATGTGCGAGAGAGATTTATAATTCTTGTTGTTGAACGTAGTATAAATTTAAAAACTAAAGTAAAATTAAACATGTGGACTTTGAAAGAAAATGATAAACTAAAAAAATGATTTATTGTACCCGATATTAAACTCATACATGAAAATCCTAATGTAAACACTTTAAAACCAAACCAAGATATAATTAAAAAATATTATCACAAATCCATACTATTCAAAGGAAACCATCAGGGCTCTCACAAAAATATCAATGAAGAATTTCTTTTGAAATGGAATAAATCCAAAATCACCTTATCATTTGACTTTTTTGTGGCAAAACTGTAGTGACATATACCCCATCATGTCATCAAATTGCATATGTTGATTGTTGGATCTCTTCTCCTTAGGTGACACCGGCTCTTCAATTGTATAATTGTCGAAGAGCTCTGGGGTAAGATATCAACTTTTAACGGCACTTAATTTATACATACTGAAACATACATATGGGTTTTAGGTGATCAGCAACAGATTGTATGAAGTGTTCTGATAATAGGTCCCAATTTGTCTTTGAAAACGTAGTTATAAGTAAAAATACAAATCATAAAGGGTAAAATAGAAGGGCTAACCTTTACTTCAAAATCATATACGAAAAAAGTTAACAACATACTTGCAATTCTGAGGCTTTGAAATTGCTTCACTGGTTCTTGAATTTGGGTTTCGAAAGTTTATTTCATCGCAATACGTAGAATACATGAAAAAAAATCAAGAATACTAATACGAAACTAAGAATATGTAAGGGAATAACCATAAGAAAGTATCAAAACAAAATTTTTGGAGACCATAAAAAATCATAAGATCTAATAGGTAAATACCTTCACTTATTGATTCGTTAATTTTTTATACCATATTGGTAAAAGGGGTATATCACAATCTGTGAGAGTACATATAATTAGGCTGTTTTTAAGCTCTTAAGAATTTGAAAGAAAATCAGTTTGAATGTAAAAGTCTCATTTATATGACATTTTCCCAAATTGTTGATGCCTAACTTTATATAAATTAGAATAAAGTAAACCAATTTGACAAAATTTTAGTATTAGACAAATAAACAAGAAGTACCCGAAATAATTGACTCAAGCATAATTCCCATAATGCCAATAGGTGTAGTTGTCCAATAAATTTAAACACACAACATGGAGGTTACATTAATATGAACATAACTTTTGGTTAACTTTTTTCCTTGACAATGAAGAACATATTGAAACGTTTACATATTGGGCAAGCAATTTCTACATTAAGCAGTCATTTGGTGGATAAACCAAAGCAATAATGTAAAAAAAGTGACAAAAGCCAATAAGCTTTCAGATCTTATCAAGTTACCCACAATATAAATGATCTCAATCTCTAATCGCAAATTGTAATATTTGGTGTTAAGACCATGAATCTAAAGGTAAAAAAACCTAAAATTTTGGAAATAAACAAAAAAAAATAGGGAAAAAAATAAAGGCAATCACATAGGAACGAAAATAAAACAGCGCAGAGAAGTCGATCAAGTACCTGGATATGTACTAAGAGGACGACTATAGTGATAACCCTTGATAAAGATTCGAATGAGAGATAAAGAATCCGTTATATTCTATAAGCGAGAGAAAGAGTGATATGCTTTAACTACATAAATGATTCAGAGCTATTAAAGAAAATTTAAAAAGAAGAATAGTCGCAAAGAATTTTTTGAAGTGCGAGTAAGAGAAAGGGTTTAAGTTTGTGAAATAGAAAGAAGAAAAAGGGAATGGTTCATATCTATTCGAGCAATATGAGTTTACTTAGAATTTATTAAAGAATCTACGTGACAAAGTTACAATGGGAGACACCATTTATATATATATATATATATATATATATATATATATATATATATATATATATATATATATATACACTAAGAATTTTTTCAAGTGCGAGTAAGAGAAAGGGTTTAAGTTTGTGAAACAAAAAGAAGAAAAAGGGAATGGTTCATATCTATTCGAGCAATATGAGTTTACTTAGAATTTATTAAAGAAGCCACGTGACAAAGTTACAATGGGAGACACCATTTATATATATATATATATATATAGAGAGAGAGAGAGAGAGAGGGAGAGAGAGAGAGAAACTATCATGCACACCAAGTTTGCACATTGATTTTTTAAAATAATAAAAAAAATAGTTTTGAGTTGAATTTTTTTTATATGGCATTTAAATATTTCAAGGGGACCATATAAAAAAATCAACTCAAAATAACCTTTTTTTTCTATTTTTAAAAATCGGCCAAACTTTTGCACCTTTTAAAGCACTCTAAAAGTTGTGAAAGTTTTATCGATTTTTTAAAAATAGAAAAAAAAGTTATTTTGAGTTCATTTTTTTTATATGGGTCCATTGAAATGTTTAAATTCCATATAACTTAGTGTGCAAACTTGGTGTGCATGAGAGTCTCTCTCTCTCTCTCTCTCTCTATATATATATATATATATATGGGGCAATGGTGTTATGAATAGTATTTTTGTGGGGTTTGTCATGCATGACATCTTATGTGTTGCATGCATGTATGCATGCATACATACATTATTATTTTTATTAAAATATTTTTTTTAAATATTTAAAAAAATTATTATTATTTTTTATTTATTTTTTTTAAAGGTGTTTTTTTTAGGGTTGAATTTTATCACGGGGACAAATTTATTGTCGTGTCTTCAGACACGGGCATCCGCTAGTATATATATATATGAGATTAGATGCGGTTTGAGTTTGGTTTGCTTCGACAGTACAATAAAAATTATTCAATAAAATGAAAATAAAGGACTGAAAATACTATACATGAATAGATTTGGGTGGGTGAGAAAGGATGTAAGGATATTATGAATAATTTATATGCACATCGAAAATACTTTTCCAGTATCATCCAGATCAAACTCATATGTTTCAATTGCCATGAGAATATTATCGAACCATTTAGAGCTGATTAAGATGCGAAGATACATCCTATATGCGTAGCTTATTTAAGACAAGAAAAAACTATAACTTTACTTAAAAATTATGATATTTTACTATTTGGATCCCTTAGTCCTTCGTTATTGGAGGTTGGGGTCAACTAGTTTTCATAATAGTTGGATGGGGTCTAAAACTAACGGAAACCCTCAGTTGACCAGTTTGATTGTTAGTTAACCCCCATTTTCATCTAAAAAGACCATTTTTGTCCATATATATATATATATATATATATATATATATATATATAAAATATAATTTTTACATTATTATAATTTTTTTAAATGTATGCTTTTCTTAAAATTTTAGTATAAAAAATTATACATTAATTAAAATTGTATTTAACTTTAATTTTAAATTTAATGTTTTTTAAGACTAATTTTTTTATAAAATCATTTGTAAAACTGTTGTTAATTAAAACTTTAAAAAAAGTTTAAAATTTTCAAAATGATTTTTTTATAAAACTTTTTTATATATATATAATTTTTTATTTATTTTAATTAAAACTTTTTAAATAACATATACGTTTTTTTCTTCGAACAATGTTTTAAGTATAAATATGCTAAACTAAAAGCTATTTGAAATTAAAAAAAAACTATAATCTAATTTTTTTTCTTAATTTCGCTTTTTAACTATAAACTATACAATAATATAATAGAATGTAAAGAATGAAAAAACTATATAAAAAAAGTTTCAAAATTTTGAAAATGAATTTTTTTTATCATAAAGGAGGAGAAACTAATATGTTAAAAAATAAATGTGCATAAAAACATTTCAAAATACTTAGTCAACTAGAGGACATATAAGAAGTGTTAACCAGTAAGAAGAAATTCAAGTTGATATTTTAATAACATAGTGGACCAAGTCTCAATACATGATATCACCTCACAATTGCAAATAATTGGGATGCCTACTTACTTGGAAACGTCTTCCACTAAAATTACACACTATTATTGCCAGGTCTCAACTCTCTCCTTCCCATCACCTGGTGTGCAACAACATTTACATTTCCTCATTTCCTCATTTCCTTCTTTATATAAACCTTCCTATATCATCTTTCTTTATTCATTCTTCAGAACACTAACCCTCCCTTGAAGAGAGTTGAAAAAATATTGTTTGCAGTTGAGCAAGTATTCAGCAATTAAATTTTATTTAGAAGAAATAAAATTTTAATCTACAATAGCCAATTCTCTCTCCCTAATAATTGTGTTCAAAATGACTCGATCCTTCTTGAGTGCTAAGTTTCTCTCGACTTTTGTTATTGGGAGCCGACGTGGATATGCGTCGCAAAGTGATTTTGTGTCAAGCAGTGTCTTGAATAAAAAAGTTGGGGGCGAGTCCAAGAAAAAAGCACCGTGGGTCCCGGACCCAGTGACTGGTTATTACAGGCCGGAGAATCAGGCAAAAGTGGTTGACGCGGTTGATCTACGCAAGATTCTCTTAAATCGTAAAAATTAGCTCGGGACATGTAGTGAATATAATGGGTTCTCCAAGAAAAATTGTTCGGGCACATAATGATTGATGATATGACTAATGTCAAAATAATCATCACACAACATGTTTTATTAAAAAAAAACACCTCTAAAATATATGATAGAATAAAATTGTTTTTGAGATTTTATATTAGTTATAGTTCTATTGTTGTGTCCTTGGACGAAAACTAGTTCTTGATATCATATTCTCTAATGTTACTTTAAAAACTCGGTAATAGCAATGGTACATTAATATTATAAATTTGTGCTACTTTTGAGTTCTACTGTCAATTTGATGTTATTATGCTCTTCAACACTTCAATCTATTTTGTATCAAACAAAAGGAAACAAGAAGCCACAAAAAAGAGACATAAACAACGTGGTATTTTGGCTTGCACAAGAAGACTTCTCAGAAAAATCTCAGATCAATTGGAATAAAGCTACTTAAATATAAAGAAAAAAAAACTCAATGACTATCCTCAAACAAATTGGACTTGTTGTTCTGACTCCACATCATCAAGGAAAAGATGCACTCGTGTACACAACTAAATTTTCAGTAAGTCCCACACTATCTTTCAATAATTCTGATGACAACTATACCAATATATTAATGAAAAAAAAAGTCTGACATAGTGGGGAAGAAAAAATTTGATTTGGTTTTTAATGGATTGACAATAGACCCATGTTGAAAAAATATATTTTTAGAAAAACTCATTAGAGCTCTACCATTCAGTTTCATTTCGTTTCGGTTACCTAGGGTTGTTCTTTTTTGTTCTGCAATTCTGATATTTCTAAAATTCAATCCAATTTTATCATATTATAAATAATATTTTAGACTTCTGATATTCGGTGATCCAAATTTTCGAAAAACAAATGGATCGGACTTTAAATTAGAGTTGGATCTTCATTTTTTGGTTTTTCAACCCTAATTTTATGATGATTTTATTTTTCCCAAAGATTGCATTTTTTACAATTGCAGTATATGCTAATTAGAAATATTCATTATTTTTCTCGATATTTCTTGTTTCCAATTTTTACCAAAGTTTCTGATTTTTCCAAATTCTTCAGTTTTGCCAAAAAAATTAAATTCCCGAAAAATTGAAATTTGAATCGACATTTGTTCTTTTACTTTTTCTTCTTTTTTTATTGGCTTAAAACCCACTTTTTCCAAATGTACAATTTCCATTGGGATTTGGGGAATCACATGACTAGAGTTGGACACATGTATATGCTCAACACCAATACGAATACGATACGATATATATCCCACATGTCCCCCACTATAAAAACAATATGTTTACATCTGCAAAAGTGTTGCGGCCATATTGCCGTAGAACACATACACGTGGTGCACTAAGTGCATAACACTATTCAATCACAAACTCCTTCAAAAGGAAGGTAGCAACCTCAGACATTTAATTAGGACCGTTGGCCAAGTGCCTCCATTATTTTGTACTCTTTAGATTATAACAAAATATTTGTTAAAATGGTATAAGTCTTAAATTTTACAACAAAGTAGTGTAACCAATACATAATAGAATTACTGAGGTAGTGTAGGTCTCCTTAATTAATATCATATATATATATATATATATATATACAGAAAGGATCTCATGCATACCCAGTTTGCATACCCTCCGTGCGGACCATTTTTTAAAAATAGTAAAAAAAAATAATTTCGGGCTGATTTTTTTTTTTATAGTTTCTAAACATTTCAATAGGACCACAAAAAAAAATTCAACTCAAAATGAATTTTTTTGCTATTTTAAAAAAATCGGTCAAACTTTGTCAGTTTTTAAGTTGTTTTTAAGTTGTTAAAAAGTGACAAAGTTTGACCGATTTTTTTAAAATAGCAAAAAAATTCATTTTGAGTTGAATTTTTTTTTATGGTCCTATTGAAATGTTTAGAAACTATAAAAAAAAAATTACATCAAAAATATTTTTTTTACTATTTTATCAAAATTGGTCCGCGCCAGCGGTATGCAAACTGGGGTATGCATGAGAACAGCTCTCTCTCTCTCTCTCTCTCTCTCTCTCTCTATATATATATATATATATATATATATATATATATATATATATATATATATATATATATATATATATATATATATATATATATTCAATAGAACATGTTAATATAAAAGTATGAAGCAAAACTTGGTAAATAGTGTAGTGTGTGAAGGTATATATAGAGAGATATATACAAACTTGTATTTTATTGATATCATTATAACATATACATGAAGCCTATATATAGAGTGAGAACTAAGAAAAGTTGGGAATCAAGGTTTGATAAATATACCAACTAATATAGTAATACACTAACATCTACCCTCAAACTCAAGAGAAGTGCAGGACAACTTGAGTTTGGTAACTAAATGTGAAATCGTCCTGAAGGATGAGCTTTGGTGAAGATATGAGTTGTCTGATCAACGAAGGTGATGAAGAGAAGACGAATATTGCCACATAAAACATGCTAACGAATAAAATCACAATCAATGTCAATATGTTTGGTTCGTTCATGAAACATGTTATTGTGAGCAATCTTAATAGCACTTTGATTATCACAATAGAGGATAGTTCCAGAAGAAAAGGCTCCCATATTCTCAAATAACCAACAAAGCCAAAGAAGTTCATGTCTAGTATCGGCAAGAGCATGGTATTCAACTTATGTGCTCGAACGACAAGTGACGGCTATTTTTTTCTTCTCCATGAAATAAGAGAGTCACCTAAGAAGAAACATTAGCTTGTAGTAGAGCGGCGGTTAATAGGATCTCCAGCCCAATTGACATTTGAATATGCGCGTAAAATCAAGGAGGAGTGTGTAGAAGTATGAAGACCATTAAACCTAGTGCCTTTGATGTAGCATAGAATACGCAGAACAACATCGTAATGAGTGGATCGAGGGGCTAATAAGAATTCACTAATGATATGAACTGCATAGGCAATGTGTGAGAATGTAACTATGAGATAGACCAAGTTGCTTACTAATTGGCGATATATCGTAGCATAACTGGGGAGAGTGACATCATTAGCCATGAGTTTGATAGTGGGATCAATAGGAGTAGGAGTTGTTTTGCAATAAGTAAGACCCGCGCGAGCGAAAAATATCATAACAATATTTATCTTGATAAAGATAATATCCATTGGAATAAAAAAGAACTTCAAGTGCAAGAAAATATCTAAGTTGAGCAATATCCTTCGTGTTAAGATGGCGACTAAGTGGGGCTTTGAGATTAATGATACATTTAACAACATCCCAATTAATGATCATGCCATCCACATATAACAGAAGAAGAGTAGTACCAAAAGTGGTTTTATGGATAAAGAGGTCAGAGTCATAAGAACTTACAGTGAGTCCCTATGTCTGAATTGTGGAGCTAAACTTGGCAAACCCGGCTTGAGGGGCTTACTTAAGACCATAAAGATGATGAATGAGTATAACCCTTAGGTAGTTTAATATAAAATTCCTTAGTACGACCACCGTTGAGTAAGGCATTCTTCAAATCCATCTTAAATAAATTCCACTAAAGAGTTGCAACAATAGTACTGCAGATTGAGATCAAGCGAGCAACAAAGGGACGTATTTCTTCATAATTAATGTCATACTCTTGAGTGTATCCCTTTGCTAACAAACGAGCTTTGCATCATTCTACTGAGCCATCTGAACGAGTTTTGATTTTGTAAACCCATTTGCATCCAATATTACTCTTTCCAAGAGGAAGATCAATGAAATTCCAAGTGTGGGCGTGATTTAATGCACGAAAATTTTCTATCATGGCATGCTGCCGATAAGGGTTAAAATTTTCTTATTTGTAGGTTTGAGGCTCGTGATGGGACAACATAGTAAAGAAGCATTGATAATCATGAAGGTGGTGTGTGGTTTCTTTTACCCGATTAGAACGATGAAGAGGTGGGTCAAGGTCAGTAGTAGTAAGTGCAGTCATCTAACTAGGAGAGACTGGTGTTAGGATCTCAAATTCTAGACTAGTATTTTAGGGAGAGGAAACAATGTCATTTGTTAGAGATGGGTCGAATGTGGGAAATTCAAATGTGGCATGAGTATTAGCAGGGGTGTCAACATCATCAAGGAAGATATCGATGGTGGGATCAATGAAGAATGATTGGGTAGTAGAAGATTATATATGAAATAGAGAAAGAGAAGAGAATATGACGTGCTCCCAAAATACGACATGATGGGAGATACGAAGTCACATAGAAATAGGCCCTTATGGTCAATCCCATATCCCATAAAATAACAAAGACGAGCACGAGGTTCTAATTTTGTATGCTTATGTGGTTGAAAAAGGAGAAAGCAGGTACATCTGAAGGCTTTGAGAAGATAGTATGCATGGTGGTTGCAAATAACTGGCATTGGAGTACTATTAATAGTGTAAACTACAGTGAGAGCGGACTCACTATAAAAACATTCAGCGATAGAGCTAGAGATGATAAGTGTTTAAACAATGTCTAAGATATGCCGATGTTAGCATTCAGCATGTCCATTTTGTTAAGATGTACCTGGGTAGGAAGTTTGAGAGAGAGTGCCCTATTAATGCTGAAAATTACGGAAATTTATTTCTTTCGTGGCATTGTTTCTACGAATTTTTTTGATGGCGCGATTGAATTGAGTCTGGACCATGTGATCAAAATTATAATATATGGCCGGTAGTTTAGACAGATTCTTCATGAGATACATCCAAGTGAAACGGGTATAATCATCGATGAAGAGAGCAAAATATTGGCAGCCCCCATTGTGTTATGTGGAGATAGTCCCCAGACATTTAAATGTATAAGATCAAAAGGAGCAGAACTAACGGATTCACCATGAGGAAAAGGTAAAGTATTATGTTTTTTGAGTTGGCATGATAAATAAGTTATATCGTCAAGTTTAATAAGCCCCAAGTGCCCTAATAAGATAGAATAATGGAAGCGATCGACAAAAGCATGATATAGGAGAGAATGCCAGAGGTTAAAAGAAGTGGTAGAGGATGTGGAAACAATAACATAAGGAGTATTGTAGGTTCAAAGGGAACTCATACTGTTGTTATTTTAATTTATTTACTTTATTTACTTATTATGTTACTTTGAAATTAGTTTTGAACTTTCACTTTTTAATTTATGCCTCGAGAAAGGGAAAGTAATTTTCGAGAAAAAAAATTGAGATATAATGTTCTTTTTTAAAATCGAAATAGAGATAGATTTTTCTTTAAATGTAGCATTATGCTTTGAATTTTAAACTATAAATCTAATTTTTCCAAGTATTGAATAATTTTTAATAGGTTTGTCCTAGCAGCTGATTTATTAAAAAAGGTTTAATTTTAATTTTTGAGAGTTTTTGAAAATTCTTAAAATTAATTTTTAGTAGGGTAGTTGTTGATGTAAAAAATTAGATCACTCTAATAATTCAATCACAGATAAATAAATGAGACAAAAGATTTTTAAAGTGGTTCAGCCTTATAAGAATGGCCTACGTCCACTCTTTTGGTATTGCTGTTTGTATGGGAATTCTCGATTACAAATTATTTCAAGAAATTCCGATCCGGGGGTCAGATCTAGGTCTAGATCTCCCTCTACAATGAGGATTGTACAATGTATTTATAGCCATGGGGCTGTCATGTGAAAGGGTGATACATTAAATGATGTACATATGAAAGGGTAATTCATTCAATGTCCTTTTATGCGTGTGCGTCTAAATGATAAGCATTTAATGAACCATTTGAACTGTTGGTTATCCAGCTATTAATGCTTTGTTCGAGGTGCAGCTCGGACCGCCTGAGTTGCTCCGACTGCCTAAGCTTCTCGGTATTCAAGAGTTCCTCGGGGAGGCAGTGATCCTCCGGGAACTAGTCTTCCTCGTTGTAGTCTTGTTCTTCGGAGCGCGTGGGTTCCTCGGAAGTGCTTATTGTTGCCATGTAGATAGTCACGTGTCTTCATATGACTGGTCCATGTCAGCAGATTAAATTTGGTATCAACCGAAGCCCCCAATGTTTCATAGTTCGAAATTTGAGGAGTGTGGAACATTCTTTCTCGGAATATGGTAGCTTTAAATATTCTTCCTGATTTTTAGGAACATTTCCCTTGTATTTATTTTTCCTTCCAAATTCATAGAATCATGATTTTTTGGGCTTTTCGGCGTGCTTCGATTCCCGCGTTACTTTTCATCTTTTTAGCCGCTGTTGTCCGCTTTGATTCCCCCGCTACTTTTCATCTTTTTAGCCGCTATTGTCCGCTTTGATTCTCGTGCTACTTTTCATCTTTTTAGCCGCCGGTAACGTAATCATCCTTTTTTTTAATCATTACTTCACCATTTCCCAAGGCAAGGTATTTAAACTTCACAGATACTCCCATCGTCTTCTACCTTTTCAAATTTTCATCTTTGAGTTTTACGTCGTCTCTTTCTACTCTCTTGTACGTTCATCTTTTTCGTTGTTCGTTGTCAGCAGATCCATTCTTTTCCTGTAAGATCCTCTTCCTTCTTCTTTATTTCTTTATTCACCATGGTTTACCCTGTTGAGTCTCTTGAGAAGTTGCGTTCTGATTTCTCCATTCCCTCTTGGGTTGTCTTGGAAGAGCTTTCTGAGCCTTCTGATTATTTTAATTTGGCTGAGGGACATTGGTTCCCCAGTCTCTTTTTTGCTGAATGTGGATTTTCTTTTCCACTAAATTCCTTGGTTCTGGAATTCTGTCAGTACTTCGACGTTGTTCCTGCACGAATAGCCCCCAACACATGAAGAATAGTTAATGGGGTGCATAGATTAAATCAAGTGCATGGAACTCGTATAGGAATCCCGGAAATCATGTTCTGCTATAGATGGGAAATCAATGATAATATTTATTATTTAAAGACTAGATTTTTAAATAGAGCCTTAGTAGTCAATCTCCCTGATGCCAATAGGGATTATTTTGAACATGGGGTTGTCATAAAAAATTGGCAACACCCTCCATTGACTGGAGATGAGGTTTACCAGGGTCCCCGATGCCCCCCTTATGGGAATGGGATAGGTTATTTTTATTTCATTTTATTTTGAAATTATGTTTCTTTTGTGTTTGATAAAATGTGCCACTGATAATAATTTTGATTATTTGCAGTTGATAACAAAAGAAAGTGCCCAAAAGAAACAGATGTCAATATAAGGCATTTGAAACTTATCTGGAGTCTGCATCAAAGTGTTGCCGACGAACACATTAGATCAGCTTCGTATTTTCTCCAGTACAAGAGCTACACCACCTCCTTCACTGCTCGTCCTGTGATCAGTGAGGCAGAGCCAGTACTAGCCTTTGCAAGTTCTTCGCCTGAATCCCATATTCCTCTTAGCGAAAGGATGAAGAAGAGAAGACCTCCCACCTTGTTTGAGAAAAATGCCTCTGGTTCTGGAGAGGCAAAAAGGAGTAGGATTGATGTCCCAAGGGAGGGGACAAAGAAGACTGATGCAGCTCCTCCAGCTACTCCTACTAAAGTTGTCGAGAAGGTTGATGATAAGCCCGCAGTGGCTCCGAGCAGGTCTGCTGCTCCTAGAGAGGTGATTGTGATATCACCGACCAAGGGTTCTTCCTTGGTTAATCTGTACCTGTTCCCCCGAGGAGGCTGAAGAAAAGCTCCTCAGTCAATTTGGCTGACACCACTACTCAGCCCCCAGTTGCTGGGACTGTAGTTCCCACTTTTGTTCCTCCGAGCTCTGCCATGAGCTCGGTGAAGTCTCGGACCATTCCCGAGGTCCAAGGTAATGAAGATAACCTTACTCGGGACATGGTTACTTCTTTGGATGCTCGTCATCTTGCTTTAGTAAGTCTCTTTACTTTGAACTTTTCATATTTTACTTTGTCATTTCTTGTTTCTAACTTGCTTTCTTTTTCTATTCACAGTTGACGAGCTGCTTCAATATAATCCTGAAGAAGGATGAAGCGATTAAGTCTTCTTGCTCCTCGTCCAGTGTGGAGGAGCTATGGAAGAGGCTATCAAGTCTTTGGAAGACTCTCGCCAGCAGTATGCCACTGATAAGGCTATCTGGGAGAAAAAGCTTGCCTCCTCCGAGTAAGAAAAAGCTCGAGCGGTTGATGCCTCCAAGGAGTTGGAGAAGAAAAAGACTGCCTTGGAGAAGGCAAATAAAGAGCTTGAAGAGAAGCTCAGAGCTGAAGGGGAGCTTGAGAATAAGCTCAAAGTTGCTGAGGGGAGGTTGGACCAGCTCCAGGAAGTAGGTCGGCAGAAGGAGGAGGCAAAAAATAAATTGAAGGCTGCTGAGAACCTGCTGTCCGAGAAGCTTGCCTTAGAGAAGACCAAGAGGAAAGCTACTGCGAAGAAGTCCTTCAACTCTGGCTGGGATAAGGGGTGGAATAAGGGGTGTGCTGTCATGGTATCTCAAGTGGACTATGGAAGTCTAAAGTACTTCAGGGATGGATGGGTTGCTGCCCTTCAGGAAATGAAGGTCGACGAGTCCTCCGAGCTTTTCCAGAGACATATCCCTGGTCCCCCTCCTACTCCAGAAGAATTAGAAGAGAACGAAGCTACCTCTGAGGAGTCTTCAATGGTGATGGGAGATCACCCCCCAGCCATCCAATATGCTGCCGAGCAAGTCGTTTCTTCTTCCGAGCAACAGCTGATGCTCTCTGAACAACCCACAGTTCCCTCCGAGCAACCTGCTTCCTCTTCCCAACCTCCCGAGAAGGTTTTGGGAGATAAGGAAAAGGTGTAGTGTTGTTCGGGCTTATCTTTATATTTTGTTTCTCTTTATCAAATGTAATCCATAATATGTAACTCTGAATTATGATCTAATAAAACTTGAACTTTTTTCATATTGTTGTTCATGTTCTATTCATACTCTGCTTGTTTTTCTTATTGATGATTGCTCTTTCTTGTTTCTGCTAGTTTCAGGCCAGGATGGAACTGTTATCTGCCCATGATACAAAGTTGTAGAAATAATGCAATGAGTACTTTAAGGTTGGTCACACAGACTTGAGTGCTGCACAAGTTGCCGACATCCTCGGCCAGGATGCTTCAGAGCGGGAAGTGGAAGCATATCAGTACCTGAAGTGTCTGCTTGATCGAGCGGTAGCCAATAATGTGGCTTACTATGAAATGATCGAGGATCTCCAAGGCACCCTTGAAGACCTTCAGCTTCAATACAAAGAATCCACTGCCTTGTTGCATGAGAGTTACGAGAAGAAGTACAAGCTGATCGTTGCTGACAAGGGTTATGAGAAGCTCTTTGCTGGGTATGATCTGAGGGAGAGAACTTTGAAAGGTGAGGTCGAGGAATGCAGACAGATTGCCGAGCTGCTGGAGCAAGAGAACAATAATTTACAGAAAGACCTATCACAGTTGAAGTCTGCAGCCTCTTCTTCAACAACCCTAATCCCAGTGACTGACGAGGGATTTTCATTCTTAGAAGTTGAGAATGACAAGTTAAGGGAAGAGTTGGACACCTTGAGGAGGTCGGGCCCTTCCACATCTTCTCGAGGACGAGCAAGAGCTCCTCGGGGACGAGCAAGAGAAGCTCGGGTTCTTGTCGAAGAACAGAGGACTCAGTCTGCCTTAGAGAATCAGGCCTTCCAACTAATGGCGAAGAACCAGGCGTTATCTGATATGTCAAAAAAGATTAGGGACCTTGAGAAATAGCTCGCTGCACAGAAGTCAGTCTTGGAGAACAAAGAGCTTTTCATCAAGAATCTCCACGAGCAGCTAGAAAAGCTAACATATCAATTCCATAAACAGCCCAGGGAGTTCTGGATGGCTGGATACAACGAAGCATTATTCCACTTGGATGATCGTATCCAGAATGCCAACAATGAGGGCTATGAGCAAGGCTGGATGAATGCTTTAGGTGTGTTGAAGCTCGAACAAGGTCATTAACTGTGGGACTACCACGATCCCGGGTTGCTCGACTTGCCTGTGCCACCATACAAATTGGACATGGATTGGATTCCTGCTCGGTCCATTCCTCGGAGCTTAATTTTAAAGTACCTCGGTGACTACAATCTTCACTCTCAAGTCGAGGTATCTCGTCCCGAGCATCTTTTAGATCGACCATCCGTGATGAATACAAGGATGTTGAAAGATCATAACTTTATCAATTCTCCTCAGTCTTTAAATGATCCGCCTGCTGGGGAGGAACCTGTGTCAAAAGCTGAGGGGAAAAGACCAGTAGAATAGAAAATTTTGATGTAATAGTTAGTATACATGTCAATGTAACTGTAATTTCATTATCAATGTAATTTATTTTGAATTCAATGAAAGACTTTCATTTTTGTTTGCAAATCTTGATTGCTATTGTCTCGTAAATATTAACACTTTACATTTATGCATATCTGTTAAAAAGAATAGCAATAGTGTTGTTTGTCGACCAATTCAGTAATAATTTAAAAGTTACAAATATCAATACTGTTGCTCGATCACTTAATAATAAAGTAATGAGTATAAAAATGTTTGAAATTTTTCCAACCAACCAAGGTCGTTAAATTATTCTTGTCGACCAACTACAGTTAGTGGGTTTTTATCCCCGACCAACCATACTTGGTACATTTTTCATAAAAAGTGTCCGACCAACCAAGGTCGTTAAATTCTTCTTGTCGACGAACTACAGTTGGTGGGTTTTTATCCCCGACCAACCATACTTGGTAGCTTTTGTACTTTCTGGAATAATCTTACCTCCTGACCAACATAAGTTGGCATTTTTGAGAATGTATGCACCTTCCGACCAACATAAGTTGGCATTTGCGAGCATGTTTTGTTTCCTAGCCAAACAGGTTGGCATTTTTAGGAATATATCGTTTCCTAGCCAAACAGGTTGGCATTTTTAGGAATATTTCGTTTCCTAGCCAAACAGGTTGGCATTTTTAGGAATATTTTGTTTCCTAACCAACCGAGGTTGGCATTTTTAGGAATATATCATTTCCTAACCAACCGAGGTTGGAATTTTTAGGAATATTTCGTTTCTTAACCAACCGAGGTTGGCATTTTTAGGAATATTTTGTTTCCTAACCAACCAAAGTTGGCATTTTTAGAAATATATCGTTTCCTAACCAACCGAGGTTGGCATTTTTAGGAATATTTTGTTGAGCAGTCTGGATCTTTGCCAAGTAGTGTGTAGCACTAGTATTCCCCGAAAAATTCTCAATAAAAGGAGAGACTTTAGCAGAATATCGTCATTTTATTCATACTGATGGAACTGTGTTACATATACATCACTGATAATACTTGCGTAGGTGCTCTACGTTCCATGCGTTCTTAAACTCCTCTCCCTCTAGAGTTGCTATTCGATAGGTTCCTGGTCGAACAACTTCTGTAACTCGGTATGGTCCATGCCAATTTGCCTCCAGCTTATTGTGCTTTTGAATTACTTTCTTCAGCACATAGTCTCCTTCTTTCAGGTCGCATTTCTTCACCCTCTTATTGTAGAATATAGCTGTTTGTTGTTGGTAAGCAGCATTTCTAATGGCTGCTTCTTCTCTAACTTCCTCGAGCATGTTTAAATCCATTCTTCTCATTAAGTCGCTGACAGGGGAATTGAAATTCAGAACCCTGTGTGTTGGGAGGCCCAACTCGGCAGGTATAACAGCTTCACTTCCAAATGCCAACATATACGGTGATTCTCCAGTTGCTACTCGGAGAGTAGTTCGGTAAGCCCAAAGTACTGATTGTAGCTCGTTGATCCAGTTGGCTTTTGCATCATCCAATCTTTTCTTCAAACTGTTCAGCAGCGTTCTGTTTGTTACTTCAGTTTGTCCATTGCTTTGAGGATTACCTGGTGCTGAATGAACCTTCAAAATGTTTGACTGCTGACAATAGGCGGCAAACTCCTCGTTATCAAATTGTGTTCCATGGTCTGTGATGAAGGCATGAGGTAGACCATATCGACAAATGATGTTCTTACAAACAAATTGGTACACCTTCTCGTACGTCATGTCAATGAGTGGTTCAGCTTCTACCCACTTAGTAAAATAATCCACTGCGACGACGAGATACTTGAATCTTCCTCGAGTTGATGGCAGTGGTCCAACCAAATCTATTCCCCACATGGAAAATGGCCAAGGAGAAGTTATGGGTGTCAACAATGCTTGTGGAGTTCTTCGGATGGAGGAGAAACGCTGGCACTTGTCACACTTCTTGGCATAGGCTATACAATCAGCCCTCATCGTGGGCCAGTAGTATCCCTGCGTCATCACCCTTTGCAAAAGCATCCGACCTGCTACATGTGCTCCACAAGACCCTTCATGGATTTCTTCAATCAATTTTTTCGCCTCGGAGGAATGTACGCATCTCTACAAACCTGCCATAATTCATCGTCTATATAAAACACCATTAGTTAATACATACCGAGCAACTTTAAACTTCAATTTCTTGGCTGCGAGCTTGTCAATTGGCAATTCTCCCTCCTCGATATACGCCCTGATGGGATCCATCCAAGATGGTCCTAAATCAAGGGTGATAAAGTTCATCGTCAGATCTTCATCTATACTCCGACCAGCTAACACTTCAATTGGGAATGTTCGTCGTAGCTCAGTGCGAGTAGCTGATGCTAGTCGAGCTAAGGCGTCTGCTCTCGCATTCTCCATTCTCGGTATTCTGACCAGCTGAATAGCGGCAAATTCTGACACCAGCTCCTTTGCCTTTGCATGATATCTGATCATTAATTCTCCTCTAACTGCATATACTCCCATCATTTGGTTTACAATCAATTGAGAGTCACTGAAGATCACAACCTGCTGCGCCTCCATAATTTTTGCCAAATTAAGCCCTGCAATCATGGCCTCATATTCAGCCTCATTATTGGAAGCTTTGAATTGGAAACGCAAGGCGTATTCCATGTCGACCTCGTCCGGAGTGCTCAAAACTATCCCCGTGCCACATCCTGTAGTGCAAGATGAGCCATCTATATATAGCCTCCATATAGGTAACTCGTCTTCAAATTTCGAATCAGTTAGAGTTCCTCGGTGAAATATTTTCTGCTTCCTTTCATCCTCCCCGGATTTTTCTCGCTCCTCGTCGATTATCTTTTCTTGCCCTTTTACCAACCGGAGTTAGTCTGAGCTCAAAATTGATGATCCCGTAACATCCACTCGCCCTTTTACCAATCGGAGTTGGTCTGAGCTTGTGTCTATTGATCCTGTAACATCCACAGGTTGATCAGCGAGCAAATCTTGTTCCTCGTCCGGATTCCTCACAACTATCTCTGCATCACATCCTGTAACATCCACAAGCCCTTTTACCAATCGAAATTGGTCCGAGCTTGTGTTTGTAGGTCCTGTAACATCCACAGGTTGATCAACAAGTAACTTTTGCTCCTCGGGGGTATCAGGATAGGTGAACTCCGCTATAAAATCTGCTACAGCCTGCCCTTTTAATGATGATCTGGGTTCATAAATTATATCATATTCACCGAGCTCTATTGCCCAGTACATCAATATCCCTGATTTTTCTGGCTTATGAAGGGCTTGCCTCAATGGCATATCGGTATATACTACTATAGTATGAGCTTGGAAGTATGTCCTCATTCTCCTACTCGCCTCAATCAGCGCCAGTGCAAATTTCTCCAGCCTTGGATATCTGATCTCTGCTCCTCGGAAGGCTTTACTTGTGTAGTAAATTGGCTTTTGTACTCCATTCTCCACTCTGATCAACGTCGAGCTAACTGCATTCTCGGACACTGCAAGGTACAAATATAATTTTTCTCCCATCACCGGCCTGGACAACAGTGGAGGTGCTCCCAAGTATTTCTTCAAGTCTTGAAAAGCCTTCTCACATTCATCATTCCACTCAAAAGTCTTTCTGAGTGTCTTGAAGAATGGGAGACATCTATCAGTTGCTCGTGACACAAATCTGTTGAGTGCCGCTACTCGTCCAGTGAGACTCTGCACTTCCTTCTTCGTTATTGGAGATCGCAACCCTAATAGAGCTTTGATCCTTTCAGGATTTGCTTCAATGCCTCGTTGATTGATAATGTATCCGAGAAACATGCCTTCTCGTACTCCAAATATGCACTTCGTCGGGTTCAGCTTCATTTGGTATTTATCTAGTTGATCAAAAGTTTGATTTAAATCAATTAGATGATCAGCAACTTTCTTGCTTTTTGTCAGCATGTCGTCAACATAGACTTCCATATTGTCACTGATTTGTTCAGCAAAGACCTTGTTCATCAGCCTCTGATATGTCGCACCTGCATTTTTCAAACCAAAAGGCATAACATTATAACAATAAGTTCCCCTAGGGGTAATGAAAGAAGTACTTTCCCTGTCTTCAGGTTTCATTTTGATCTGATTGTAACCAGAATAAGCATCCATGAAGCTCAGCAACTCGTGTCCCGAGGTATCATCCACTAGTTGATCAATTCGGGTCAATGGAAAGTGATCCTTTGGGCAAGCTTTGTTGAGGTCGGTGAAGTCTACACACATTATCCACTTGTTATTCTTCTTCTTTACCATCACCACATTAGCTAACCAATCTGGATATTTAACATCTTCAATGAAACAAGCTTTCTGGAGCTTCTCGACTTCCTCCTGTATAGCTTGATTCTTCTCGGGACTGAATACTCTTCTTCTCTGCTTCACAGGCTTAATCTCCTTATTCACATTGAGCTCGTGACATAAGAAGTTTGGGTCTATCCCAGGCATATCTTCATGACTCCACGCAAAAGTTTATCTTCTGCTTCTAAGGAAAGTTATCAATTCCTGTTTTAATGAGGTATCCAACGACGAACCTATTTGAGTAGTTCGTTCAGAGTGCTCGTCGTCCAGAATGATAGTTTCAGCAGCTTCCACCACTTGACCCTTCACGAGTTGCGACTCATCTCTAGGATCCAATGTTTTAATTTCTGCACCTTCATCCACTTGATAGGTAGTAGTCTTTTTCTTTGATTCTTTCAGTTCTTCTTGCTCGGCGGATGAATAATAGCATTCCCGAGCTATTTTCTGATCACCTTTTACGACTCCTACTCCAAAGTTTGGTGGAAATTTCAGGCACTGATGCACTGTAGATGGTACAGCCTCGAACTTCTTCAATCCTACTCTTCCCATGATGATATTATACGATGATTGGACATTCTTATCCATCACGAAGAAACGTATTCTTTCTGTCCGACAAGTAGACCACGTACCAATTAATATATCCAACTTGATTGTCCCAAGTGGAAATACTTTCTCGCCAGCAAAATCGATGAGGGGTCTGTGATAAGGCTCCAGTTGAGATAGCTTTAGATTTAAACTATCAAAGTACGAGTAGAACATGATGTCTGCCGAGCTACCATTGTCGACCAGTACTCTTGAAATCATAACCACCTTCATCCTCATGTTGATCACCAAAGGGTCATCATGAGGATATAGAACACCTGCGAGGTCGTTCTTTGAGAACCCAATGACCAACTTCTCTTTGTTCACCTTTCTCGGGAGATCTTTCTCAGCTAGATTTATTCGTTGAATGTACGAGCAAGCTTATGCCTCGCCGAGGTAAGCCTTTCTCTCTACAGTAAGGTCTCCTCCTCCTGCATCTCCACCTGTAATAACATTACAGTCAAATAATCCAAATCGTATTGAAAATACCTCTCGTTATGGCTGTCTTGGTTTCTTGGGAAGATCGGGGTCATCCTCGGGATCATCTTCATGGTTTCTTTTCTTTTTCTCCTCTGCTCGACAAGGATATCTATACCTCTCTCTAGTTCATTCGTTGTTTCTTCTTTCGCCTCCCCGATCAACATACTTTGCTAGATTTCCTCGTCGGATGAGTGTTTCAATCTCATTCTGAAGAGCTATGCAATTTTTGGTCATATGGCCATGATCCTTGTGGAACTCGCAATATTTTTCCCTATTCCTCGTGTCAGGGTCTGCCTTCATTTTCTTTGGCCAGTTTAACTCCTCGTTGTTCTTAATTTCTTCCAGGACGTGGTTAATATTTGCCTTCAATGGTGTGTAATTATCAAATTTCCTCAAGACCTCCTATGACGACATATTTTTGGATTGTTTGTCACCACCATTGTTCTTATGTTCTTTCTTTTTAGCTTTATCACCTTCCACCTTGGTTTCTTTGGCGTCCATATTCTTCTTCGCAGACATAGCCTCCTCAGCATTCATAATCTTGGACGCTTTCCCCATCAGGTCTGACATGGTTTGAGGTGGATCTTTGGCCAAAGTGTAGTACAACTTGCTCGGCAGTAGTCCACTCATCAAAGCGGTAATTGTTGTCTTCTCCTCATAATCGATGACTTCGAGCTTCTCGTTATTAAAACGAGTTATGTAATCTCTGATACTCTCCCCAGCTTTTTGTCTAACACTTAACAAATGTGCTACCCGTTTAACTGGCTTTGCTCCAAAGCAGAAATTCCTAATGAATAACTCGACCAGTTGAAGAAAAGTTGAAATCTTACCCCGAGGAAGATTATTATACCATATTTGAGCAGATCCGGTAAGAGTTCCCGAGAATGCCCTGCATCTCATCTCGTCTGGGACAGCATAGATGTCCGCAGCAGCTTGATATTGTTCTATATGAAGGACAGGGTTAGTCTTCCCATCATACTTGGGAGTCACAACAGGTGCTTTGAACTTTGATGGTGTTGGAAAATCAACAATATCCTGGACAAAAGGTGTTCCTCGAACAAAGGTTCATTGTAGAGGGTTCTTGGCCTTAGCTATTTCCCCTAATCTATCCTCCAGCCTCTAAATAGATCCTTTCCATGCATCATTCCCCTCCTCGGGCCTATTGGTTCGAGCAACTGATCGCGTTGAAGTGGCTTCCTGGGATTTATCTCGACGAGCAGTTGGTCGGTCATAGGATCCATCTTGACGAGCAGCTGGTCGTGACTGGGCAGATCCTTTCCTTAAATCTGATGGTCATCGGAAGCTCCTCGAAGCTTCATTAAGAGGACTTTTATTCCTCCTAGGGCCTAATAGGTCGAAAGGAGAAACCCTACTTAATCTTTCCAATGCGCTGGTCCTTTTTGGGGAGAGGGTGACACGTTGTTCAGTATCTGTGGCTCGCACTGACGAAGTTCGTCCTGGTTGATAAGAAAAATCTTCAGATTCCTCATTGCGATATGAATTAGTACACCTAGTACGTGAAGAAGGCGCACGGGTATTTCTTTGAATGCTTCGTGGTCCGGAATGGGCTGATGCACCGCCATGGAGGGTTTGGATGAGTTGTCGCATCGTTTCTTGCATGACGGTCTGGCCCTGGGCCAGATTTGTCATTATTCCAGCCAGATCTGGAATATTTGGGGGAGCAGATGGATTTGGAGGAGTTCCAGCCTTTCGATTGCTGGATTCTGGAATATCAGCCATTGGTGATGAATTATTTTTGATGGAAAACGATATTACCAGTCGTTTCCCACAGACGGCGCCAATCTGTTGATGTAAAAAATTAGATCACTCTAATAATTCAATCACAGATAAATAAATGAGACAAAAGATTTTTAAAGTGGTTCAGTCTTATAAGAATGGCCTACGTCCACTGTTTTGGTATTGCTGTTTGTATGGGAATTCTCGATTATAAATTATTTCAAGAAATTCCGATCCGGGGGTCAGATCTAGGTCTAGATCTCCCTCTACAATGAGGATTGTACAATGTATTTATAGCCATGGGGTTGTCATGTGAAAGGGTGATACATTAAATGATGTACATATGAAAGGGTAATTCATTCAATGCCCTTTTATGCGTGTGCGTCTAAATGATAAGCATTTAATGAACCATTTGAACTGTTGGTTATCCAGCTATTAATGCTTTGTTTGAGGTGCAGCTCGGACTGCCTGAGTTGCTCGGACCGCCTAAGCTTCTCGGTATTCAAGAGTTCCTCGGGGAGGCAGTGATCCTTGGGGAACTAGTCTTCCTCGTTGTAGTCTTGTTCCTCGGAGCGCGTGGGTTCCTCGGAAGTGCTTATTGTTGCCATGTAGATAGTCACGTGTCTTCATATGGCTGGTCCATGTCAGCAGATTAAATTTGGTATCAACAGTAGTGTTGATATTATATTTGTGACGAGAACTGACTTGTGATTTTAATACTATCTTAGGCCATTGTAAATAACTATATTACTTAATTAAAATAATTAATATATGTGGCAAAGTCTCAAACCTTGTTTGTTCTCATATTTATTCACCTCACTCATCTCTTATTTTAGTTTTTATTAGTTAGTTTAGTTTAAATTTCTCCCCATTTAGTTAATTAGATTAATTGTCCTTGAAAATCATTTTTAAAATCATACTTGTCTTCATTTTGCTCTTGACCTCATTAGCAGTTGGATTGATACCCCTTACTTTACCAATATATGTTTTAGTATACTTTGTAGCTTCAAAGTGGTTTTTGATTGACAATTATTTGCAATAACGATATATAGAGAAAAGGCCTTTCATCAAATGCCGACATTGCCGTCTTCTTAAGCATTGAAAATTTGCTTAAGTTTTGGCGATAGCTTTGTCACCAATTTTCACCATCGGATTCTCGAGTGGAGGAGCATTTTGAAGATTCGTACTCTTTCATTTTCACTTTTATATATTTTTTATTTTTTATTTTCATAAATTGGTTGTATTAAGACTTTTGAGGCCGTGTACTTGTTTTATTTGGGGTGCATTTTGGACATTATTAATATTTATAAAAATTACTTCAAAAAGCAAAAAGGAAAACGGGACAAAATAGAGAGAGAACATTGTTTGAGTGGAAACCTCTCTATTTTGGGTTCAGAGGACTCCTGAGGACAACTGACGTTAGGCAAACTTCTTTTCGGTCGACTCAACTCGATCCTCACCCCACGTGTGTTAAAGTCGTTAGAGGTACATTTCTACATCACTCGCGAATCTCCCTCAAACGAGTCAATTCTTTGTGTGCTTATTTGCTTCTATGTGATTTTAATTATCACAGTGCATTTAATTTGGATGGTTTGATGAATTAATAAACCAAAGACCAAAACCCAATCATTGAAACGATTCGAGATTTTATCACCCATTTAATCACTTATCCTAATTTCTTATTAAACCGTGCCATCACTTTATTTAAAGCAACCAACTAGTAAGCCCAATAGGAGCACATTTTTCAAAGGCGACGTATAACACCCCGTACTTTTCTCGTCCATGAATTATTTAAAAATTGACTACCCCTTCACTTAATTGAAGATTAAAATTATCTACGTGCTAGTTATGATCTGTCTTTTTCTTATATGTGTCTAATTCAAATTCTTTGGTAGTCATTTTTTTGTGGTCCATCTTTTTGTGTTTCAAAAAGAGTCCTTTTTTACCCCCCCCCCCCTTTTTAAAAATCCAAAATTTCCCCCCCTTTTTATTGTATTCAAAACTCTCAAAAATGATTTCCTTCTTTTTTTAAAAATTTAAAATCCAATTTTTTTTTCTTTTTTTTCTAAAAAATCAAAAATAGAAAAATACTATTTCCGTCGTGGCTGAAGAACATCCTTTAAGGTACTACTTTGGTCCATTCACATCTTCTTGAAGAACATTTGGGGTTTAGATCGATCCCACCTTTTACTCTCTATCTAGTAGCGTCAACTCTTTCACGCACACTGTTGATACTCTTGCATCATCCATGCATGCCTCTCATATTCCTACACCATTAGTGATGAGTTTTATTGCATCCAATGCTTCATCATGCACCAATTTTTTTCAATCTGATCACTTGTCCCATGAGTGGCCATACATTCCCTATCCATACGAACCGATCATGGACCAAGTGATCCATATGACACTGTTTCGGAACCCACTTCAACCTATTTTCATAACATATTCAATATCAAGTGGTGTAAGCAACCAAGCTATTCGTGAAAGCTTGATCCCCCTCCCATGCACAATGAACTCCAACTCCATGTTGCGGATCATCACAATTTTTGAAAGTCATCATGACATCCAAGTGAACCTTACCTTGATCAATCCCCTCACTACGATCCCTGTGTTTATCAACCTTTTGTCTCTCACGGAGGCCATCCTCTCGTGTATGACGAACTTGACCCCATTCCCCACACTTCATATCAGTATTCGCCATTTAGTCATGCCAATAGTGAGTTGGGTTAACCTTCACCGTATACCATTACACCATCATCCATCACTTCCCCACCATCATCCATATCCACTCTCGAAAGCCAGTTGCAACATTTCATCATCGAGCAAGAGCAAGCTATTGAGGATCAAAATCAAGTTCTTCAATGGCTTAGAAAATGTCTAAATGAATTTGAGTGTGCGAGAGAGTCATATTTCCCATCAAGTAAACCCATTGTTTCACCCACGTGGAATGGTGATGAGTCATTTTGTAACACGAATTTTGAATGTGACCAACCCTATCACCCCGAGAATCTTGAAGTTGAGACTATCCTGTGGTCCAAGCCCCAAATTTATAATTATATTGACTTATCTATAGTTAGTGATACTGATTTGCTCCCTAAACATCCAAAAGGACCTAATGTCTATATTTTTGCCCTTCCCCACCAAATCCAAAATAACCCATATTTGAGTTTTGTAACCCCGCCGAATAAAAAAAAAAATCACCCGTGCAATTCACCTTCCCGTAATATCCAAAAATAGGCCCAACTCTCCAATATGTTTGGACCTTGTTATTATACCTCAATATATATATATATATATATATATATATATATATATATATATATAGGTCTTACTTGACTCCACCTTCGAGCTCATGTGCCATCTCATGAGGTCTTTATCTACCCTTCCATCTATGAGAGTGTTTGTGGTGACACTCTCAACTCACGTGACACATAATATGTTCTTTCACGTATACCACCATATCATAGTGCTGATTTTGATTATCATTTTCTCATTATTGTGTTAGAGTGTGACCATTTTAATCACCCATTATAGAACTTCCATGCCCTTTTCGTAAAGCCCTCCCCATCACTATTGCCAAACCATTTCCCCTCCCCATCCAATTACAGAACCATTCTTACATGGCCCTTGTTCCCTCGCCATTAGTCTTAATGAAGCCCGTGATCGGTGCCTCTTCACTATCACCATTTCCTTTCTTCCCTATACCCTTCTCCCCACCCACCATTTGTCCATCATTGCTTTGCATCGTGTGAATCACTTTTCCATACAAGGATATTGACCTTGTAGCCTTTATCTAACAAGACATACTTTTTACTATTGTTTGGAGATGATTACCATCACCCACACCTTCTTTCTCCCCATGTTATCTTAGTTCATATCTTTAAGGGTGAGTAGTTTAACGTCCAACTAAAGATGTTAAATTTAGTGTTATTGGGAAGCATCCCATTTTAGCCATGTTTATGAGTATGAGTCTTACCTTGTTTGGGGATGATGTTAAATCCTCCTCCCGATTCTTTACATATTCTTCATAGACTTGTTCATTTTGTGTCTTTCCATTCTTATCCACGTTTTACCTCAGTACATCATGCGATACATTTTCATTAGTGGTTAATTTTTATAATCTCTTTCCTACCTTGTGCTTTCAGTTTTAATATATTGTTTTAACATCGCGGACAATGTTCTCTTTTGTTTGGAGGTGAAAAATTTATCAAAATTGTACCTCTTTTGAATTTGTGTCAGAAACAAGTCATTTTTAAATTCTTTTTTCCCAGTTTATGTCATTTTTTATAACGGGGTATGTCGATCATCCCTCTTTTAGAAATCTCTAAATACTCTTATTTGAACTTGAAATTATTCTTCGTACCATAAAATGAAATAATACCTCTTAAGGCATAGTTGCACTAGGAATTACTGGACTCATCACATTTTCCACTTATCACATTTTACCATCAAAAGTTGAAGAGTAATAATATTCTAAATAAAGCCTTAAAAGAACACTCGTGGAGACTTAAACCCGTGAGATTTAAAGTATTCACCTTTATGAGGGGTTTTAAGGAATCTTCGAATCACAAGTTGACTCGGTATCGTATTAAGTAATTGCGTGATCCTGATTATTCTTCATTTTTGGCGTAATCACTAAGAATGGTATAACTTTTAAGTTATAATAAATATGTGTCTTGTAGTTTATCATGAGAGATAAACCTTCACACAATCCATCTATAAACTCACCATTTTCTGTATATCACCATTCATTTTCCCATATTACCGTCCATCCATGTATATTCCCTCGTATAATCCATTAATCATTCCCTGTCATTATATTTGTTTTTGAGAAAAGAGTGTTTGAAATTCCAAGTGAAGAAATGTCTTTGTTAGTGTTATGTGAAGAGAATTTTCATGACATAAAAAAATGCCCCAAAAAGATAGAAAAAGGAAAAAAAATAAAAAAATAAAACAATAAATACAAAAATATAAATAGAAAAGGCATGCAATGAAAAATTTGTGCAATGAAGACATTAATTGTTCGAGTTGTAGTCCACTTTTCTCAAAACCTCATAATCATCCTTTTCTCTATCATCTCCGTGAGTGTAAGAATTATCACAATAAGAAATCTTGAAAGCAATATCAAGATAAAAAATAAATGTTCAAACACACAACATCAAAGATATGTGGTTCAGTAACTTGCCTACGTCCATAGAGAGATTATTGTATTCTATTAGTGTCTCACAAATAATCGAAGTTACATCCCTTTACCCCAGGTCAGGGTTTACATTTTATTGTTATGAAGATAAGTGATTGAATTGTACAAGTAACTCAACCGACTTGTAGATAGCTCGTAGGTACCCCTGAATATCTCTTACAAGATTTTTAGTAACCTATTTGAGTCTATCTCCATGCATTTAAGCACACGTCAAATACACAGATCTAAATTAAAAATTTGAGTTGGGCCGAGTAGTCCACTTTGCACGCTGGGCTAGTCAGTTGCACTATTGGTCTTGAATAAATAAGCCCCCACAATTTCCCCTAAAATCTTTGGGATAAAATGTTAGGCCAATAGATTTTAGGTTAGTCCATGACCCAAGGCACACAACTATTTTAAAATTGGCATGTCACTCTTGTAATACTGGTAAACTTGTTGAGGGCACGCTCATCTGAGAAGAATTATCATGGAAAACTTGTGATATCCTTGAAGAAGTGGGGGTGAGCTAATCCGAGCGGAGATATGAAGCACCAGAATCTTTGTTGGGAACTGTGCTTCATCATTAGCGTGAAGTTCAAACCAAGTTCATCACTTACCAATCGTCATTTCTCCAAACGCTTCTTCCTTTCAAACTCGTATTGTATCCTCTCGCTAGCCCTTTATATTTCCAGAGCTTGCTTAGATTATTTTTACTTATAATTTTCTCTAATTTGATCCTTTCTCTTCTTAACAACAAAACTGTTGTGGAGTTTAGAAAATCTTAGAGGGTGGAAATCGATTGTGTCCCTATGCCCAGAGATGTTCGGGAAATAGAAGATGGACACTGTATCCACACTCTACTCGTAGTTGGGGGGGGTTTAAATTTCCCCCCAAACCCTTTCTTTTTTAAATTATTTAGTTACTTTGAGCTTGTTCATGCTCAATGTTCCCCAAACACTTGGAAAATAATGAATGGGGTACATAGAATCAATGAATTATATGGGTCTAACTTGGGGCTCCCTGAAATTTGTTACTATTTTGTCTGATCGTGCACCAATATGGTGTTCTTTACCTGAAGGCCAGGAAGACTGAGAGGGTTTTGGTTGTAAACCTGCTTAACTCATACAAAGGGTATTGGGAGCAAGATTTCATTGCCAGGAAGTGGTAATATCCTCCCCTACCTGTGGGCGAGAGGTAGCGAGGTCCCTGGTGCCCTGACTAGGGGAGGATCATATAGGTCGCTGCCTCTTTTCTTTTTTCTAATTGTTGAATTTTTGTCTCTTTTCATGTCTTTTTATCCGTGTTTCTATCTTCGTATTGTAGATCTTGACAAGAACTAAGATCCTGCTCTTCGAGAGCTCCGAGTTACTAATCTCCTTAAGGCTTGAAAGGTTAGGTAAAGGTTACCTGACAGCGAGCAACCTCATGCAGCAACTTATTTACCGGAATACACAAACACCACATTAAATTTCATTGCTCGACCGGTCCATCTAGGACAATTGTCCCCCTTGAAATGGAGACTACTGATCATAGACGATAATGATCAGGCCTTATTGTTCGACAGGGTAAAGGTTCTGAAGAAGGCTAAGGGGGACTCCCCTAGGTCTAGTGGCCCTATCACAAGGGCTACTGAGAATGAGAAATGAGAGAAGAAGAGGAGAGGGGAGGATAAGGGAAAGGAGAAAGATAATAATAATAATAATAATAATAATAATAATAATAATAATAATAATAATAATAATAATAATAATAATAATAATAATAATAATAATAATAATAATAATAATAATAATAATAATAATAAGAAGAAGAAGAAGAAGAAGAAGAAGAAGAAGAAGAAGAAGAAGAAGAAGAAGGCCATTGAGGTCCCAACCAATGTCTCCTCCCTTTCTAATGTCCCTTCGACTGAAAGTGTATCCGTCAATCCATCTCTTCCACCCCAATCTGATAAAGGGGATAGTTCTTGTTGCCGATCATGAAAGATCAATGAAGCTTGGCCTCGACAAGCTTCCTATTTGTTCTACCTACGATCTGGCCTTTGTAAGTATTCCTCTCTATGTGTTTCTATTTGAGGATGATATGTGTTTTGGATATTCACATATATTCTATTTTTGTTTGTAATTCTTAGAATATTTCTATACTCTCTTAGGTGGTCACACCGACTAGTACAAGAAAGTCTTGGAGTTAACTGAAGTTATGAAAAAGTTTTAGGATGAAAGGGCAGCCTACGATTTGGAGAAAAAATCCACCGTTGAGGCAATGCTCTCAATGAAGACGGCCAACAGTTTGTTGGCCATAGAGAGAGATGGGCTCGTTGTGAAGTTAAAGAAATTGGAAGATAAGGTCCTTTCCATCAATGACGCTAGCTATGAAAAAGGTTAGAATGCAGCATATGAAGATGCTGAAATCTAGATTACCTATGCTCAAAAGGAGAGCTTTAAGCGGGGTTAGGACCAAACACTTACTGCAGCGGGACTCCTTTTTAACTCTAAATTTTTTTAGAGGTACGATCCAGGTCTTCCCCCAGTTATTGAAGAGGTGGTTACTACAGGTCCTATAGCCGACTAGGCTGAGGGCACCTCTGACCACACTTGGTTCGTCGACGAGAAGGCTGATCAAGTTATGTCCAAGGGGAAGGCTCCTGAATCAACCGAGCAGGTGAAGGAGCAGAAATTTATAGACTATACTTTTTCCTTTTATTCAAGTGTTGTACTCTCCCTTTTTTCTTTCTTATAATAGCTTATGACTATATCCTTTGGTAATCAATTAAAGAACTTCATTTTCTCTTACTGATGTTCCATATGCCGTGTGTTTGCTTTAATGCTTGTAGTTTGTTGTCAAGGATGATTCCCCTTCCTCTAATAATATTAAAATGATTTTGGGCCCTAGAGTGAGAGAGAAAGCTCGTCGGGATTTCATAAAGGTTTACAAGGCATTAAAGGCCAGAACATAGGCATACAAGGAACAAACTGAGGTGATTGCCAAGATGAAGGACGATCACTAGGACTTAGAAGATATCATATCCTTAATGTATCAGGAGAATGGTAACATTAAGGACAAACTCGATTTAGGTAAGATTGGCTAGTTAGTCCAACTAGAGTGAAGAAGAAGTTTTTTGAAGTAGAGGGAGATTCCTTACGAAAGGATGTTATGATATCTAGGCTTCGGAGAGACATCAAGAGGCTAAGGTTCCTATTCAGGATGGAACCTTGAGTTACATGGTTGAAAGGCTACAATGAGGGTTAGTAGGGAACTCTTGTGAGGCTGCAAGAAGACTAGGATGTTGCATACAAACACGGGTGGTTGAATGTCCTTAAAGTGTTAAAGGAGCCGAGAGAGTCACAGATGTGGTATATGTATCAAGTGGACTGCCCATCTTACCGCCAACCTCCCTTTGGGAAGGACGAGAAGTGGGATCCCTTGGATGTTATTCCCTAGTAGTTGCTGAATAACTTTGAGGTGGATCTTGGCATTGAGGAAGAGTTCGCCACCAATGAACGGATTGTGTCCTTGTATAGATCCTTATAATATTTTGTATCCCTGTAATCTTCAAGCGGTTGTCGAATGGATTTGTTTATTAACTAGAGTGTATTTTGGGCAGTTGTTGACTACATGAAGTTACTAATTATTTATGTATTCTAGGCGCTTGCCGACCAAAAAGAGTTGATATTTACCAATCATTCAGAACTTTCACTGTCTTAATAATACTGATGATCATTTTGGGACTTTCGCCGACTAAATGAGTTAATGACCAATGTTAATCATTGTGGGCCTTTGCCAACTAAATGGGTAAATAATTAGCGTTAATCCCTCTTCCAGTCCAATATGCTTTAGAAATATCATTCCACCTGTCTTACCTTTTAGGTTGTGTCGTCACACTCCCTTAGGCCTAAGATAGATGATGGCAAGAATGTACCTGGTTCATGGGCCATCCACCCAAATAGGGATTTAGTGCCCAACATAGTTGTCGACAAACCTCAGTTGTCTGGGATTTTAGTGTTGTAGGGGAAACTCGTGAGGCCCTTTGTGTTTAATATGATAAAGACTCGAGGATTCAGCTTTTGTAATTAATATGAACCTGCTCGGCATGAGGAGATTCCTTAATTGGAATAAGTTGAACAACCAATCATAATATAAAGGATATATGTTATGTGTGAGGAAGTTCTTTGGTTGGAGTAGAATGAATAGCTTAATGTAACCAATTAAAAAATTTCTTAGTGTCTAGAGAATGGAGTTATCGCTTGGAAATCGTACAAATATCGAAATACATAATATAGAATTATGACAATTAATATGCCAAAAGCAAGATGTGAGAGTCAATGGGTTTTTATTCATTAAGTAATACCTTAAGATAAACATAAGTCTGAAATGAAAATTTGCATAAACTAGATGTGCTGAAAAAGACTAAGAAGACTAAAAATAAAACTTCTTAACGTTAGCCACATTTCATGCTCTTAGTGTTCCCCTACCCACCACCGTTTCCAAGTGATAAGATCCTTGAAGTCCATCCCTCATTACCTTAAAAGGACCTTCCTAGTATGGTCCTAATTTTCCATTTGACGGTCTTACTGCACTACCGAGGACTTTCCTTATGATGTAATATCCTACCTGGAATTTCCTTAGATTGAATCTCTTATTATACTGCCTTGCCAGTTGTTGTTGGTATGAATCCAGCTTAATTATTTTGTGCTCTCTTTATCCATACACTAAGTCAAGTTCAGTGCGCAAGGCATCGTCGTCCAGCCCTTAGTTGACCAAGTTGGTTCTTATAGTAGGGAGACATACCTCAAGTGGAATAATGGCTTCTATTATATATGTGGGTGCGAAGGGTGTTTCCCCGATAGTTCTTCTAGGCATGGAATGGTACGTTCAAAGGACATGAGGGTGTTTGTCCACCTAGACATCCTTTGCTCTTTTTAGCATCTTTTTTAGACCGTCGAGCACTATTTTATTGGAAGTTTATGCTTAAATGTTACAATGAGGGTTCGCTACCGAGCTGAAGTGATTCTTAATGTTGTGCTAATCACATAAGTTTTGAAAGAAAGTACTTTCAAACTTTATGCCCCAGATGAAACTTGTTATATCGGCATCACAGATATTTACTACTTGTTCTGCTTCTACCCACTTAGTGAAGTAATCTGTATCGACCAATAGATACTTATGATTTATAGGTGTGGTAGGTAGTGGCCCTATAATGTCTAATCCTCATTATGCAAATGTCTAAGGACTGGTGAAGGTTTTCAGGTTGCTAACCAGTTAGTGAACCATAAGGGAGAACTTCTGCCATTTTTCACATTTCCAAGCATAGATACTTGCATCTTTTTATGTGTGACCACCAGTAGCCTTATTTGATTGATCGGAATACTAATGATCTTCCTCATGCATGACTTTCATAAATACCATCATGTAGCTCGCTGAGAACTTTTTCAGTGTCTTGTAGGTGGATGCATTGGAGGTAAGGGCCAGTAAATAATCTTTTGTAGAGCTTCCACCTAGACCAAGGTAAAAACGGGTTGCATTTACCATTATTTGGTGAGCCAATTTCCTATCGCCTGGTAGCATGTCATCTTAAAAGTAGGCAATGGTAGGATCCATCCAACTAGGGTCTTTTTTTATGAGGAAGATCTTCTCGGCAACCACTGTCTCGTTGATGCTACGTCAAGCGAGAAACTCCATTTGGATGGCTCTTTTGATATCAGAGTCCACTACTGAGCTTAGGGATGCTAAGGCATCAACATGACTATTTTTCCCTCGGGGGAACTACTAAATGCGAACGTCCTCAAATCCTGGAATACGATTTTACACCACGGGGAGGTAGGCTGACATCCTGTCATCTTTTTCGTTGAAGTCTCTGCTCACTTATGTGGAGACCAATTTGGAATCACCAAACACGTTGAGGCACTTTGCCCCTAACAATTGGGCTTTGTGAAAACTAGTTATCAATGCTTCGTATTCGGCTTCATTATTGGAGGCTTAAAATCCCAACGTGATTCCTTATTCAATGACAGCATCTTCTGGTGTGACAAGGACGATCCCTACTCCTACCCTTAGAATTGGAGGCTCCATCAATGTATAAGTTCTAGTTCTGGGACTGTGTTTCCTTATTTGTTGATTACTCCATTATATGGTAGTTAGTTATCTTATCCCCCGTGAATTCGGTAATGAAATTGGCTAAGACTTGTCCATTAATCATTCTTCTTAGATGAAAGTGAATATCGAACATCCCAAGCTTGACCGATCAATTTGACAATCGTCCAGAGAGGGAAAAAATTTTAAGGACAGCTTTGAGGTGGAATGAAGTGATCACCATTATTGATTGGTATTAAAAATATTATTTAGGCTTCCTATAAGCAACTACGAGGGCGTAGGCTAGCTTCTCCAAAGGCAAGTAGCGTTGCTCTGCATCCAAAACCGTCAAGTCAGTGTAATAGACAGGGTACTGTCTAACCTCATTTTCACATACCAGAGCTGAACTAACAACGTGTTTGATACTATGAGGTAGAGGTACATGGGATCTTTTTCATCCTGGAATGCTAGCAAGGGTGGTTTGCTGGGTAGGACTTGGTCTCCTCCAAAGCTCTTGAGCGACCATTATTCCATGTAAGGCCCTTATCCTTCTTTAGTAGCTGAAAGAATAGTTGAAAGTGTTCCGAGGACTTGGAGATAAAGCAATTAAGTTCTATGAGCATTCCAGTAACCTTTTGAATATCTCACAACATCCTTGGGGCCTGGACCTTGTTGATCGTATGAATTAGATCTGATTTGTCCATAATCCCTCTTTTACTAATTAGATAACTTAGAAAATTTTCTGATTGGACACCGAATGAGCATTTTCTTACATTGAACTTTATCAAGTACTCCCTGAGGATTTCAAAGGTTTTAGCCAAGTCCTTGATGTGGTTGTCTTTACTATTACTCTTAACTAACATGCCATAAATATAGACTTCCATAGTGTCTCCCATCTGCTGTTTGAACATCTTCTTGACCAGCCTCTGATAAGTTCTCCCTGCATTCTTTAGGTCGAATGGCATGACCTATAAAAATATAGACCTAATGGAGTTATGAAGGATGTTTTTTCTTGGTCGGGGCCGAATAACGAAATCTGATTATACCCTGAATAGGCATCCAGAAAACTCGTTCTCTTGTGAACTTTCGTAGCGTCATCTAGCTTATCAATCTTTAGCAGTGGGAAGTTATCTTTGGGGAAAGCTCTGTTAAGGTCTATGAAATCAATGCATACTCTCCAACTACAATTACTCTTCCATACCAATACTCGCTTGGACAACCATTTGGGGAACTAAACTTCCCTAATAAAGCCTACATCTAAAAAAATTCCAACTTTATTCTCAACCGCTTTGTCTTTTTTCGAGCTACTCGGCCTGCTATCTGAGTGATTGTCTTGAAGGTTGGGTCAACGTGGATATAGTGGAAGGCTAATATGGGATCAATTCCAGGCACATCGTACGGCTCCCAGTCAAAAACCATCCAGATTGCTTCTCAAGAAGGCAATCAATTTTTTTTTTGTGATTTCCAAGAATGGTTCTGATAAAAAAACTTCCTATTCAGTAAGTTTTCATCAGCACCAAATTCCTCCAGGCTTTCAACGACCCTATCAGTGGGATGGATCCCAATTTCTTCCACCCCTAATAGATTGTACCATTGTTGCTATTTAGAGGGTGTAGACCTATCTTGGGCTTCCTTTGGAGTGTCCTTTAGTTCTTTTTTCTTCTCCTTTCGGAGGAGAATAACGTCAATGAAACATTTCCTTACAGTGGCCTAGTCACCATGAATCTCGACCAAGCCCCGGTTGGTAACACACTTGAGCTTATAGTGGTATGTAGATGGTATGGCTTTCATGGCGTGCAACCAACCTCTACTTAGAATGGAGGGATATAGAGACTATATATCCACCACCAAGAGTTCAATCAGTTTTGGGATATTGCCTGCCCTAATCGGCAAGACTATCTTTCCCATTGGCATTGTGATTTTCCCCGCGAAGCCAACTAATGGAATTGTGACCTCCATTAGGTCGGCTAGGTTGAGCTTTAACTTATGGAACAACTTTAGGTACGTCACCTCTGATGATTTTTATTGGTCCACCAGTAATTTGTCGACGTCCCTGTTCGCGATTCTAAGAATAATAATAAGCACGTCATGGTGTGGAGTCCTCATTTCAATCAGATATTCCTCTTTGAAGATGATGTGTTTAGTGTAGTCGACATCTTCTAGTCGTTGGCGATTGCTAGCTTGGATTTTTGCATAGTCAATCTGGAATGCCTCCATGACAATTGTGACCTCCTTCAGTTCCATCCGAATAGCGTTACCTTAGATCTGCTTTAGGTCAGACGCTCCATGAATCATTACAAATTCTTGTCCCATGTCACCATCAAGGACATTAACTAATTTTTGGTCTCCATTAGCTGCGACCTTATCATCTTTATTTTTTATGTATTCGTTCAAATGTCAAGTGCGACTTTAATGCTTTGCAATTCTTTATCCTATAATCACCCTCTTCATGGAATGCACCTAACAGTGTGTTATTCCTCTTTATCGGGTCACCACCCATATTCTTAGTCCATTTTACAAATGAATGATCCTAGATCTTAGTCAAGATCTTGTAGATTAATTATTTGAAGATGGTGTTAACAATTTGGAACTCCTTTAAAGTATCAACCTTGCTCCCATTCTTGGGGTTGTTCTTGCCCTCGTTCTTGTTCCCTTTCTTTGGAGTGTCACTTTTGTCTCCTCTTCGCTCTTTTTCTTGACCTTTATCCCCATGGTAGAGTGAACCATGTCTTCAACCTTGGCATATTTTTTGATACATTCCATGAGGTCATCTGTAAGGATACAAAATTTCAATTGAGTCTTAATGTAGTGTCGGCTCAATTCCGGACAAAAACATTTGAGTCATAGGATAGAGCTCATGTGTATCCATCCAATCCTATGACATGTTTGTTGAAGATGTAATGGCCATATTTGTAAAGCTTCATCATTGCCGAGTTTCTAGTGCCTCGTTTCTACGTCATCAACTTGAAGATTCTAAGGTCTCCAAAGGTATGAATGCATTTAATATATATAGGAGACTTGGACAATATTTTATGGTTGTAATTTTAATTTTAAATGACTTTTATTTTCAGGAAAAAAAATTTAAAACTTTGTAGAAAGTTTTTGGGCTTAAAATATGAAAATTATATTAACGAGAATGTCGTTCGAACGAGTTTGCCAACGAGATGTGCCAATTGTTTTCTGAATTTTCTTTCGAAGTTTCGTTCTAATGAACTCGTTCTAACGAGTTTTTGGCATGTTTTTCCCTTTGAAATCTCGTTCGAGCATAGTCATTCGAACGACCTGGAAATGTCTTTTGAACGAGATTTCTGGGCGGGAACAGTTTTAGCAGTTTTATCCCATTTTCCCACTCTTTTGTCCCACTTCTTTTTGGAAGTTTAAAACTTACTCAGGACAGATTTTTCCACTAACTTTGGTACCTTCCTTGAGAGCAATTTTGAGAGAACATACAGCAACCAAAGTTCCATGTTTTTATCTGTTGAATTTCAAAGAAATATTTTCAACAAACACATGAGTTTACACCCATAGTTTGTTTATCCAAGTACCTCATATATATAATATTTGCTTGGAGTTTTTTGGCACCATTGGTTCATCTCTACCATAAAAAGGAGAAGTTTGGGTTTACTTCTACATCCCATAAAAAAAACTTTTGGTTTACGTTACGGTGTTCCCACTCGAACAAAAGATTCGCCTGAGTGTGACGGTGTCCAAGAGTTCCATCGGAGGAGTCCGAGACTGTGAAGGAGTCCATGATTATCTACTAGGCACAGGTGGTTACAAGAAGGAACATCAAGGCCTGGACGGAGTCAAGTTATTGGTTTCAGTCTACTGTCTTGTACTTTGTAATTTCGTACTTAGTGGATTTGTTAGACCAGGGTTATCCGAAGTTTTTCCCATTTTGGGTTTTCCTCATACATCGGCGTGTAGTGTGATTGGTTTATTTTATCGTGCAAAACACGTAGATGCATGCTTAGGCAATTCAAGATAAAATTTGGTTTAATTATCACACGTATCTATTTTGGTGCTAAAATTAATTGGGTGAAATTTAACCTAATTTAATCAAGTCATATATTTAATTTGATAATTTGGTTGGGCGTAATTTGCAAAATTGAAGTAATTATTGTTAGGAAAATTTCTAGGACTTGGATTGAATTAATTTGGTTTAAGTGAAAAATCCATTTGTTGTTTAATTTAGTCACTTTGTGTTTAGTTTAATTTTAATTTGAAAATAAATTAAAATTTGTCATTTGTGTGTGTTTTGTTGGACCATCTTCATTCCGCAGTTAAAAGGAAATTATATTTCATTTTAAAAGAAAAATTAAAATTGGGGGTCTTGTATCTTTTCATCATCAATGTGCTAGCCTCTTTCTTCGTCAGGGACTGGTGCAATAAAGTAGTGGTCAACATACTAATCTTAATGGATTCCCCAACAACCTGCTCCGACCTGTCCTCTAATTCGTTGAAGATCTCCCAATACCTCTTGGCGTAGTCATGAAGGCTCTCTTAGGGCTTTTTCTTTATCGTGAGCATTGAATCCATCCTTTTAGGGTAAGAACTACTGGTTATGAAGCAAGAAGTGAGGCCTCTGTTAGGGCCTTAAAGCTCTTGATTGACTTATGTGGTAGCTTCTCAAACCAATTTTGAGCTACGTTATGTAGGGTAGTAGGGAATATTAGACACATCAAGGCATCGGTGTGGATCCATAGGTTCATCTCCAGCTTCTAGTGCTAAACATGGTTTATGTGATCCGTCTTTCCACCATAAATTTTGAATCTAGGATAGGCAAACTTCTTTGGGGGTTCTTCTTCTTCAATCTCCCTTGACAAAGGGGATTTTATCTGGGTGTTGAGAGATTTTCTGGCTAGCTCCCTCGATGGGATGGATGTTGGTCCATCTCTTCACATACTAAAATTATGATGTCCTAATCCTGGAGATTATTACTTCTATGGCTCCTATTTGATCAACCACACTCTCATCGATCACGCTCTGACCTTCCGTTCTTAGATCGATTATGCTCGCATAGGGAGCTCCTCCCTCAGCTGCAAATCTTGCTCGTCTAAGGACTAGGAGACCTATCACGACATTTTTCTGGTATCTCTATGGAGGTCTCTCTCCATACTTTCAATACTCCTCTATAGGAGAGCATTCGCTTCCATCTGGAGGCGTATTGCCTCCTCCTACTTTAAAATCATGGCTTAGTAAGTGTCGACTAGTCTGGAGATCTGAGTAGACCTAGGTGGTCCCTAACTTTCTTCAGAGGGTTGCCTTTCTTGGTGAAACATGAGATTTTGTGGTTGGCAAATCTCTAGTCTGGCCCTTTGTGGGACTGGATCATCCTACACGTCGCTAACTTTAGGAAAGTTGTTGCAGTGGTGAGACATCACTGACTTTCTTTCGACAACTGTTTTCGCAAGAATAAAAATCGATTCCCACAGACGGCACCAATTGTGAGTGCAAAAATTATCACAATAAGAAATCTAGAAAGAAATATCGAGATGAAAAATACACGCTCATACACACAACACAAAAGATACATGGTTCGACAACTTTCCCACGTCCATGGAGTTCTTACTATTTTCTATTAGTGTCTTTCAAATAATCGAAGTTACATCCCTTTGCCATAAGTCAGGCTTTACATTCTATAGTTGTGAGAATAAGTTATTGAATTGTACAAGTAACTCAACCATCTTATAGATAGCTGGTAGGTATCCCTGAATATCTCTCCGAGATTGGTGGTAATCGATTTGAGTCTATCTCCACGCATTTAAGCACATATCAAATACACTGATCTAAAATAAACATTTGAATCGAATCGGGTAGTCCACTTTCCACATTGGGCTGGTCGGTTGCACTATTGGCCTTGAATAAATAAGCCCCCGTCATCTCCATCTCACTTCGCCCTCATATATCACATAATACATCATTTTAACCCTTGGTAAAGTGTTTGGGGGAAGGAGAATTCAACATGGTTAATAACTTGACATTCTCAACATAATGATTAACATTCCTTCATAAGATCAATTTTTTTCCATGTATCTGTTATTTCTTATATGTGTGTGAGATGTTTTATCTTATTTATATTTACTCACCTCCTCACACACCGGAGAATTACAATTTATAAAGTTTTGGAGAGATTGATTCAGAGAGACATATCTAGTGAGATTTGAAGTCAAAATGTTGATTCTAAAAGGTAATCTAGGAATTGCCATAGTGATACTTATATTTGTTACACACAACACATGCTGAGTTTTTAGGAAGGATTTTTTTATAAGAATTTTTTTATTAATAGATAGTAGAAAAAGCCTCTCCTAGGGATGGAGTAATTTGAGTTTGATTTTTTCCACAATATCTCTCAACTGAGCCCACAATAAATGCCCGAGCTTTTTCAGAATTAAAAGACATTCTAAGATCAAACTTATGAATTTTCAAATATAAATTAATTTCGGGACCTTCCTTTTTCCTTAAAGAATCATTTGGCATGTTTGGTATGTCCTCTAGAGGAGGCATATTTCCATAAGTATCTATATTATTCGAAATATCTCCCCAAAAATTATCACCTTTTTACAATTGCGGGGTATCATCTAATAAGAGACTGATTTTTCAATAAATCATTTTTGAAATTTTGTGGGTATATTCACTACAAACCCTCATGAGACAAAACCCGTCTTGTAGGGTGACCTATAGATTTAATGGCTTGTTGCGCATGCTAAATGCAATAGCAATTGCTCGCAAAAGTGGCACACTTTTGGTTACTTATCTTTCTCTCTCTATTTTTTTTTTATCGGAGACTAGAAATGTTTTGTTTGGAGGTTGTTCCATAGGCACCCAAAAGTGTTAAAATTATACTCCAAGTAGATGTGCTTTTTTTATCTTCTATATCAATTTATATTTTCGGTTTCGAACGTGTTATATATCAAGAAAAATGTGGCAACGATGCAGTCAAACAAGTCTAAACCCAACTTCATAACCATATATCCAAGCCAAACCCAATCCCAAGCCATCTTTCAATTCTTTCCCATCTAGTGTGGGTGTGTATATAGTATTAGGATAATTATTTCTTGTACATGTTATGTTCGTATCTTAATTATAATTGTTCGTGTCATTTTATTATTTTATTATTTTTATTTTTGTGTGTTTTATAGTTTTATGTGTCATGTCGTTTTACATATATAATAGTTATGTGCCTATTATTATTATTATTATTATTATTATTATTATTATTATTATTATTATTATTATTATTATTATTATTATTATTATTATTACTGGTGTGTGTCATTTTGTTATGTTAGTTTATATATTACTATATTTTTATTTAGGAATAATGATTTGAGTCCTTATAAAGTAACCCATATCATCTCTCAAATGAGTTGATATGAGACCGAAATGTTATATTTTTTTACTTTAATAATGACACTATACAATATTTTAAGGCTATGTCAATTCATTTGGGGTGATTTGAGGGTTATAATTGGGATTCATAACATTACTTTCGAGTGTTTTATATATATATATATATATATATATATATATATATATATATATGTATACATTCATTTGTATACACACAAAAAAAAATATCACCTAACAACCCCATACTCAAAACCCACGCTTATCTCACATAACCCACTTGCGCATAATAGGTGGTCCCCATTCTTATCCATCGCAATATCTTATGTCACCATCCTAAAACATAAACACATCTCTCTCTCCCACCTTAAACCAATAAGCTGGTAGACTTTCCAACCCCAGCTAAAACCCATTTCCTTTTTCCACTCTCATTCCCCCTCACTAAACCCTCTTGTACCAATTGGCCCCACTACACCAAAACTGTCAACTTATCACGATCAAAAATCTTAACAAGTCAAACGTTTCACCGTCTTTGACCGTGACAAGTTTGTCAAATTTGTCACGGACTTGTCACGGTCAAAGTCTGTGAGAAGTTCGAAACAAATGGTTAAACTTGTCACGATCAAAGTCCATGACAAATAAATAATTGTCATGGACTTCGACCGTGACAAGTTCGTGACAAAGAAAATTATCACGGACTTGTCAAGGTCAAAGTGCGTGACAAATCTTGGTAGATTTAAAAAAAAACTGTTGGGCAGTATGGCCACTACCACCTCCTAGTAGTATATTTGTACCTGTTATAGCAAATTTAGCCTGTCCAGACATATATATCAAACAACATTCAATATTCAATAACCAATATAAATAAATACAAATATCCATAACCAAGATCAAAACAACATGTAAATATCCATAACCAAAACCAAACCAACATGTAAATATCCATAACCAAATAAAAAAAATACAAATAATATCGAATATCCAAATAAAATAAATACAATAATGTCATAGAGTAGGGTCTATAGTAGATCAAAGGAGTAAGGAAGGCTACATAACATACGAATTGGGACATCCATCAATTCATCGAAAGCCTCATTGTTCTTGCAACCATAAAGGTGCATTCTCCTTTTCGATCAAAATATGTGTGACGAGAACCTTTGCCTCAAAGTCTTTCATGGCACATCCATGAACCAACATACCCGGGAGGGTGCCCGGATCCCTCATCCCCCTCGCTATCGGCGTGACACCAGATACATCTACTAAAAATATGCTCGGCCAACCAATTATTGACATTTACCGTTCGATGGGGGTCAAGATGGAAAATGAATCATATAAGGGCGACGATTCCGTGTGTATCGGCGATGTAGTAGTGGCGTCCTTGTGTTCCTCTTTCCCCTTGTCCTTGCCCTTACCCTTACCCTTGCCCTTATCGAAGGTGCCATTATCAAAGGTGGACCCCACTAATGCTTCATGAAGGCGTATATATCTAGGACCGTCGCCTCCAACCTTTCAAGATTATCATCATGGGTATCCACCTTACGAGAAAACCCGATGTTGCTCGTCTCTATCCCGATGATCTTCGACTTCCCAATCCGAGAGCCCACCCCTAGTCCTCCCCTTCTGATCCGCCCCAATCACTTGTCTGAGTGAGTTCGTAGCCAAAGTTGCATTGTCGGCATCAGAATGATTTTCATGCACTTCCTTAAGCTTTTCCTAAAATGACAAAAAGTACACGATTAGTTAATTAAGTTAACAAAAAAATTTAACGTAATTAAAAAAAAATTAAACAATTACAACTTACAATCGTGGCTGCCTTACTTGGGGACACCTCATTATCCTTGCCCTTCTTTGTCCGTATTTCCACATAGGCATCGAGTCTATGTGGCTTATCCCCAGGGCCACTCGCCGTCTCTTGAAATAAAATAATACATAATTAGTAAGTAACGCAAAGTAATGCTAAATTAGAATAACATAAAACTAAAATTTAAAAAAAATAAAAACTTAACATCATGTGCTCCACCTCGGCGTAAAACATCCGCTAAGAGTAGTGCACGTCCACCTTTTTTTCTCGATTTTTCCTCCACTATGGACGAGATGTCAATTGTCGCTCCTCGATCTCATTGTCATAAAACTACTGCCACTATGCCAATGAGATCAGCTCCTTCAACGGGACGGTGTCACAAACTCTCATAATGGACTCCTGAGTCTTCCCAAAATGTTGTGACTGCATGTTTTTTTTCCTCCTCTTATACTAATCTCTCAACTGTTCCAACGTGGAGTCGCGGACATGTGGGGGAAGGCCTAATTGATCATATCAAACAAATACAAACCAAAAAGAAAGTAAGTGTTAGTTTTAATTAGATTATAAAATATAAATACACTACCTGTAGTGCCCCCAGATGGTGATCTTGAGCTCATTTGGCACCTTCCTCCAATCACTGTACCCCGGACCGATGACCGTGAGAGTGTGCCAGCAATCAATGTCCAACTTATTTAATTAAATTCCAATTTTAGCCCAATTCAGTCTCAACTTCTTGCAAATAATTGTGACAGATAAATGAAATAAACCAAACATGCAAGATAGTCACACCTTGAGGAAAAATCCCCCAAAAGGGAAAAACCTTTTTATTTCACTATAATTTGTAAATCCCTACTTGCACGGATTACAATGAAATACAGTGACACACGAAATATCCGCAAGTGGCGGTTTGGTGTTGTCAACAAGAGGTCCCGCAAGAATTCCAAGATTAGCAGTGGAAAATCAGCCTTCTTCTTCTCCATAAGAACTCTGGATAAGTATAACAATTTTCTTGGGTTTAGAGGATTCACATAAATGATTGGGAATTATTTATGAATAAAAATAGTGTATAAAACATGAAAAATGAAGTCTATTTTAATGCAGAAGAACTGCAGAAACGTCAGGTCCAGGACTTGAAAAAACGTGTAGAATAAACACTGCTTAATCACAAAAATCTAGGCGGTGGGTCGTTAGAACGAGATGGGGTGTCTCTCGAATGGCGCTAGGTGTCGTTAGAACGACTTTGCGTGACATGAGCTATTATTGAACGACAAGCTCTTTCGTTCGAACGATCTGAACGATGTGTACTTGTTCGCCTCTACACGTAGAAAAAATTCTCATTTCGAGATAAAATATTTCAGACTTCAAAAACTTATTTTAAAAATGTTCCCAAATATTCATGCAAACATTAAAAACTCCAATTAAATTATTTTACCATAATTGCGAGTAGATTAGTGGGAACAGATGAACGTTGAAGACGCACGATGCATGATAGGACAATGTTGATGCATTATGCACATATGAAGGTAGTGGGTGTCATTGATGAATGTGGAGACGTGCCAAATGTAGAGGTATGAGACATACTTGAAGTGACCTAGGGTATAGAGAAAAAATTTATAGATACTAAACAGACATTTATAAAATCATGTCCTTACAGATCGCCTTCAGCAACTCCAGGGATCTATCCAGTAATGTCATCTTGTTGTCGACGACGGATCCCAATTTGCCCCATTTTGGGGGCTTAGTGGCCGAGGAGCCTTCGTCACCTCCGTTACCGCAATGCCCTAATAAAGACATTTTCTACAAAAATTATTATTAGTACAAACATATATGTGAGAAAATTATCCAAATGAATTAGAATATTCTACGAGTTAACGACATTATAAATCCGATAATAACAAAGCACCAGAATAATACAAGTTAATGACCGTATAAATCTAAAAATATTGTTTCAATATCGGGTCATGTTATGGACTTTGAATTAATGCTTAAATTGATTGAAATCCAAATTAACATATTCATTAACCAAAAACCAAGTTTGCTTCAAATTCAATAATTATAAAGCACTAGAAGAATCCAAGTTAACGGCATTATAAATCTAATTTTTTTTTTCAATATTGAGTCATGTCATGGCCTTTGAATTAATGCTTAAATTGATTAAAATCCAAATTAACATATTCACTAACCAAAAAACCAATTTTGATTCAAATCTGATAATATCAAAGCACTAGAAGAATACAAGATAACGACATTATAAATCTAAATACTTTTTCAATATCGGGTCATGTCATGGACTTTGAATTAATGCTTAATTTAATTAAAATACAAATTAACATATTCACTAACCAAAAAATCAATTTTGATTCAAATCTGATAATAACAAAGCACTAGAAGAATACAAGTTAAAAGCATTAAACTATCGTCTGATAATAATAAAGCACTAGAATAATACACCCTGATCATCACAAATAATTGGAATACTTGTTACAAATCTAAAAATTATTTCAAATTCGGGTTATAATAAAAAATTGATTGATATTCGGTAGGAGCAGCCAAGTCATCCACACTATTATTTAGATGCTTTCGCGCATGTAGGACGATTGATCATGGCTCGTGCCTTCCTTGCCAGTAGATTGGACATATTTAGGTTCATTGCATATCGAACATCGATCGAGATTTTCATACTCTTTTCGGTATAGTAAGCAGTCATACACACAAGCATGAATTGATTTATACTTCTTTTCCAAACCTTTCAAATGGTTTTTCATAGTAGGATAACAATTTGGAACTGTATTCTGCTTGGATAGCAAGCCCTTCACCCAATTCAAAATTCTTGTCACGCTATGGCCAGACAAACCCTATTGGGTCTTCAAACTATGCAAACCAACCATGGCATGTAAAGTTGTTTGATCTTTCTCAAAGTCAGAGTACAACGGTTGGGTAGAATTAAATTTTAAACTTTGGTAGTCATTGTCAAGGTTTATCCCGATATCTTCATGATAACCTGAACCTTGTACATCATCAATAACCTTATTTTCTTCCACTTCATGAACTCCATACGCGTCATTAACTAAATACTCTAACATATTATGATCTACATTGTCCTCCTTCCCTTGTACATCTATCCTACTTGTTAAAGGTTGTTGTGAAGGTTGATCGGGGACAAAAGGAACTTTCGATTCCCCGTGAAAAATCCAAAATGAATAACTATCTTGCAAACCCCATCTTCATAAATGTCGTTCAACTGTTTTCCACTCAAACACCTTACCATTATTACATTTAGCGCACGAACACGGGAACTCTTCATCATTATTACATATCTTTGCGTATTTCACAAATTCATTAACACCTCTGCAAAACACATTTAGTATGTACCTAGAGAACATTAAGATATGACAGAAGAACTTCCCTTAAAATTAACAAGTTTAAGCCACTAAGAATATTATTATACAGAAACTATGCAGTCTCAAACTATCCAAACGGGACAATTCGAGAGATCTCATTACATGGCTAATGACTCTCGAATGTGTATAAGGGCTATTGAATGCGTACGTATAAGAATTAAAAGTCTAGTATCTATGCGCACTATATCTAATTTAAATTAGTTATAAATGTTACATAACCGCTGTGTCATGTATTCAAATGAGAATACATACAAGCATGCACTCTCTGAAGCAAGTGTTATATAAGAAGTTGACTTAATGTAAATTTACACATGCATGCCTAGATTATAGTAACGAGAACCGCAATAGATAGACAATGGCTATATATTATGGTTCCCGTTATTACCGTTTACCTTCATTACTTGTTATAAAACACTTGCTTTGCGGGCTACATGCATGCATGTATTCTCATGTGAATGCATGATTACTTATTACTTGTTATATAAAATTTATAGTATATTTCATTTAATTATGTCTTATTTACATTCGATTTTTACATAGTTATCTTTCATTTCGCATCACAACCCTAAATATTAAAGAATGTATAGGGGCCAACCAACTAAATGCCCAACTAAGTGTTCAAATCCACCAGTCAACAACAATTCAAGAACTCAAAACAACAATGTATATATATATATATATATATATATATATATATATATATAGAGAGAGAGAGAGAGAGAGAGAGAGAGAGAGATACTGAGATGTACCGAAATGTGTTTAGAGAGAGAGAGAGATGGCCATTGTTGCTGCAATTAGAGAGACAAATTTCACTTTATACCAAAAATCAAATACACACTATACCAAAAACCAAATACCAAATACCAATTTCAATTTTTAATACAAATTTGAATTTCAATTTATACCAATTTCAAATTCAATTTTAATTTTAATTTAAAATACCAATTCTAATTTATAATTCAATTTCAATTACATTAGTGGTGAAATACCAATTTTCATTTGAAATACCAATACCAATTTATAATACCAAAAATACACACACAATTTAAATTTCAATGCACATAGTTTTAGAAAAAATCAATACCCCCTAGTGACCCACACACATACACTGACCCCCCCTCACACAGACAGACCCACAAACACATACACACAAACCATACACACACACACACACTTCTCACATACACACACACACACACAGCTCATATACACACATTAACACATATACACACAAAATCACACATACACACACAAAGGAAATAAAGAGAGATAGAGATAGAGAGACATACTTGATGAGATGAGAGAGCGAGAGACATAATTGCAGTAGGTTTAGAGAGAGAGAAATAAAGTATGGAAGAAAATAATGGAAAGAAAAAATGAAGCGACTAGGGTTTTTTGTTTTTAATGTTATCACGGACTTGTCACGTTCTATGACCGTGACAAGTTTACAAGGTTTTCACGATCAAATACAGTGACAAGTCCATAACAAACATTCAAAACATGCTTGTTATGGTCTTAGACCGTGACAAGGGTGGTCGGGTTAGGGTTGATATTTTAGGCTTTTTGGTGTAGTGCCCGCTCCCTTATTCTTTCTCCATCCGTAAACCCAGCTTCCACATAACCAATTCTACCCATATCCAAGACCCAACTAGAACTCCTTATCACTACCATAAACACCTAGCTCCAACGAGATCCAACCACCTGAACCCGAGACACCCCCTGGCCCGATTTTACCTTCTCTCTCTCACTACCTACCCGCACCAAACCATACACCCACCAGACCCATATACCCAACACCCCTACTACCTGGACCCAATTCCAGTCAAACCATACCCATCTCCCTAATGTAATTAACTCTCTATCTCCTACAAAATTCCCAGTTATTCCCCCCATTTCACCTCACGTGCCATTTTATTCCCCCATCTCACCATATCCACATGACCCATCTATCTTTATGAAAATGTCATGATGCTACCTCGGTCAAAAATTTACATACCCATTCTTGCCAGTCTTTATCCCCTCCTTGCGCTTTTACGACTTGCATCACAATAGCAGGTGTAATGGTCAACGCCGACATGCATGCTCTGGCTACAGCATCATCCTGGCCAAGTTCTTTCCACTTCCTCATGACACCCTCATTTCCTCACATATAACTTAGCTGGGAGTCGTTTTAAAAGGGGAGCTCAAATTGCAAAGGGTGGGTCTCCACACCAAAATAAGAAGCTCATTTTAGGAGTAGTTTTTAAGCTTATATTAAGGATTAAACGTTTTATTTCTTCTTTTAATATTTTTTTAGAGAGTTAATTGTTTGGTAAGAATATTTAGTTAAAGACAAATTGTGAGTTTGGAGATTCATTTCAGAATATTATATGTGTGTAAAAACTTAGATTTATTGAGTTTGTTATTCATTTCCATAGTTGGGAACTATTTTGTTCAAGGAGACTTGGTTTAGATTGTTCTCTTTTCTATTATTCTTATGCCTCCTATTATGATAGTATTACATTTTATATGTAATAGTATCCAAACTATAAGCTAAATACCCCATTCAAGGGCTGAGATGAAACCCATGTTGATGTTATTTTAATTTATTTAATTTATTATGTTTCTTTGAAAATTATTTTTATCCTTTCACTTTTTAATTTATACCTCGAGAGAAGGTAAATTATTTTTTAAGAGAAAATAAAATTTGAGATATAATGTTCATTTTTATTAGTGAACTTGAGATAGATTTTTAATATTACATTTTATATGTAATAATATCCAAATTATAGGCTAAATACCCTGTTCAAATATAGCATTATATTTCAAATTTTAAAATATAAATTTAATTTTTCTAATGAATAAACAATTTTAATAGTTTTGTCCTTTTGGTTTATTTATTAAAAAAAGGGTTTATTCTATTTTTTTAGAGTTTGTGGAAGTTTTAAAAATTATTTTTCTAAAAGGATAATGTTGAAAGAGTTGACTTGTGATTTTAATACTACATTAGGCCATTTTAAACAAATAAATTAATTAATTAAAATAATTAATATATATTGTAAAGTTTCTTCCCTTGTTTGTTCTCACATGTATTTACCTCACTCATCTCTTATTTTAGTTTTGACTAGTTAGTTTAGTTTAAATTTATCCCTATTTGGTTAATTATAATAATTTTCCCTTGAAAACCATTTTTAAAATCACACTTGTCTTCATTTTGGTGTTGGCCTTATTAAGAAGATGGATTGATACCTCTTACTTGCCTTATATATGTTTCAGTGTATTTTGTTGGCTCAGAGGGATTTTTGATTACTGAGTCTTTGCAATAACAATATATACACAAAAGTCTTTTCATCATTGAGGTGAATGATGATGTAAGAAATAGGGTCAATAAGAAATAACCATCCCATAAAAGCTATTCTTAACCATCATAAAGTGTAAAAGCATAATAAAGTAAGAAAAGAGAGATTAAAAACAAGATATATAGTGGTTTTGCGGTAAAATGAGCCTACGTCCACTTTAGTGCAACATTCTCATTATACATTTTCATTATTACAAAGATTGATTGCCTATGCAGTCATATAAGAGAAAGGGGGCAAGAGAGAGAAAGGGTTGAATATATGGATATACTAGCTTTGTGATGAGCTGAATGCGACCTGTAGAGTAAGGTTATAGAGGGGCTACAGACTGTAGTTGCCCAGGTGATCAGGGGTGATCTAAGTGAGCTCTTAGATGAAGAGAGACAAAGTGAGCAAAATTTTTAGTAGGGCTTCGCTACCAAATACTTATCCCCCTAATAAGGGATAATCACTTATGTTTATAAAATTCAAAGGAAGGGTCACATGCATAGATCACGTGACATATGGATAAGTGATGTAAGTGTGGAATCCTTATAGAAGTTGGAAAACTGGTAAGTTCATGCTAAGTTGGCTAAGTCCGCGGCTGGGTGTGCGCCTCTAGAGAGGCAGGTTGCCATGGCCTTATATGGTGTTGGAATTGGGGAGACTGCCGCAACCTGTTTAAACCCCATGCAAAGTCAGTTTATGTCATATTCACATCCAAGGTGCCATTATAGGGCATATCAATAGTCCCACAAACCTCAGTGCCAAGAGATATTGAGTTGGTGCTGCGGTAGTGTTTTTGCCCAACTACCGTGGTCAAGTTAATTTAGTATTTTTTCTAGTTGAGGACGTGGAGGGGTGTCGCGGCTAATATATATTTTGACTCTTTAACTTCAGTTCCCTCTTATATAAATGTACATAGGTCATGGCCTCATTATGTTTACTATAACGTTGAGAGCTATTTTTCCTGGGCAATTTCAGGCGACCTCTAGAGGTGGTTTTCTAGTCGTTTTGCTCTTTTTCTCAGTGGTATCTCTTCTTTGAGGTTCGTTTTTCTCGTTTACTCTTATTACTTCATGACAGTCCATGTTTATTTTGATTAAACCCTTAAAATCCATACTTGTTCATTTTTTTGACAACTGCCTGTTCAATTTCGTAAATCCACGCATGTTAGAACTTTATTGTTACTTTATTTTTGCCCCAATTTATAGGATTTTATGACATACCAATGATTTTTGAATCAAATGGATAACTATTATCTAGGGTTTATAGGGATATAGGGTTTTTTTTTTATTTCTTTAGGTTTTTCTCTATATGGTTGGATTATTGTAATTGAGCAGTTTGGTAATTTTTAGGAATTTAGAATCATTTTTGTGAATTAGGTGATTTGAATCTGTTTGACATGAGTTTCGAGGCCTTTGGGAATTGAAAAGGAGGGTAGTTTCCATGTAAGGAATTTTTTGGGACTAGATTTAGGTTTAGGACCCCTTTATGGATTGATTTTTGGCTAAGAACACAAATAGGCTGTTCAAAGCATTCTTGGCCAAAACCCTAGGGCTTTGAGGTTTTGATTCTTGGAAACCAAAATATACAAATGCTAACCTGTTTATCCCCCTAGCTCTGGCCTGTTGTGAATTTTAGATAATTAGCTGTGGCCTACAACTTTAGCTTCGCTTTCCCATGCCTGGGCCTTGATTTCCTTCTTTTACAGCTGTGACCTTGAGTCCAAACTTTTAGTTTATTCACTTTTCTAATTTCTTTTAATAATGTTGCAGCCTTAATAATGAGGCAGACTTCCATTTCTTGTATTTTGATTATGTTGGATATGACGATCTAACTATCGAGTCATGTATTTATAGTCCCTTGCCCTTTACTGTGGCTATATGCATTGGAATACTTGGGAATATCTAGAAGACGTCTGGAAGAGGAACTTTGTTTCTCCTCCTCCCGCGGTGTTACATATAAAGCCTATGAAGACCAATGGGCCCTATAAGCTAAAGGACTACCCAAATTGTGTTCAAGTTGACTCTAACTCCGTGGCTTCTTCTGATTTTAGGGATCCCAAGAAGGCCGCAGGCATTTTCCATATGGATTAGGATACCTATTCGAGCAATCAAGCCCGTTCTAATATGGATGTCGTGGATCTAACTGTGGTTGTTATGGACACTAGAAATGCTGAAGGTGAGACATTTGGTCACAGCTAGGAATCCATAAGAAAGCCTGCGACCCTGCACTATACTTGCATCATGAATGAGAAGTGGTTGGCTTATCTGGATGAAGCTTATGAATTCCCAAAGGGGACTGTATGCACCTTGCCTTCTATGGAGAAAAGGTCATTCTCTGTGGTCTTAAATGATGGAGTCTGCTTTCCACAACATGCTCACTTTAGGACTATGGCTATAAGTCCTAGTCCTAGTTAGGAAGATTTTGAAGGTTTTAAACTTGACCCTAGCCCAAGTTGACCCTAATGGATAGTGGGCATCTTTGCCTCCTTGGTTATGTGGAAGAATAATTTCAAAAGGGACATAAGGCTGCAGAGTTTTTTGACTTCCATGGGCCAAAAGAAAATTCAGTTGAAAAACCATGGTACTTTTACATAGGGTTGCGGAGTGGCGATCGCTACTTGATGGGGGAAATCCCTCCAGTGTTAAAAACTGGAAGGGAAAGTTCTTCTATATTTTTGGGGAAAGCAAGGAGGTTGATTAAGAAGAGAGCGAGAGGGAGAAAGAACATAGGGTGCTGCGGACTTGGGTCATCCACCCAAAGTAGGAATATCAATATCGCGACTTTAGTTTACTTTAGCTTTTCAATCATAATTTTTCAATTGTTGCAGCCTAATCATCTTTGTTTATAATTTCCATAGATTTTACTAATCCCCTTACAAACTACAACTTTTGTTAATCCCCTTATAATTCATGTAAGTCTGACACCTTCTTCCAGACAAAGAGAGAGAATTGGGATTATAATCTTAATTCAAGGTCAAAAGAAACGCGTCCCTAATATAGTGACTCTGCGATCGCAATATAGACTTGGTACTACCCTACCCACCAAGCTTCAATGAAGGATACAAAAGGTATTCATCCCTTTAAATAATGTTGCAACATCAAATTTGACAAGCAAATTTATTGCTTAGCCTTCTTTAAGTACCACCACGGAAAGGGAGATAGTGATTGAGATCTATAGGTATCTCTTCCTTTCCTAACTAGATGAGTTGGAGGAGACTGTCCAATGTCTAAACCAGGCTCCACAAAAGAGGAGCAAAAAAAAAAATAGGGTTGTAAAGGATATTTTCCCTCAGACTGAAAAGGAGGATGATCCTCAAATTAAGGAGGCACCCCCTGCTGGTGCCGCAGCCACTATGCCAGAAATAGAAGGTGTAGCTGCAAACCTTCAGAATTTTGATGATGATATTGGGTCAAACCTTTCCATTACTGGAATTAACTCATTCTCGTGGGGGATGACCATGGCCCCCTTCATCCCCATTCTTGTGACTGCCTCTAGTTCCCCTCTGAGGACAGTCATAGTAGTTAATGTCATCTTGCCCACTCCCCAAAGTAGGGCATAAAGAGTTGAAGGACGTCCGTGACCATGCCTAATGTAGCCAAACCCTTGATCCCCTTAGGATACAACTGCTAACGTAGTCCCAAGGATGAGGAAGGACGCAGACGCCTCTGATCTCAATCGCTTGGTGTAGGATCATGTAGAGGATCTTGGGGAATACTCCTTGCACAACCTTCTGAGGGTAAGTTTTACTTTAGTTATTTTTTTTTCTGCAACATTTTATTTGTACTTGTACTTACGGCAAATTTATTCTTTCAAGCTGCTGAAGTTTCTATGGCCCAAAGGGTCAAATACAAAAGGCTTTATACGAAATATAGGGCTGCGAAAGATAACCACCTTTCACAACTAGAGGGTTCCAGGTCGTCTTCCTTTGAGGCTGGCAAGAAATCTGCTGAGGCTTCCCTCTAAGCCTATAAAATGGAAGAAGAATCAAAGGTGGAGGATGTAACCAAAGCCCAGAATGAGGATGAGAAGAATTTCAAACAGGCTGCGGAGGCATTAAAAATTACTGAAGCTAAGACTCTAGAGGATGCAAGTTAGGCTTCAACCTTTGCAGGTAAGTTCAATCGGGAAGAGAAGACAAATCAAGACCTAAAATAGAGCTATGGTGCAGCCCTCCAGGAGAAGGATCCAACCCTCTAATAAAAGGATCCAACCCTCCTGCAGAAGGATGCAAACCATCTCATCAATTTGGAAAAAGAAGCTCTTGATGTTGTGGCCAAGTTCAAAACTTTTCAGGATTTTTTTATTCTCTAAAATAAGGCCTACCTCTGAGGCTATATGGAGATGAGGCACTGGGTGGCCAAGAACTATCCAGAGGCTAAGGATAATATTTATGCGAGGAGGTTCAATAACCCTCAGCACATTACTTGTGTTGAGAAGATGAAGGTTACGAAGGAGCTGTCCAGGAAACAGAGAGAGGACGCTTCGACAGTTGAGGCAGATGAACACACTGAGACTGCTGCGAAGGAGGATGAAGAAGATGAAGAAGAGGATGCAACCTCTTGAATTTTGAACTTTTTTCTTCGAAATTGTAGTTTCTATATCCATAGCTTTGTTATAAACTTTGTAAAAACTTCATAGGCCCTCCACGACTTTTAACTTTGTAATAGTTTATTTTTATCATATTTTCCTAGTCTGGTAATTTTTTGAATGTCTTGCATTTGAAAATCTTTGCACTTCTTAACCCTCCACAATCTTTAGATATAGAACTAGCAGTAAATTGCCTGCTAGAAATATTAGGACTTAGGAACAAAACTAGCTGTGACATGTCTTCCGCAGCTATTTGCGTCAAACTACTTTTTGCACTGATCATTAGGATTTGAATTTCCCTGCGCGGACATTAGGAATAAATCCAATATATATAAATTGCCTTCTGTAGACTTTTGAGTCTTTTAAATAACTTTTAACTTGAGATGCCTATCGTAGACTATAAGCTTAATACGAACTTTTAATTATAGAATTCCTGGTGTAGTGTTGTTGGATTGTGGTGGTTCTTGAGAATTGATTCCCTTACTACTGACACCATGTCCATAGCCCAACTTCTCCGTAAGTTTGCGTCCTTTTAAATAGAGTTAAAACTTTTTCTGTACTTATATTTCTTGCTTTGGGGTATTTCAAGCCTCCCCTGACTGGGTGTATTATCAAGCCACCCACAGCTGCTGGGTATTTTCATGCCACCCATGGCGGGATATCTATCAAGCCCCCCATAACTTTCCGAGATATTTGGGTAATTAGGATCCCCAAGGCTAATTATGGGTATTAGGAGCCCCCAAAACTAAGAATGGGTATTATGAGCTTCCAAGTCAAATAATGGGTATTAGAAGCCCCCAAGGCTAGGAATGGGCATTATGAGATCCCAAGGCTAAGAATTATGAGCCCCTAAGGCTTAGAATGGGTATTATGATCCCCCAAGGCTAAGAATGGATATTATGAGCCCCCAATGCTAATAATGGGTATTATGAGTCCCCAAAGCTAATAGAAATATCATATGCCATTTCAAGGCTACCATGATAAGAGGGGTGTTAAATGTTATTTAAGTTCGTCACGCCTTTTTCTTCTTAGGTCACCTTTTCTTGTTCACATCAATCTTCAGGATAATAAATTATTAGGTTCTCTTCAAACCTGTTAAGATAAAAATCTTTCCAAAAGACTTTAGAAGAATAAAGTCAGAATTCAGAGGGAAAAGACATATATCTATATATGTATGAGTGTTTACGAAATACAAAACATGTAAGTTTAAACTAAAAGCTTCTTTGTATGCACAATCTTCAAAATAAAAAAGTATTCTAAGAAAAAGATAGTCATGTAGCTATCTCAGTTAGAGGTTGCATCCCCTTTGAACTTTTAGAGCATCCCCTGTCTGATGAGCCTTTCGAAATCATTCTTTAAAGAAAAGCATCCATTGGTGGTGTGGTTGTGATCTTGATGAAACTCACACCATATGCTCTTATCCCTCTTATGGAGTGGGGACTTCATCTTCTACACACCATATGCTCTTATCCCTCTTATGGAGTGGGGACTTCATCTTCTATGTCCACTTGAGCAGTTTCTTCTTCTAGATACTCCTAAGGTTGTCTTTCAAATAGGAATTCAATAGCATGAAATACTTATAGAGCCTTTCTGCCTCTTGATTCTCCTGTGTCCTCTTCTTCTTCAATGCTTGGTTGCAGCCTTATCTTATGGGGTCATGGCCTTTTCCATGGTAGTGAAGTCTTTGAACTCAAACATTAGAATCCTCTGTCCTAGGAGGTTAATTTTGCCTTAAAGGGAGGCTTGACCTTCATACAGGTGGTTAATGCACCTCAGTAAGTGTGCCATATTTGTCTGTTGGAGATCTGATCCGGAACTCCCTTCTATGACTTCTAGAGTGTTAGTATTTAGAAATATATTATCTGAGATGAACTAACCCATGGTAAGAAAGACAAGATATATAGAGCAAATAGGCTTAAAAGAGTAAGTTTAAGGATAGGGATGCAACCTTTTAATCTCTGGCTACGGCTTATTCATACAAAAAATAGACTGTCGTGGTCTTTCAAAGAAACAAGGATGACGTCGTAGCCTCTGAATCCAATAAAGATGTGATCGTGGCCTCTTAGAGGAATTATCCCCCCGAAGTGATTCGAGCACGCACAATATCTGTCCCGATATTATTTCTTCAGGTTAGACAATTTGTTTGGCTCTTTTCTCTAGATGGAAAAGCAACTAAAACATTATTAAAAAGTATCATAACCTAGCTTAGATAATTTACAAATACTTGAGGTGATTGCCTAGTTGGATTTCATCCGTTGAATCATCAATTTCTTAAGAACTTGACATAGCCTTTTGCAAGTTTAAACCCCCTCAAAAATCATAAGGCCTATCATAGGTTTTTTTAAAGAATTTCACGGCACCTTCAGTCCCGAACATTTTACTTTTAATAATTAAAAATAATAATATGACAAAACATAAAAATTAGCTAAGTTACTACATAGGGTGTGCAACCTATGGGCAGCCAGTGTGCCAGGCTGCATCTAGCAAGATGCAGTAAGGGATCTCTCCCAGAAATGGACCTAAAAATTGAGCCCCCAAGAACAGGATCGAAAAGATCTCCCGACATAAAAGTCTTTATATGAAATATAGCATAAGTTTTGTAGCCCAAATCCTACCATATGGGAAATAAGATGGCATAAGATGCCTAAAAACAAAGATAAAGATGAAGAGGGATGCATCCTAAGTTACCTACCTTTACAGGGCCATGGCCTATCGAGTTTTTCAGTATAAACTAGGTAGGGTAACATCATTGGGGTAAGAAAACTTATTCTAAGGCCATAGAAAAAGGGTTAGAAAGCAGATCTAGAAAGAAAATCCCTTTAGAGAGTTCATATGTAAGATATTTGTCTAATAACCAAAATCTCACCATTGGAATAATGACCAAGAGGTTCACATAGATGAAATAAGGTTTTACAGACCCGATTTAAGAGGAAACTTAGTAAAATAACTCGTTTCCCATAGGTCGCGCTAAAATGATGATGTAAGAAATAAGGTCGGTAAGAAATTACCATGCCATCAAATCTATTCTTAACCATCATAAAGTGTAAAAGAATAAAAAAGTAAGAAAAGAGACATATGACACAAGATATAGAATGGTTCAGCTATAAAACGAGCTTACGGCATGCCACATTCTCATTATACATTTGTATTATTATAAAGGTTAATTGCCTATGTAGTCATACATGATAGAGAGAGGGTTGAATAAATGGATATACTAGCTTTGTGTTGAGTTGGATGTCGCCTGTAGAGTAAGGTTATAAAGGGGCCCCGGAATACAGTGTCTCAGGTGACTAAGGGTGACCCGAGTGAGCTCTCAGATAAAGAGAGAGAAAGTTAGTGTAAAGTTTAGCAGGGCTTCACTGCCAAAAACCTATCCCCACCTATTGAGGGGTGGGCACTTCTATTTATAGAAGTCAAACGAGGGGTCACGTGCATAGAGCACGTGATAAATGGATAAGTGATGAAAGTGTGGAATCCTTTTAGAAGTTGGACAATTGACAAGTTTATGTTGAGTTGGCTAAGTGTGCGGTAGGGTATGCACTGGTGGAGAGGAAGGTTGTCGAGATCTATTAGGAACTAGGTCACAGCCTCATATGGTGCTAGAATGGGGGAGACTGTTGTGGCTTATTTGAAATCCAGATAAAGGAAGTGTATGTCATGTCCATGGCCAAGGTTCTAGTGTTAGGCATATCAATAAATGAGCTCAAACATATGACTAAATTTACGACCTATCCCGATTACATGTCCAATATGTGGATCCTGGAATAGAAAACTAGAAGAGGAAAGAGTAATAATGAGACCAGTTTCACATAATTGGATAATAGAGATAAGATTAATAGGAAGTTTTGGGACATGAAATGTATAGGGAGGTGAAAGATTAGAAGTTGAGGCATGGTCGATATGTGAAAACTTCAACTAAAAACCATATGCACTATGTATAACCAGTGTGTGATGCGGTTGTTTGGGAAGAGAAAATTGTAGAATCATTAGTTATATGGTTATAATATGCGGTATCAAAGTGCTAAGAAGTTTTACCTTAATGGGAAAATGTAGAAATGGAGAGTGAAGTATTAAGAATAGAGAGAAGTTGTGGGAGATGTGACTTGAGATTATTGATCGAGCTCAATGATGGGTTTGCACCTGGGAGAAAATTGTCTACTTGTAGTTGCAATACTAGAAAAATGTGTATATTTTCCATGATTGTGGCGAAATGATTTCTTATAGGAACAGTTTAAACAATCACTTAAGTAGTGATATGGAGTTGTTCTATAATAAAACTTATAAACTCAAATCGGGTATTGAAGGAGATTGTGGTCGGTCTTGTGACAATAGGCACAACCTTCCTGAGATGGTGATTGAGTGATAATGGGGAATTAATCCATAAAATAAATACGCTGAAAGTTCATTGCAAGAGGGAACAAAAAGAGACTTTTTGTTTATATATATATATATATATATATAGGGGATCTTAAAGATAATCTCTGGATTAGAGATAAGCCTCCTCAGCTAATAGAAGAGACTTTAAGGGAATGAAGGAGCATGAAGACATCGAGACACCTCAGCGTGGTAGCCCAGCGAGGCAATTGATCGATACTGCTCACCCTTTACTTCATGTTTGTTATTTAGTTAAATTGTTAACATTAATTGAAATGATATAACGATTGTGATATTATTCAATGTGAGGTCAAATGGTACCCGCGAGAGACCAATCCTTATAGGGCTTGGGAGAGCTTACATGATCTATCGAATGACCTCGAACTTTAGAGGAACTTGGTTTGGAGGATTGAGAAGTGAGGCAGCGTTACGGCTTGTCCTGACCATCTTAGATACACCTGGTAAAACACCGAGAGACCTTTCGCCGTGGAATCTTGTGCGGAGCAACCTTGAATTTCATCATATATTGAGTTTTCGAACCATACAACCCTCTACATAATGTCACATCTACTTTAGGTGATGTCACTAGCCAGCTAAACACTGTCCAATTCGTACTTGAGTAAACCATCATGGTATTTGAGGATGTCAGACAGTTGGTGATCCATCTCTGTGGTGACAGTCATCTGACGCATAGTGGTTAGGCAAAAGACATGTCTTAGCATTTAATGTTTATGACGTAGGACTGGCTAGCTCATCATGCATTTAATATCTATGACATAAAGTATGAAGGGATGTCTTTCACAGCTGTGAAGGGCTGAGGCATCTCGGGAATAATGTGGGAGCTATTTACTGGCCTCAACCACTTCTGAGAGAGAGAGAGTTCTTTCTAGAGATCATTACTAGAGAGAGAATAAATATCAGAGAGAAGTTATTGTAAACTAGAGTTCTTGCTCACCCACCATTGTCATTTATTATGAAGCTTTTAATAGCTAACCATAGATCTTTCAGAGGTTGTTGGTGTGTTGGATGCCTGCCAAAGTGTATCTAGGGTGCTTACTTCTCTCTCTCTCTTTGAATGACTTACTTCTAAGTTCCTTTTTACTATTATTTTTGTAATACCCCTTACTTATGAGTAATTATTTCTATATTAATTTGCCTAGTGGGTTACTTATATAAAATAAAGGAAGTTGAAGTAAATATTACTTTAAGTTATTTAAAAGATGATATTTACTGAGTTTTGCATATTTACTGCTAAGTGATTGTAAATAGCAACATATTATATTTTATTATGTCGTTGTACTTTAAGCGACGGTTATGGATTATATTTCAATTGGATTATTATTAAAGAATTAATATGTCGTTGGAATATGAAATAATGAATGATACCTAAGATGCCAATTTAGAGGGTGCGGTTAGTTCGGAAATGGTTAAAATAGTCAAAATGAGTACCAATTGTGTTTTCGGGCTCCAGGGGACTTTTGACTAGTTATAACTTAAATTATGATGTTACGAGTCATTTTAATTGTGTAGTCTCATTTAAATGTTAGACTTAGTGTATTTGGGTATTTAGTCTTGCAAGAGCATTTTATCTCTCATTTTATGTTTCTAAACCTAGAGAGAGTTAGAGACAAGAGAGAGCTTGGGAGAAAGAGAGGAGAAGAGAGAAAATTGAAGATTTAGAGCTTGAAATCGTTGTTACGAGAAGAGAATCCGAGGTTACAATCTCGAGGCAAGTTTCTCACTTGCATATGTATGATCGAGTGTGAATAATTTGTATTTATAGTTGTGTTTTTGAGATTTAACCATTAATGGGTTTTGATGATTTTTGGTGTTTAAATCCATAAATATTGATTTAGATATGATTTGAGTTGGATATATTAGTTAGTGGTTGTGTAGGAATGATTTGGGGGAATTATTAATTGATGATGTTGGCTAGATGGAAGATAAATGGATTTGGGGGATTAAGGGTTCATATTAACCCGTAGCCCTAACTGGGCATTTTGTCCAGGGCGAATCGATTTGCCCTCCCTAGCGAATCGATTCGCTAAAAATGGAGACTTCAGGTCTGGGGAACCCAATCGATTCGGGATGAGATAGAATGTTGGTTTTCTCAACCGAATCGATTCTCTTTTTGAGCGAATCGATTCGCTTTCAGGGGCGAATCGATTCGGAATCCTGTTGTTTTAGGGAGTTTTTCCAACTTAGTTTTTAGCCCTTTTGTTTTAGGTCTAGGGATTAGGAACCTTCTCTTATGAAGTAATAAAGAGTATTAGATTCTTATATTAGGGGAATTAATACCCTAGACTAGAAAGGGGGAAATTAGGCTTACCTCGGGGGGCTAATTAATAGAAGTTAGTGTCGTTTTCATCTAGTAAGCTAGACTAGGACTAAGGGAACGTTGGATGGTATTATTTAGGAATTTTAGAGACTAGTGCGAGGATAATTTCACTTAGTAGCCTATAGTACTGTTGTGAACTCTCGGAGACTAGTATAGGAACAATTAAACTTGTAGCTCATGCCGTTAGGCATATATGGTTCCGGTTATAATAAATGTACATTTTAAATTGGCATATCTTGTGATTTATGGCTAGCATATACATACCTCTCTAAATGCTATCATAAGGGAAGTTAAGCAAATGAGGTGAAATCCCCTGGATAGTGCATGCAGGGAGAATATAGTCCTCGGCCATAGGAGCGGTTGTTGCATTGTGTTGTTGTTTTATTCGAAGTGAGGTAATTTCGAATATGTTTATGACTCACTGTCGAAGGTATATCGCCACTTCCCACGCGACGCGATTTAGGATGCCCAGGTGGTCTTGGTCATAGGACCTGGAAAATGGTAGCATTTAGGGGCGCATCCAGTGGGGTGACTCCCGAAAGGATGGTCTTAAAATTGTTATATTTTTATTGTAACTATTCTCATGAATGTGGCATTTTATAAATGGGTAATGCATTTATAAATCAACTGTATGGCGTAAGTTTCCCAATGATAAATGGACTTATGAAGTTATAATCTTTGGATTGTAATTTAAGTATGTTAAGATGGAATTTAGCTACTTCTTTTAAATTGATGAATAGTTTAACTTAATGAATGTATGGCGCTAGGATATGCACTTAGATGAGGGGTGAGGATGATTTTTATATGAAGAATGAATTTGAAATTGTTTATGATGTTAGCCTTCATAACTATTATGCATTTTATTCACGTGTATATCATATCAAATCGGGCCCTGACCCGTTTATATTTCTCTATCTTGTGTGGTTCTTATATATGCTCACGTGCCCCACCGCAAGGACACCCGTGTTAATCTTTCCTTCCAAGTGTCAAGGAGCTACACCATTTTTGCGGATGTTGTAGGACTTTTGTAATAGACGCATCAATCTTTTGTATAATCTAGTTATGATCAGTCTATACATTCGGGCGTGTTGCCCAAGTTTTGTAATTGTATATACTGTTATATTTAACTGTAATACTTGGTGTAACCTATTTGTATTAGTCTGTTAACCGTCAGCTTATTCATTTATAAATTTGTAGAGTGGTTATTATACTGTTCCATGTCTTTTTATATATATCCATCTTCTTTTTAAATTGGATTGTCGAAATTGTTTTTCTTAAACTTGCAAAATTATTGACATCCATTTTCTAAAATAATTGGTGGTTGTCGCGTCCCATTATTTATACGACAGTGATGCTAAAAATGGACCATTTATCATTCCTATTATTATTGGAGTAACGGGCGGGCCACCTCTTATTTTTAATAAGTGGTGTGTCACAGTTTTAAGTTATACACGAGAATCTTGTGAGTTCAATCTGAGCGTTGATCATATATAATATTGTGGGTTTACTTATGCTTATTGAAGAGTTTTGGGGTTATCATTTATCACTATACCTATAGAAGTTACACCTCAACTAGTATTGCCATACTCCCAAGCTACAAGGGGACTACCCTCTTACAAATTACAATATATATATATATATATGGAAATGATCAAATGAGGTTTGAGGATCCTGAATGAGGTCCATTTTTTTAAAATAGTAAAAAAAATATTTTGGAGCTGATTTTTTTCTGTGATTTTTAAACATTTCAGTAGCATCATAAAAAAATAATCAGCCCAAAATAAAAAAAAAATTATTTTAAAAAAATCGATCAAATTATGTCATTTTTAAGCCATTAAAAACTCATTTTAGTTGGGTATACCTATCTACTGGGAGAGAGAGAAATGAGAGTATAGGGATCACAACTAGGATGATGAGCGAGAGTAAGGGGTGTCTATCGGAGACGAGTTCGTGGTTGCCAGAGGTGAGTTTGATGATGGCGGTTGAGATGAGTGACTGGATGGACAAAGGGGAAATGGTTTGAACGAAATGATATTTTTTGGTTTAAGATTTTTGGTTTGGGTTTTTTGGCACCGTGTTTATAGGTAGATGAAAGTCTGACTTAGATATTTCCAGCATTGGGACAGTTGGTGATGGTTTAGTTTGGTTAGTGACTGCAGGAGAGGAGTTTGTGAAGCTCCAGTGGATTTGAACACTTGTCCGACGTTGAAATTTCTGGATTTATTAGATGTTTGGTGATTAGTAGAGGACGGGGTGGATTGGTTGATGGGGGATTTCAATGGAAATTTTGAAGCTCTGATACCATGTGAAGGTATATGTATAGAGATAGATATATAAATTTGTATTGTATTGATATCATTATAACATATATATGAAGCCTATATATAGGGTGGGAACTAAAAAAGTTGGGAACCAAGGTTGGATAAAATAGATCAACTAATATATTAGTACACTAACATTGTATGGGGACTTTTAACCTCTGTCCTAAAAGGCCCGTCTGGATTCCGTCTAGGGCCGTCTAGGCTTGAGGCTTGAAAGAAACGCATCGCCTACGCCTTATTACGCCTTATTATTGGTAAAAGCCTTAAGGCACACTTTTTTTTTTAAAAACAAAAGATTAGTAGACAAATATTGGTTATGAAGCATGAATATGAGAAAGATCGCTACCAAACATATGGATATATTTTCAAAATTCAAGGTATATACTATTTTATTATATTACTAGCCTTACAAATATTTAAAATAATAAAAAAAGGAAAAACTCCTTTTGACGCCTAGGCTCCTAAGGCTTGAGACTTGACCTCTACGCCTCGACCACGCCTCGCGCCTTTTAGAACCTTACTTTTAACTAATACAAATGTCAAAAATATAAACTATATCAATAGTATGTCAAATTTAAAATTTAATATATATATATATATATCAATAGTATGTCAAACTCCGAAGTATAAAAACTTGCCCATTAAACCCCAAATTTGCTAGTTCAATCACTTTAGTCCAAAACTTATTGAACCGGTAAGTTTTTTGGTGGAAAACATATTTTTTGTTTAATTTATTAATTAAAATATTTTAAAAATCATTATTTTATTATATAGAATCCTCAAAATTATGAAAAAAATATTGTCGGACTCGTGTCATCACATAAATGATATATATATATATATATGTGTGTGTGTGTGTGTGTGTGTGTGTGTGTGTGTGTGTGTGTGTGTGTGTGTGTGCTAAATTTGACAAACGATTGACATACTTTTGTATTTTTAGTATGTGTGTTAGTTAAAGGTCACCAACATTGTTAATAAAATTTTGGTTCATTTTTATATACTAATATGTTATAATCAGTACATTAATTTTTTAAATGAAAATATATTTTTATCTATAATTTTAAATAAAAACTAGCCTGCAATCCGCGCAATATGCAGGGGTATAATAGTAAACATATTTATCAAAACATTAATAAATCTTACATTTCAAAAGCATATTAAATTACATAATCATTTCAAACATTTACAAACATAAAGTTTGTACAAAAAATTAAGTAAAGAAAAGGTCACACAACTATGATTGCTTCAGCACATTGCTTTAACACGGGAACATTTTTCTTCCCATTAACTGGGTAGCATCCACCAAATTGACAGATTTAAAGTTAGAAGCTAATGGTTTTGCTTATTGTTCTAGATTTACTAACTAAGGAATAGAGAATAACCCCCACTTATGGACTATAAAAATATAACAATAAGGTTACCACTAGGAAATAGGAGCATCAATTATGTGATGTACAAATATACAAATAAAAATCACTCACCATTGCATTTAAAAACAAACGTATTAAAATAGGATATATATTTTTATTTATGCTTCATTTAGACGATATGGCAGACAATTGGTGGAAGTGCTAATTTTGTATATTTTAATTGAATTTATATTTTAAATTTTGGCTAAAGAATAATTGATTAAATTTTATACTTACTCATATAATACCAAAACAATGTTTTTCCAAACCACACTCGCTCATATTCTAACGTCGCCCACATCAAAAAAATAAGTAAGCCAATATTAGAGAAATGCATATATGAATAAATATATTTCTACCACCACTCTGTAGAGATTATTTGTACATACATGTCTTGTAAACCTGTACAGGTTGAAAAATCTATAAGTACCAAACTCAAGATTGTTATATATTTTAGATATGTAAACAATTAAAAGCAAAAAACCCATTTATCTTTCAAATCCATTGATAAACTACGGCATAAAAAGAATATATTAGACCACGAAATCAGTGGAAAAATTAATATAAATTCTATTATTGATGGCCTTTATGAGAGAATGATTAAAAGATAGAAAAAAATTTATATTTTTCATGGAATTGCTTAAGTTAAAGGATACACTGAAATAAAATTAACACGTGTAAGGAAATTAATGTTAGAAATGTCAAAGATTATTTCCTATCTTTAGATTTGTTATCAAATTTACCTATGGCACATAGTTAGCCTATTGGGTTTAAACATAATATGCCAAAATCGGATAATTTAGAAACATGAGCACTAACAGTGAAATTTTATTTATGACATTTTAACAAATACTTAATGCTCACCAGGCCAAAACTATTTATAATAAGCTTCGTGGAAAAAATAAATCATGGGAGATTTATACCTAGAACTTATCTTTATAGATGAACACAAATTTGAGTCAGAACTCAACGTCGAGTAAGAATGCAAATCTGAGATGGAAATTAAGATATGAAACCCCTTTGATGGACTACCCTACAAATACATACAGTGTATATATTTGTTGTTATCTGACAGGAATATGCCATAAATTGGTTTGTGATTAATTTTCACACAATAAAATGACTATATGTAGATATAAATGTTTAGGATGAAAAAAAGAATTGCAAACCTAACACCAAAAATAATGGAAGAGTGAAAAAAAGGGAATGTAACGAATTTCACCTTTTTTATATTGTTAGCAGTTGCACAACCCTAGGGAGAGAGGCAGTATAACGGGTATTGTTATTATAGTGTATAAATTTATACGGAGTATATGATATCTATATTGTAGTTTATTTGTCATCTTCCATTTATGTATTGTTCTTATCTTAATCAGATCAGATCACGAAATGAAGAAGACGTTCACTTATTGGGGGTGTGTCTGTTCAGATGCATGACAGTTAACGGTTTTTAAATGGGGTGTTTTTTTTTTTTTTTTTGGTTAACAATGAAAGATAAACGGTTAAAGTTGTTTTACATCATACAAAACCATAAGCCATCGAGGCAAAGAACAAGCATAGACAGGTAACATGGGATTAACAAACATTCAGTCAATCCCAGCCTACATCATAGGGTTCTCCAGAATCCAGCGCATGGCCATCGGGACCTCATCAATTTCCACCATAGCCTCTTCTTGGAGCTTCGCTTCACGAGCCAACCAATCAGCTCCACGGATCCTCCCTGAGTGCGAAAAGATGAAGTCCGCTCTCACAAATCGCATTTGCTCATAACAGTCGATCCTAGTGTTCTCAAAATCAGACTCGATGTATTGGACCCCTTTGAACATCCCAATGAGCTCATGGGAGTCGGTCTCCACCATAACATCCTTCCAGCCCCGCATTCTGGCCATATTCAAGCTGTGAAAGAGGCCCTCCAAAAGTGCACAAAGAAGGGATGGGGTGCCTCTGAGTTTGTAACTTTACAAATTCCATTAGAGAAGATGGAGAATAGCAACGAAAATACTGCACTAGAGTATTAACTTTATTGGAACTTGTTATATCGAAAAACTCAACCGGAAGAAGCATTGGTGTATTTATTAGAGTATCATTAGTTTGAGAATTAAAGGATCATTAATTAACCTTTAATACTATCGTATTATAAGTATAATAAGGAATCGTACGTTATCATATTAATTCTAGCGTGTATTGACAAGACTACTTTCTTGCAAAATATAATTTATTGCAAAAATATAGCATATAAATAATTGAAAATAGTTTTTGAACTATTTAGATAATAATAAACATATTTTATAAATGGTTTAAGCCTTAAATTTTGCAAAAAGTAACGTAACCAATACACACCAGAATTACTATGGTCACATAAGAATCCTTACTTAAATTATAAATAAAATTATATTTTTCTTTAAAAAATATTTCTTGATTGATTATAAAATGTTAGTATATAAAAACGAAGCACAAATTGGTAAACAATGAAGTTTTTGGTGACCTTTAACAAACAAGAAGAACAAAACTACAAAGTATGTCAATTGTATGTTAAATTTAAAAAATTTATATATATATATATATATATATATATATATATATATATATATATATATATATATATCATCAACGCGACGACACGAGTCCGATGATATTTTTTTCATAATTTTATGAATTCTATATAAAAAGTTAAGATTTTAAGGAATTTAACTAATAAATTAAAGGAGGAAATATGTTTCCCGCCAAAAAACTTAAGTGTTCTGTAAGTTTTGGACTATAGTGACTGAACTTGTAAACTTTGGGTGTTTTGTGTGACTATTTATATACTTCAGGGTCTAAAGTGTCAAAGGGGGTAAACTTCGAGCGAGTAAAATATATATACATTTGTGTGTATGTGTGTGTGTGTGTGTATTGTATAAAAAATATGATTTTTATAAGAATTTTAATTAATAAACTAAATGGATAATGCATCAATTTGGGAACAAGTGACACGCACATGCCAAATTTCATCAAAAATTTAACGATCTATTAGATTTTGGAGTAAATTGATTCAAATAGCAAACTTTGGGGTTTAATGTGACACTTTTGAAACTTTGTGTACTAAGGTGATAATCCGACCAAACTTAAAGGGACTAAATTAAAAATAACCATTATACACCTGATCCAATTTTCTCTTCTAAAAACATGACAATTCATTTTTTTTTTATATTTTCTAAAAAAATACTGAAAATGCATCATTCCAATTTTATTAATGCATGATGATTTTGAATTTTTGAATATTTCCAAAATTATTAAGGTTCAATTAAGTTTTTTGGATTTTATCGAAAACCTTTTCGCTTGTTTTTTACCTATTTTTTATTTCAAATTTTTCCTTTTTTTAATTATTAAGAATTTTTCCATATTGGCTAAGCTTTCTATTCATAAAAAAAGTAGAAATCGACACAAAAAATGAAGTTTGTTGAAACTTTTTAATGTTTAATTTTTATTTTTGGAAAGAGTGTTTTTCAATTCAATTTGGCTGAAACACAAACCTGTTCATGTACGAGTAACTATTTGTTCAATAAGTTCTAAATTGTATTTTCAATCATTTTCAATGACATGTAAGCCCTTCAGTACAACAATGGTCAACTGTTCATAGGAAAAAAGTAGTGATCGTGGACTATAAGATTAAGGGTAAAACGTGTCATTGTCTTGTTTACTTATATCAATCATTTTTTTCCACCTTTAATAACTATGGTCAATAATCAAACTATAAATGGATTTTGGAGGTAGGATGGAAACCTTAGCTTTCCATTTAGGACCTTGGGTCAATTGCATCCACCATTCGAAGATTCCATCACTTTGGTTTAGTAGGAGCCAACATTTATGTGTGTCAAAATATCATGCATTCAACATAAATGAGATCAACAAATAAATAACTAGTCGGCAAAACTCAACCCTAAAAGGTATCTTCAGATGTGAGGGTACTTAATGCCTCCAACTAATGCAAACACACACACAATCTATCTTTATAATTCAATCATACACGAGTGGAGGATACATGTCCATTAATCCTATCAAATATCTCATCCAAGAAGATAAAGACAGTTTAAGCCGATCTACGAGAATTTTGGAGCTAGATATGGCCGGTCAATCTGGGATAGTCATCTAAAGTAATAGAGTCTTGCAGGACTCAACCATTTTATCAATAAATGTAATTCCTTACCTATATGAAAGGGGCATGTAACCATTGTTATTAGAACGAGATCAATAAGAAAAGAGAAACCCCTAGTGAATGTGGGCATATTGTCGAACTGCACAAAAAGTGTTCCTGTGTGATTTTCCATGATATATTTTCTGCTTTGGCTTTGACTATGTTGAATATCATCCATAGGATTTTACCCCCGCCAATTTGTGCCATCTGTGGGAAAAGATTTTCCTTTATCAACTGAACTAGCTAACTAGTAGTCATGTATCATTCACACAGTGACCACTTGCCATCTCATGGTAGGTGACAAGACAACCATAACAACTATGTGGCCCCTAGAATCAGGTATGCGATCCAACCTAATAGGAGCCGTAATACTCCCAGATCTCATTACCGTCTATGTGAAAACCAAACAACGGAGATTAAAGATCCACCACGATCTAACCAGATTTTGCAGCTTGTAGATGCTTATGAGCAATGCCTTCATCAATAGGAAGCGGCCACGCGCCACCATTAGGAAGAGAATGTCAGCTTCCAACGTTTCCAAGAAAAGATGGATCAGGAGATACACGAAGACAAATGAAAATGTCACCTGATAACCTGGACCCTTATCCCACATGCGAGTAAAAATTGTAGCTGAAAAAAGAGTTCGTGATCTGATTAGGACTATTCCGGTCGGGGGGCTCTCTAAACACGACATGCCTCCACAAGAATTGTCGTAAAAAGAATAACATTCCCAACTTTATATGAAGATATATGGAAGAACATCCATCCATCGAGGGGCTAGGAATACCAAGGAAGTGGCCAGAAGGCCCCCCGTCTACCAAATGAAATCTCCCTTTACCTGATTGAGGACTTTGAGCTTCCCAAAAAGTTCACTACTCCTAGATTTATAATATATAATGGGAAAATTGATCTCACTTGCCATATTTTCTAGTGTCATCAATCCATGATGCTATGAAATAGTAACGAGGCCCTCATGTGCTCCATATTCCATATCAAATTAAGGGATGTTGTGCAAAAGTGGTTCGAAAAATTACCACATTGATCGATCACCAATTTTAAACATGATGTCGAGTCCCTCATCGTAAGGTTCATCACCATCAATACCCATCCAAGGAGGATAGACCCCCTCCTCCTGATAAAGACAAATCCCCAAGAAACCTTGTGAGAATATGCTCGATGATATTAGGAAACCTAAAGCAAGGTGGAAGAATGACCTTCGAACAAGTGGTATTATCCTTATTTAAGATATTCATGCCAAATAGTTTTATGCTTCACCAGTCCCATACTAAGAATGTGGCTACTACTATATACGACTTGATGTCCCGGATCGAGAAATATGGCAAGGTGGAAAACATAGTAGCAGGCACACAACAAGATAATGGTCGGTCAATGGAATGTTACAATGGACACAAGGAAAATGCCTCAAAGAATGGGAGTAAGAAGCAGAACTATAAATAAAAGGGAGACAACAAATCAGAACCTAATAACAACCATCACACCATCAACACCACTTTTAAAGAGTCAATCTACAAGATCATGATGTAGCACATTGTAAAATATAAATTAGCTTGATCAGTTCAAAACTAAATAATACAGGAGTCTGAAACATTTGAATATCATTCAAAGTGTGACTGAAAATAAAACTAAAGCAAAACTGTAACAACTGAATATAACCATAATTAAAATTCATACACATCTAATACCATAACATGACAATAACAAAGACCCAATACCGACAATACTACTGTTTTAACACAACTAATCTCCAAATAAAGAAAAGACTAGCGTAAATTTAACTCAACTGAAAGTAGATATAAATAAGAGAGTTAGCACGCCTGCTCGAAACCTACATCCTAATGGATAAAAACTAAAGATGGAAATAGGTTGATAAATTATGGATGAGAAGGAAGTTGCAGCCACTGTCTTAGAAAGTATAATCAACAACCGCGTAAATAACAAGTCTACAAAGAATAAAGATTTAATTGAATTTTGGCTATGATAAATAACGATATATTCTCTTACCATATTTTATTTTTTAAAAGTTATATCCAACCGAGACGACCCTAAATATCATATATGTCTAATCCCAATCCCATATGAGTCCAATATATAATTAGGAATCATCTTAAGTAAAATGTTAAATAATAGTACGATCCTAACACGTACAAGAATTTGGACTAACATATATGTAAGTATAATCCTAACAAGTACTGAAAATTTGGTACAACCCTGACAGGCACCATAAATTTGAATTATATAAGTACAACCCAGACATTTACTAGAAATTGGGTACTTGACATGCACCTTAAATTTGAATCATATAAGTACAATCCTGAGATGAACAAGAAACTGGATACAATCCTAACATGCACTATAGCATGGAAAAATATATATATAATCCTCACATGTTCTAGAAATACTATATTTAAACCTAACCTATTGAGCAATATAAATAATATAGCGCAAATTTTATAAGTCATTGGACTAAATTCTTAAATTAATTAATCCCCATTTATCTAAGAATTTAATTTCTAAATAGAATCAAGCTCATTCAAACGGCTATCCTCTTCTTGTTAGAATGAGATCTAAACATTCATTCGAACGAAATCAAGAACTCGTTCGAATGAACCCTCAATTATTATTCAATCAAGATACTAATCTTGTTCTAATGATATTTCCCCAGTCTTTTTCTTTAAGTCTCCAAATCCTCCATTAACGATTCAAATCACTAAAATAACAGAATCTATAGAGTCCCAAACTCATTATCCTTTAATTATAAGTTACTAAATTATATACCCAACGTATAATTAGGAGTTTTCCATCAAATTAACATGAATACGGAGATGAATTCCCAAATTTAGAAGTATGATCCCTAGTCTTCTAAGTTGTCAAGTTGGTATCATATTTAGTTCAATCGGTGGATAAAACTGAGGGCTTTTCTATGTCATATGATTACGAATATATATCTAACTAAATCCTTCCATACACTAATTCAATTCAAGCGATTCAACAATAACTTTCCTATTTTATGAATAAAGGATTAAAAGTCAAATCACTAGATTAATTAGATTACTAGAATAATTCGAATCAGAATTCTAACATGATTTTAACAAAATCAAGTGGATAATTATCACTGTAATCAAACTATAAATTAAATATTTAATCGAAGTAAACTTAACTTATGATTCTAGGGTGAATCCAAGCCAATTTCCCCAAATTCTCTTCTCATATTGAGTGCTTCCACTCTCTAGATATAAGGTTCTTCTCGCTAGCCTCTAGGATGAATTAGGTTAACTCTAATGGCCTCTTAATCTATTTAACAACGAAATCAGGTATAGGTCCCATATCAACCAAATCCCCATGAGCCCAACTACCAATCCAATAGTCTAAAAACATTTTCCAAGCCATATACTAACACATAGGATTTAAAACCCATTGTTTTATGTCGTAAACAAGCCTTATAAATGTCCTAAACATCCACCCAAAATAGGATATATATAACAAGTAGTTATATTATCCAATATGAGTTCAGAAATAAAATTTTAAAATATTTTTTAATTTATCGTGTGTTGATGTAAAAAATTAGATCATATCTAATTATTCAATCACAGATAAATGAATGAAACAAAGAATTTTTAAAGTGGTTCAGCCTTATAAGAATGACCTACGTCCACTGTTATGGTATTGCTGATTGTTTGGGAATTCTCGATTACAAGTTATCTTAAGAAATTCCGGTCCCTTTACAATGAGGATTGTACAATGTATTTATAGCCCTGAGGCTGTAATGTGAAAGGGTAATAAATTAAATGATGTACATATGAAAGGGTAATACATTCAATGCCCCTTAAGCGTATACGTCTGAATGATAAGCATTTAATGAACAGTCAAACTGTTGGTTATCCTGCTATTAATACTTTGTTCGAGGTGCAGCTCGGACCGCCTGAGTTGCTCGGACCGCCTAAGCTTCTCGGTACTCAAGAGTTCCTCGGAGAGTTCTTGTTCCTCGGAGCGTATGAATTCCTCGTGGAATCAGTGTTCCTCGTCGTAGTATGGTTCCTCGGAGAATGTGAGTTCCTCGGAAGTGTTTGTTGTTGCTACGTAGATTGCCATGTGTCTTCACTTTATTGAGCCATGTCAACAGACTAAATTTGGTATCAACCGAAGCCCCCAATGTTTCATAGTTCGAACTTTGAGGAGTGTGGAACATTCTTTCTCGGAATATGGCAGTTTTAAATGGTCATCCTGAAATTTAGGAGTCTTTTGTATTTATTTCTCCTTCCAAATTCGTAGAATCAGGCTTTTTTTGAATTTTTATAACCGCCTCGATCTTCGCGTACTTTTTGTCCTTCTAGCTGCCGGTAGCGTAATCGTTTCTTTTTGTAATCATTACCTTACCGTTTCCCAAGGCATAGTGTTTAAGCGTCACAGACAACCCCATCGTCTTCTACTTTTTCAAATTTGCATCTTCGAATTTTCCATTGTCTTACTCTCTTGTGCGTTCATCCTTTTCATCGTTCGTTGTCAACAGATCCACTCTTTTTCTGTAAGATCTTCTTCCTTCTTCTTCATTTCCTTTATTCATCATGGTTTACCCTGTTGAATCTCTTGATAAATTTCGCTCTGATTTTTCTATTCCCTCCTGGGTTGTTCTGGAAGAGCTTTCTGAGCCTTCTGACTATTTTCGTTTGGCTGGGGGACATTGGTTCCCCAGTCTCTTTGTTGCTGAATGTGGATTTTCTTTTCTGCCCAACCCTCTATGTCTGGGATTTTGTCAATATTTTGACATTGTTCCTTCAAGAATAGCCCCCAATACATGGAGAATAGTTAATGGGGTTCATAGGTTAAATCAAATTCATGGAACTCGCATAGGAATTCCAAAAATCATGTTTTGTTATAAATGGGCAGTGGGTGATAACACTTTTTATTTAAAAACTAGATTTTTAAATATGGCTTTAGTGGTCAATCTCCCGGATGCCAATAGGGACTATTTTGAGCACGGAGTTGTTATAAAAAATTGGCAACATGCTCCTTTATCTGGGGATGAAGTGTATCAGGGTCCCAGATGCCCTCCTTATGGCAATGGGATAGGTTATTTTTATTTTATTTTATTTATTTTGAAATTATGCTTCTTCTATGTTTGATAAAATGTGCCACTGATATTTTAATGTTTATTTATTTGCAGTTGATAGCAAAGGAAAGTGTCCAAAAGAAGCAGACGTGAATATAAGGCACTTATAACTTATCTGGAGTTTGCATCAGAGTGTTGCCAACGAGCACATTAGGTCAGCCTCGTATCTGCTGCAGTACAAGAGCTACACCACTTCTTTCACTGCTCGTCCGGTGATAAGTGAAGTAGAACCATTACCAGCTTCTACCAGTTCCTCGCCTGAGTCACACATTCCTTTAAGTGAAAGGATGAAGAAGAGAAGACCTCCCACCCTTTTTGAGAAACCTGCCTCTGGTGCTGGAGATGCAAAAAGAAGTAAGATTGATGTCCCAGGGGTGGGGACAAAGAAAATTGATGCATCTTCCTCGACTGCTCCTGTGAAGGTTGCCGAGAAGCTCCCAACGGTCCCGAGCAAGTCTGCTGCTCCAGGAGAAGTGATTGTAATATCACCGACCAAGAGTTCTTCCTTGGTCGAAGCTGATCCTGTTCCTCCGAGGAAGCTGAAGAAAAGCTCCTCGGTCAATTTGGCTGACACCGTCTCTCAGCCCCCGATTAGTGGAGTTCCCACTTTCGTTCCCCCGAGCTCTGCCATGAGCTCGGTGAAGACTTGGATTATTCCCGAGATCCAAGGTATTGAAGAGAACTTTCCTCGGGACACTGTTACTACACTAGCAGCTCGTCACATTGCTTCTGTAAGTCTTATTGTTTTGAAATTTTCATCTTTCCCTTATTATATCTGTTTCTGACTTGCTTTCATTTTCTTTTCACAGTTGGTGAGCTACTTTAACACAATTTTGAAGAAAGATGAAGCTATTAAAGCTTCAAGCTCCTCATCTGGCGTGGAGGAAGCTCTGATGGGCATGAGGCAGTCTTTGGAAGATTCTCGTCAGAAGTACGATGCTAACAAGGCTGTTTGGGAGAAGAAACTTACCTCCACCGAGAAGGAGAAGGCTCAAGTTGTTGAAATCTCCAAGGGGTTGGAGAAGAAAATAAAGAAATTGGAGGAGAAAAATAAAGAGCTTGAAGGGAAGCTAAAATATGCTGGAGAGCTTGAGAATAAGCTCAAGGTTGCTGAGGAAGAACTAATCCAACTTCGCGAAGTAAGTCGCCAGAAGGAAGAAGTTGAGAATAAACTGAAGACTGCTGAAAGTCTTATGTCCGAGAAGCTTTCCTCGGAGAAGTTAAAGAGGAAAATGGTTGTGAAGAAGTCTTTCAGCACCGGCTGGGACAAGGGGTGGAATAAACGCTTGGCTGCCATGATGTCGCTAGTTGAATATGGCAGCCTTAAATACTTTAGAGATGGGTGGGTCGCTGCTCTACAGGAGGTGATGGTGGATGAAAATTCCGAACTCTTTCAGCGACACATCCCTGGTCCCCCTCCAACTCCTGAAGACGAAGAAGAGGACGAAGCTGCCTCCGAAGAGTCTTCCATGGTGATGGGAGATCATCCCCCAGCCATCCAACCTTCTAACGAGGAACTTCAGCAGCTCGCTACTTCCTCCGAGCAACCTCCAGCACTACCCCAGCTACTATCTGCTCCATTCGAGCAACCTACCTCCTCGTCCCAGCCTCCCGAGAAAGTTTTGGGAGACAAGGAAAAGGTGTAGAGTTGTTCGAACTTCTATTTATTTTATTTTTCTTTGACAAATGTAATCCTGAACCATGTAACTCTGAACCTTGTGATCTAATAAAACTTGAACTCGTATTTATTCATACTGTTGTCTCTTCTTCATGCTCTGTTTTGATTATTGATTACTGCTTTTTCTTCCTCTACTAGTTTTTGGCCAGGATGGAATTATTATCTGCTCACGATACAAAGATGTTGAGGCAATGCAATGAATACTTTAAGGCTGATCACACGGATCTGAGTGCAGCACAAATCGTCGACATCCTCGGCCAAAATGCTTCAGAACAGGCAATTGAGGCCTATCAATACTTGAAGTGTCTGCTTGATCGTGCAGTAGCCAATAATGTGGCTTACTATGATATGATCGAGGATCTCCAAGGCACTCTTGAAGACCTTCAGCAACAATACAAAGAATCCACTGCCCTTTTTCATGAGGGGTATGAGAAGAAGTACCAGCAACTCAATGCTGACAAGGGATACGAGAAGCGTTTTGCTGGATACGATGTGAGGGAGAGAACTCTGAGGGCTGAGGTCGAGGAGTGCAGACAAATAGCTGAATTATTAGAGCAAGAGAATAACAACCTGCAAAGAGAGTTGTCATAGTTGAAGTCTGCAGCTTCCACTTCAAAAGCCTTGATCCCAGTGACTGGTGAGGGATTCTCGTTCTTGGAGGTCGAGAACGCCATTTTGAGGGACGAATTGGAGACCTTGGAGAGAGCTGGATCCTCTACATCTTCTCGTGGACGATAAAGATCTCCTCGGGGACGAGCAAGACTAGCTCGAATTCCTATCGAGGAACAGAGGACTCAATCTACTTTAGAGAACCAAGCTTTGCAATTAATGGCAAAGAACCAGGCGTTGGCTGAAATGTCAAAGAAGATCAGGGACCTGGAAGAGCAGCTTTCTGCACAGAAATCAGTCTTGGAGAATAAGGAATTCTTCATCAAAAATCTCCACGAGCAGCTGGAAAGACTGACATATCAATTCCACAAATAGCACAGGGAGTTCTGGATGGCTGGGTACAACGAGGCTCTCTACCACTTGGACGATCGTATCCAGAATTCCAAAAATGAGGGATACAAGCAAGGCTGGTTGAATGCCTTAGGTGTGCTGCAACTCGAACAGGGTCATTACCTGTGGGACTACCATTATCCTGGGCTGCTCGACCTACCCGTGCCACCATTCAAACTTGATATGAGTTGGATCCTTGCTCAGGCCATTCCTCGATGCTTAATTTCCAAGTATCTCAGCGACTACAATCTCCATTCAAGTGTCGAGATATCTGATCCCGAGCACCTCCTAGATCGACCATCCGTGATGAATATCAGGATTTTAAAGGATTTGAACTTCATAAACTCTGCTCTTGCTTTAAATGATCCGCCTGCTAGCGAGGAACCTATTTCATAAGCAGAGGGGAAGAAACCAATAGAGTAGGAATTTTGATGTAATAGTTAGTATACATTTCGTTCTCAATGTAATTTGTTTTTGATTTAATGAAAGACTTTTATTTTTGTTCGCAATCTTAATTGCTATTGTCTTGTAAAATACTTTACATTTGTGCATGTATGTCTATTAAAAAGTTAATAATATTGTGTTATTTTGTGTTGTTTGTCGATCAACTTATTGTCGACTAGCTTGAATTTGTGGTAGTCATTAAAAAAATTACTAAGTTATTCCTCGACCAACTTACTAAGTTGTTTCTCGACCAACTCACTAAGTTGTTTCTCGACCCACTTACTAATAATTTTAAAAAGTCACAAGTATCAATAATTTTGCTTGATCATTTTCTCGTATTCATAAAATGTTTCCGACCAACCAAGGTCGGTAAATTTCCTTCTCGACCAACTACAGTTAGTGGGTTTTTATCCCCGACCAGCCATAGTTAGTGGATTTTTCCTCTACGAGGAGCTTTTAGTTGGCGTTTTCAAGAATATATTTACTTCCTAATCAACATAAGTTGGCATTTTTAGGAATACTTTTACTTCTTGAGGAACATATAGTTTTATTTCTCGTAGGAATACAAGTTTTACTTCCCGGAGGAATACAAGTAGCTTTACTTCCCGAAGGAATACAGGTAGCTTTACTTCCCGGAGGAATATAGGTAGCTTTACTTCCCAGAGGAATACAGGTAGCTTTACTTCCCGGAGGAATATAGGTAGCTTTACTTCCCAGAGGAATACAGGTAGCTTTACTTCCCGGAGGAATATAGGTAGCTTTACTTCCCGGAGGAATATAGGTAGCTTTATTTCCCGTAGGAATACAGGTTTTACTTCCCGGAGGAATGCATTTGTTTCTCGACCAACCTTAGCCGGCATTTTCGAGAAAAATCCTTAGCCGACGTTTTCGAGAAAAATTTTGAGTAGCCCGAGTTTTGCCGAGTTTCGCCGAGTAGTGTGTAGCACTAGTATTCCCGAAAAAACTTTCAATAAAAGGAGAAAATACACATCACTGATAATACTTGCGCAGGTGCTCTGCGGTCCATGCATTCTTAAACTCCTCCCCTTCTAAAGTTGCTATTCGGTAAGTTCCTGGTCGAACAATTTCTGTAACTCGGTATGGTCCATGCCAGTTTGCCTCCAGTTTGTTGTGATTTTGAACTACTTTCTTCAGCACATAGTCTCCTTCTTTCAGGTCGAACTTCTTCACCCTCTTATTGTAGAATAGAGCAGTTCGTTGTTGGTATGCAACATTTCTGATGGCTGCTTCTTCTCTAACTTCCTCGAGCATGTCTAAATCCAATATTTTCATTAAGTCGCTAACAGGGGAATTGAAATTCAGTACCCTGTGTGTTGGAGGCCCAACTCGGCAGGTATAACAGCTTCATTTCCAAACGCTAGCATATATGGAGATTCTCCAGTTGCTACTCGGGGAGTAGTTCGGTAAGCCCACAGTACTGACTGTAACTTGTTTATCCAATTTTCTTTTGCATCGTCCAGTCTTTTCTTCAAGCCATTCAGCAGTGTTCTGTTTGTCACTTCAGTTTGTCCATTGCTTTGAGGGTGGCCTGGTGCCGAGTGGATCTTCAAAACATTTGATTGATGACAATAGGTAGCGAACTCCTCGTTATCAAATTGTGTTCCATGGTGTGTGATGAAAGCATGAGGAAGACCATATCGACAAATGATGTTCTTCCAAATAAATTAGTACACCTTCTCGTACGTCATATCAATGAGAGGCTCAGCTTCTACCCACTTAGTAAAATAATCCACTGCGACGACGAGGTATTTGAACCTTCCTCTGGTCGTCGGCAGTGGCCCTACCAAATCTATTCCCATATGGCAAATGGCCAAGGGGAAGTGATGGGTGTCAACAATGCTTGTGGAGTTCTTCGGATGGAGGAGAAGCGCTGGCACTTATCGCATTTCTTGGCATCGGCTATACAATCAGCCCTCATCGTCGGCCAGTAGTATCCCTGCGTCATCACCCTTTGCAAAAGCGTCCGACCTGCTATATGGGCTCCACAGGACCCTTCATGGATCTCTTCAATTAAATCTTTCACCTCGGTGGGATGCACACATCTTTGCAAACCTGCCATAATTCCTCGTCTATATAGAATACCATTAGTTAATACATACCGAGCAGCTTTAAACTTTAATTTCTTTGCTGCGAGCTTGTCAATTGGTAATTCTCCCTCCTCAATATATGCCCTGATGGGATCCATCCAAGATGGTCCTAAATCAAGGGTGATAAAGTTCATCGCCAAGTCTTCATTTATACTCCGACCAACTAAAACTTCAATTGGGATTGTTCTTCGTAGCTCGGTACGAGTAGCTGATGTTAATCGAGCTAGGGCATCTGCTCTTACATTCTCCATTCTTGGTATTCTGACCAGCTGAATAGCAGCAAATTCTGATACCAACTCCATCACCTTTCCATGATACTTGATCATTAATTCGACTTTGGCTGCATATATTCCCAACATTTGATTTACAATTAATTGAGAATCACTGAAGACAATAATTTGCTGCGCCTCCATAATTTTTGCCAAATTAAGACCTGAAATCATAGCCTCATACTTAGCCTCATTATTGGAAGCGTTGAATTGGAAACGTAGGGCGTATTCCATGTCGACCTCGTCCGGAGTGCTCAAAAATATCCCTGCCCCACTGCCTGTTGTGCAAGATGAGCCATCTACATATAGCCTCTATATAGGTAACTCGTCTTCAAACTTCTGATCTGACAGAGTTCCTCGATGAAATATTTGTTGCTTCCTTTCATCTTCCCCTGATATTTCTCGCTCTTCGTCGATCATCTTTTCTTGCCCTTTTACCAACCGGAGTTGGTCTGAGCTCGAATTTGATGATCCTGTAACATCCACTTGCCCTTTTACCAACCTAAGTTGATCTGAGCTTGTGTTTGTTGATCCTTCAACATCCACAGGTTGATCAGCGAGCAACTTTTGCTCCTCGGGGGTATCAGGATAAGTGAACTCTGCTATAAAATCTTCTACAGCTTTCCCTTTCAGCGATGATCTGGGTTCATAAACTATATCATATTCATCAAGCTCTATTGCCCAGTACATCAATCTCCCTGATTTTTATGGTTTATGAAGGGCTTGCCTCAACGGCATATCAGTATATACGATTATAGTATGAGCCTAGAAGTATGGCCTCATTCTCCTACTCGCCTCAATCAGCGCCAGTGCTAACTTTTCCAGCCTTGGATATCTGATCTCTGCTCCTCGGAAGGCCTTACTTGTATAGTAGATTGGTTTTTGTACTCCATCCTCCACTCTTATCAACGCCGAGCTAACTGCATTCTCCGATACTATTAGATACAAGAACAATTTTTCTCCCATCACTGGCCTGGATAACAATGGAGGTGCTCCCAAGTATTTCTTCAAGTCTTGAAAAGCCTTCTTACATTCATCATTCCACTCAAAAGTCTTTCGGAGTGTCTTGAAGAATGGGAGACATCGATCAGTGGCTCGTGATACAAATCTGTTGAGTGCTGCTACTCGTCCTGTAAGACTTTGCACCTCTTTCTCCGTCGTTGGAGATCGCAGCCCTAATAGAGCTTTGATTTTTTCAGGATTCGCCTCAATGCCTCGTTGATTGACAATGTACCCGAGAAACATGCCTTCTCATACTCCAAATATGCACTTCGTCGGGTTCAGCTTCATTTGGTATTTATCTAGTTGATCAAAAGTCTGACCTAAGTCAACTAGATGATCGGCAGCTTTTTTCTCTTCGTCAGCATATCGTCAACATAGACTTCCATATTGCAACTGATTTGTTCAGCAAAGACTTTGTTCATAAGCCTCTGATATGTCGAACCTTCAAACCAAAAGGCATAACATTATAACAATAAGTTCCCCTAGGGGTAATGAAAGAAGTACTCTCCCTGTCTTCAGGTGTCATTTTAATCTGATTGTAGCCAGAATAAGCATCCATGAAGCTCAGAAGCTCGTGTCCCGAGGTAGCATCCACCAGTTGATCAATTCATGGCAATGGAAAGTGATCCTTTGGGCATGCTTTGTTGAGGTCGGTGAAGTCTACACACATCCTCCATTTGTTATTCTTCTTCTTCACCATCACCACATTTTCTAACCAGTCAGGATATTTAACATCTTCAATAAAGCAGGCTTTCTGGAGCTTCTCGACTTCCTCCTGTATAGCTTGATTCTTCTCGGGACTGAATACTCTTCTTCTCTGCTTCACAGGCTTGATCTCCTTATTCACATTGAGTTTGTGACATAAGAAATTTGGGTCTATCCCTGGCATGTCCTCATGACTCCACGCAAAAGTTTGCTTTCTGCTTCTAAGGAAAGATATCAATTCCTGTATTAGTGAGGCTTACAACGATGAACCTACTTGAGTAGTTCGTTCAGGGTGCTTGTCGTCCAGATTGATGTTTTCAGTAGCTTCCACCACTTGACCCTTCCCGAGTTGTGACTCATCTCTAGGATCCAATGTTTTAATTTCCGCCCCTTCTTCCACTTGATAAGTAGTAGTCTTTTTACTTGATTCCTCCAGTTCCTCTTGCTCGGCGGATGAATAATAGCATTCCCGAGCTACTTTCTAATCACCTTTAACAACTCCTACTCCAAAATTTATTGGAAATTTCAGGCACTGATGCACCGTAGATGGTACAGCCTCGAACTTCTTCAATCCTACTCTTCCCATGATGATATTGTATGATGATTGAACATTCTTATCCATCACGAAAAAGCGTATTCTTTCTGTCCGACAAGCAGGCCACGTACCAATGAATATATCCAACTTGATCGTCCCAAATGGAAATACTTTCTCGCCAGTAAAACCGAGGAGGGGTCGATGATAAGGCTCCAGTGGAGATAGTTTTAGATTTAAACTATCGAAGCACGAGTAGAATATGATGTCTGTGGAGCTACCATTGTAGACCAGTACTCTTGAAATTATTACTTCCTTCATCCTTATTTTGATCACCAATGGGTCATCATGAGGATATAGAACACCTCTGAGGTCATTCTTTGAGAAACCAATGACCAATTTCTCTTTGTTCACCTTTCTCGGGCGATCCTCCTCAGCTAGATTTATTCATTGAATGTACGAGCAAGCTTGAGCCTCACAGAGGTAAGCTTTTCTCTCGGCAGTAAGGTCTCCTCCTCCTGCATCTCCACCTGTTATAATATTATAGTCAAATGACCCAAAGCGTATTAAAAATACCTCTCATTCCGGCCGCCTTGGTCTCTTGGGAAGATCGAAGTCGTCTTCAGGATCAACTTCATGGTTTCTTTTCTTGTCCTCCTCTGCTCGACGAGGAGATCTAAACCTCTCTCTTGTTCGGTCGTTGTTTCTTCTTTCGCTTCTACGATCAACATACTTTGCCAGCTTTCCTCGTCTGATGAGTGTTTCAATTTCATTCTGAAGAGCTATGCAATTTTTGGTCATATGGCCATGATCTTTATGAAACTCGCAATACTTTGCCTTATTCCTCTTGTCAGGGTCTGCCTTCATTTTCTCTGGCCAGTTTAATTCCTCGTTGCTCTTGATTTCTTCTAGAACATGGTTGATATCCTTCTTCAAAGGAGTATAATTATCGAATTTCTTCATTGTATCCCATACCGACCTTGTTCTTGAGTGTTTGTCATTACCATTGTTCTTATGCTCTTTCTTCTTAGCTTTATCACCTTCCACCTTGGTTTCTTTGGCATCCATGTTCTTCTTCGCAGCCATAGCCTCCTCGGCATTCATAATCTTGGACGCTTTTCCCATCAGGTCTGACATGGTTCTAGGTGGATCTTTGGCCAAAGTGTAGTACAACTTGTTGGGCAATAGTCCACTCATCAAGGCGGTAATCGTTGTCTTCTCCTCATAATCAATGACTTCCAGTTTCTCGTTATTAAAACGAGTTATATAATCTCTGGTACTCTCACCAGCCTTTTATCTAACACTTAAAAAATATGCTAATCGTTTAACTGGCTTTGCCCCAAAACAGAAATTCCCAATGAATAACTCGGCCAGTTGAAGAAAAGTTGAGATCTTACCCCGAGGAAGATTATTATACCATATTTGAGCAGACCTGGTAAGAGTTCCCGAAAATGCCCTACATCTCATCTCATCTGGAACAACATAGATGTTGGTTGCAGCTTGGTACTGTTCTATATGAAGGATAGGGTCAGCCTTTCCATCATATTTGGGGGTCACAACAGGTGCTTTGAATTTTGATGGTGTTGGAAAATCTACAATGGCCTGGACAAAAGGCGTTCCTTGAACAAAAGTTCGTTATAGAGGGTTCTTGGCTTTAACCATTTCCCCTAATCTATCCTCCAACCTCTAAATAGAGCCTTTCCATGCATTATTTCCTTCCTCGGGCCTGTTGGTTCGAGTAGCTGATCGCGTTGAAGTGGCTTCCTGGGATCTATCTTGACGAGCAACTGATCGCGACTGGGCAGATCCTTCCCTTAAGTCTGATGGTCGTCGAAAACTCCTCGATGGGAATCTAGGAGGAATTTTGCTCCTCCTATGACCTAATCGATCGAAAGAAGATACTCTTCTTAATCTTTCTAGCGCACTGGTCCTTTCTGGGGAGAGAGTGATTCGTTGTTCAGTATCTGTGGCGCGTACTGACGAAGTTCGTCCAGGTTGATAAGAAAAATCTTCAGACTCCTCATTGCGATATGAATTGGTACGCCTAGTACGCGAAGAAGATGCACGGGTATTTCTTTGAATACTTCGTGGTCTTGAATGGGTTGGTGCACCGCCATGGAGGGTTTGTATGAGTTGATGCATAATTTCTTGCATGACGGTCTGGCTCTGAGCCAAACTTGTCATTATTCCAGCCAGATCTGGAATATTTGGCGGAGCAGATGGATTGGGAGGGCTTCTAGCGTTTTGACTGCTTGATTCTAGAATGTCAGCCATTTGTGATGGAATATTTTTGATGGAAAACGATATTACCAGTCGTTTCCCACAGACGGCGTCAATCTGTTGATGTAAAAAATTAGATCATATCTAATTATTCAATCACAGATAAATGATTGAAACAAAGAATTTTTAAAGTGGTTCAGCCTTATAAGAATGGCCTACGTCCACTGTTATGGTATTGCTGATTGTATGGGAATTCTCGATTGCAAGTTATCTCAAGAAATTCCGATCCCTTTACAATGAGGATTGTACAATGTATTTATAGCCCTGAGGATGTAATGTGAAAGGGTAATACATTAAATGATGTACATATGAAAGGGTAATACATTCAATGCCCCTTAAGCGTATACGTCTGAATGATAAGCATTTAATGAACAGTCAAACTGTTGGTTATCCTGTTATTAATGCTTTGTTCGAGGTGCAGCTCGGACCGCCTGAGTTACTCGGACCGCCTAAGCTTCTCGGTACTCAAGAGTTCCTCGGAGAGTTCTTGTTCCTCGGAGCGTATGAGTTCCTCGGGGAATCAGTGTTCCTTGTCGTAGTATGGTTCCTCGGAGCATGTGAGTTCCTCGGAAGTGTTTGTTGTTGCTACGTAGATTGCCACGTGTCTTCACTTTATTGAGCCATGTCAGCAGACTAAATTTGGTATCAACAGAGGAATGTTATTAGAGAAAACTAGTTCATAATCAATGAAAACACCGAGAGAATGATCCAAATGCATAAATACTTAATACCCAATCCATGAACATTCCCTAATTTCCCATAATATACAGTCATTTCAAATATTTAATTAGTGACCTAATATGAATTAAGTTCAATTTAAAATTTGAATTTATATATAATGCATAACAATTATAAATCGTGGCATCACATGTCACCAAAGACAATTATAAGTAGTAATATTTTAATTTAATACAAATAAAAGACAAGGTATTACATTCTTCCCCCCTTAAATAATGAATTTCATCCTCGAAATTCGAATTTATACCTAACTAGAATAACTTTGGAAATCTAGACCGCATGTCGTCATCTTGCTCCTATGTAGACTCAACATCACTATAATGTCCCCAATGAACTTTCACTAACAGACCTTCGATCATAGTGTTTTATATTTCCAGTCAAGTATACACCGTGGTCTCTCCTCGTAGCTCGCATAATGTTGCAGCTCAATCCTGTCGCAGTCGATGTGTTAATAAATTAACCCGTCACTCAAAAACTCCCTTAATATGGACACATAAAAGATGTCGTGAACCCTCTAAAGATGACCAGGTAAGGACAATCTATGTGCCACCAGGACCACCGTATACAGTATCATAAAGGGAGATATGTACCGTGGATCTAACTTCCCCTTATATTGGAATCTAACCACACCCTTCATTAGGGAGACTCTAATAGTACTTGATCCCCAACTTGAAACTACAGTTTACATTTCCTCTTATATGCGTAGCTATTTTTTTGGTCTTTTATCGTCTTTAACCGTGCTAAAATGACTGTCACTGTCTCTGAGGTATATCAAATAATGTCCAACCCAAACATCCTGTAATCCCCTACCTCCAACCAATAGCTTTGTGAATAACATAGTTGCCCTTATAATGCCTCATAATGTACCACACATTTAGTCTTCTAATGACTATTATTTTAGGTAAACTCTACAAGTGGTAAGTGTTGATCCTATCTCCTATTGAAATCCAACATGCATACCTGAAGCATATCCTCTAAAATCTGGTTCACCCGCTCAGTCTGGTCATCTGTTTGAGGGTGAAATGTCGTACTCATATTAAGTTGTACATCCATCGCATCCTAAAACCCCCTCTAGAATTAAGATATGAATTTGTTATCTTTATCGAATATGATATCTAGCGATACCTGATGAAGTCGTACAATCTTCGATACAAAAAAATTGGCATATGGCCTGCGGTGTAATCTGTGGGCATTGGAAATAAATGAGATAACTGTGTAAATCTTTCAACGATAACCCAAATAGAATCTTATCCCCTCTAAGACCTTGGTAACCCCACAATAAAGTCCATAGAGATGATTTCCCACTTCCACTCGGGAATCTCTAATGGTTGTAACTCTCTGGTTGGTCATTGGTTCTCCACCTTTACAAGATAACAAGTGGTATACTTGGAAATAAACTCCACCATATCTATTTTCTTCTTGGTCCACCAATACGATCTTCTCATGTCTTGGTACATCTTATCCCCTCTCGAATTCATCGTGTACTTGTGCCAACACTACCCTTCACAACTCTAGGTTCTCTAGCACTGCCAAATGTCCTTGGTATCTCAATCTTCCATCCGATCCAATTAAGAAAAAGGTAACTCCACCATTCAAAATCTCTCGAACCTTCTCCTGATAGAAAGATTCCAAACCCTGTGCTTGAATTACCCGCATCACTATAAAATGTGTAACAGTCATAACTAAACATTCATTCGCTAAATCTATCTGTCGAGTGACACTACAGTGCTCTACCCAAATATCAACTAAGCCTTCCTTATATTCTTCCCATAATAATGCTAATGTAACCGTCAATCTCTTTCTTAATGCATCCATTACCACATTCTCTTCCCCCAGATGGTATTGAATACAAAATGGTAGTCTTTCACGAATTCAATTCATTTTTGTGGATGCATATTCAATTGCTTCTGAGTGAACAATTAATGGAGAATCTTGTCATGAGAAAACATTTTGAACTTACCCCCTAATAGATAATGTGTCCATATACTGAGAGAAAATACTACCACTGATAAATCTATGTCATTAGTGGGGTAGATATTCTCATATGACTTAAGCTTACGAGAAACATAAGCGATAGGTCTCTCCTCTTACATAAAAAAACCGCCTAACCCTAGGAGTGATGCATATATGTAAACCATATACTCCATGTCACCTCATGGTTAGGCAAAGAGAGATGCATATGTAAGTCTCTCCTTAAGCTCCTGAAATGCTAGTTATTAGTCCGAACACTATGATTGGTACTCCCCTTCGGGTGAGGTGACTCAGTGGCTCAAAAATCCTTGAGAACCTTCTATAGTACCCTTCCAAACCCAAAAAGATCCTAACCTTTGTAGGTTCCAAGGGTTATTGTGAATTAGAAACTTTGGAAACCTTCCTAGGATCCACTAAAATCCCAGCTTCTGATATTACGTGCGCCAAAAAATTCACCTTATAGAGCCAAAAGCCACACTTAAAGAACTTGGCATAAAACTTTTTCTCCCTAAGAGTTTGAAAATGGATCCTTATATGTGTGCATGCTACGCCTCTGAATGTGAATAAATCTGAATATCATTAATAAATACGATGAAAAAATTATCCAAGAATGATTAAACATTTGATTAATTAAGTCCAGAAACACTAATGGCACATTGGTTAGTCCAAATGGCATGAGTCGAAACTCATAAGATCCGTAGAGCATTAGAAAAGTCATCTAGGGTACGACCTCCTCCCAAATACGCAACTGATGATATCTTGAGCATAAATTATTCTCCAATTGATCGAACAAGTCATTGATATGTGGTAAGGGATATTTATTCTATATCATGACCTTGTTCAACACCCGATAATCCACACATAACCTGAATCAACCATCCTTCTTGTTTACAAATAACACTGGAGCTACACATGGACACATACTTTTACGGATGAGCCCCTGACTCAACAACTGCTTCTAACACCCCGTATTTTTTAATATTTAGAATTTAATTAATTTGGGTACTTTAAATTACACGTGTGGAGTAAATTAATTAAATTACAATATTATGTGTTTATTAAATATTGATCGAGAGAGATTATGATTAATATTTGTGGAATAAATTTACTAAGTGTGTAGCAAATAACATGTGACAATTATTATACGTCGTAGTGAGTTATATTAATGGGACTATGTTATATCTCAATTGGGAGTCGTGTGTGGGCTATGTTAAGGTCGAGATAGAAAATTTATGTAGATTTATTCGTATGGTGATTTTGAGGCCACGGTTGATTCTGAATGGTCCGAACTAGGCGAAATAGAGTACCCGAGTGTATTAATTGGGTCCCGGGGCATTTTTATACCAACCAACACCACTTAAGGGCAGTTTGGTCATTTGGAAGTTTAGGGTTGGGAAAGCTATGAATTTTAGAGTTTTACATCATCCTTTTTGCATATAAAGTCTAGGATTACTAACTTAAGAGATAATAAAGGCCGTAAGAGAGTCCTTAAGAAAACTCACATTGTTGTTTTCCACTGACGTCGTCGGAATCAAGATCGGAGCAAGACAAGAACACCTCTGTCACCAACCAACGAAAATTAGATCACTCAAACCTAAGGCAAGTGTTTATCTTGCAATCGTTTTGAGCACTTATAATACCCATGATTGTGTAGAGTTAATATTGCATGAAAATATGATTTTCGGGAATATATGTAGAGGTTTAATTCATGATTTGTGGAAATATCATCGTAAAAATCAACCTCTTGTTATTGTAACATGAAATAGGATATCCGGGTTTAAAAGAATGAGAAAAATCTGGGTTTTTGAATATCAACATACATTAAAATTAAATCTCGGGTTTATATGAATAAAGTGAAGATTTGATCTTGTTTAATGTAAATTCGTGTTGATTTGAGAATATGCTACGTTCAAATGTGTTAAAACATCCCTATATGATGTTTGGTTGACTTGGGTGAACGCTTCGATGAGTTTCATGGATTTTTGGTTGTGTTACAATGGAGAAAAACATTTTCGAAAGATAAATCTACGCATGATCAATTGATCGATTGAGGGTTATCGATCGATCTAGCCATTTTGTCAATCAATCGACAGTTGCAGAAAAGGGGGCCTTTGTTTAATTGCGTAGATTTCTTTACCGATAATTATGGGGGACTTTGGTAATGTTTTATTAACTATATGAGGATGTGGATAATACCAATAGACTTATAGTTCAAGCTCGGCTTAGTCTTAATGAGGATAAAATGATATTAGGACTCACGAAATGAAATAGTTGTGCTAAGTATCGAGAATTTAACATTTGGGTTAAGGGAAGTGTAAATGATAACCCAAATTTATACCAGTAGGTTAGTGATGTATTAACTACTAAAATGTACTTAAGCGATAATTAGGAACCTTTTGAGTAATGAGCGATACTTGGGAAAACATTAAAATAATATTAAATGTGAATCTTACTACGTTGGGTATTCGAGACATACGTAGAACGTATGGGTTATATTTATAGGATGTGTGTATACCTATTATGTGTATGAACATACCTATGATGCCTGTTATCATGGAAGGTCACGCGTCGTGGGCGATCCCACCCTGGTGACGCCAATAAGGTCTGGATGTGTGCCCGAGAACATTGAACTTAGGTTGGCTCACTATTTGAAAGTACAATAGTGGGACTGGTAGGTCATTTGGGTACGTGAGGTATGTGAGTATCCCAAAGGCTTAGAATTATGTTCGCCTTCATTATGTGTTAATTTATTCGTGGTTCGAGGTGCCATTCCTAACTGATAGTCCTTGGTTTAGTACGAGAGGTACATGGACTTGATAGCAGAGTATGCATGCATTGCGGTGGCCATTTCGTGGATTCTGTAGTTGCATATATAATAGTGATATATATATATAAGTATTATTATTATTCTACTTTTGTGTGATAGTAGAAAATATAGATAGTGTATATCTAAATTAACTTAAGTAAGAGAAACGGAATTTATGATTTTATAATAATATTCGACTAATATTGATTATTAGTTTTACGATAGCGTATTGTATGGGCAGTATGGGTGAGCTCAGCTAGTAGTGGTTCGGTAAATACTTATGGTGACTAGTTAGGCTAGGCAACATAACATGGTGGGTTTAATAAGAGACGTTAGGTGTGCACTATAGTTGAGAGGTGAGGAACTCAAGGGAGTGTGCGTGAGACTAACGTGTGTATCTAATAACTGCTCTTACTGCATTTTAAATACTTGCAAATATTTTTCAAAGGTTTTGGGCTCTAGACCGTATCAAATCTATTTTCAAACTTTTAGATGTCCAATAACAGGGATGTGGCATGATGTATCATTCTAGGGATGCGCAGCTTCAACACTTGTGGAGGAATGCAGGACTTGTGTAGACGCTTCAGTTATTTCTTTCCTATTTAAGGATTCATATTCGGTTATTTCAGTTGGGCATATTGCCCATTCAGTTTAGACATTTATTCAGATTTATTTATTTCAGTATCACACTCTGTATTTAGATTCATTTTAGTTAGACTTATGATTTGGATGTAAGATTTGTAGACGATGGTTTATTCGGCATTTATTATTTATCTATATCATCCTGTAATGTTTCAGACTTCTATTATTGTGTGGATGGTTTATACATTTTTTATTGCTAAGCCTATGATTAAGGGGGATTCAACTAAACACACTAAAAAATATATATCATTTTTCTCTATCCTTTTCTTTTGAAGATATTTAATTTTTGAAGCATCAATGTAAATTTTTTTTCCTTAGTCATTTTTCTATCTTTATTGCCTCTCAATCTTTTTAGGCTCTTGCCAAAGGTAGCTTTTCACTTAAATGAAATTTCTCCTTTTGTAGCCCTTTCCCACACAAACTCGCATTTAAAAAAATATATTAAACATACTCACGGGCAATGTTTTTACATGCACAACTCCCCCAAGTAACAAAATTTATGTATATGAAAATATTGTGTTCCAAACACCTCACTTTTCTCGTGTGAAATATTAAGTTAAAATAAAAAATAGCTCATGCAAAGTGTGTGCGGTGGCATATTCAAAGTGAATCCATCATGCAAATCAATTTCAAACTACTCCATATAAACATGATTAAGAACAATCCGATCATTGAAAATCAAAATCAAATGTCCTAGTCACATGGATACATGGAAGGAATGGGATTCAAACACAACGATATGCCACACAATATGTGTAAAACCAAGACACATAAAAACCAAAAATATTTTTGAGTTTTTAAAAAAATTTCAAAATGACACTAATTAAAAAAAAAATCCAAAATGAAACCAATTTTTTTGTATTTTTCTCATAATGGCCTAGAAATGGAAAATCAAAATATAAAAGATAAACACGTCATAACACTAGCAAACATATATCATGAGGAAAAATATTAGTGTATGACAAGCATGCAATCACAATCACTTTTAAGATATAGTATTGGAACAATCATATAAAAGAAAGTAAGAGTCAACAAGCCTAACATTTGGCGCCTCTAAATCGGATTTCCTAACCCACATAGGTGTAATGTGATGAACTTGGGCTTGGGGAACCTTGATGAAACTAGCCTTAATTTTCCACGGACCTATTTTACGATCATAACAGAAACGCCTAAGATGACCTTTTCCAACCACAGTGTGTACAAATGAAGACATGAGGAATGTTACCATTAAGTTTACCTTTTCTAATGCCCCTAATTTTTTTTGTCTCTCACAAACATGTGGTGTTTTATTTAGTAGCAAAACTATATATATCATCAAATACAATCCCATGCTTGTTATCTTTGATTCATACAGTGCCTAGCATTTTATCAAACTTCTCCAACCTAGACTCCAAATCAAATTTGGCATTACTCAAGTCTCTCAACTTCTCTTCCAACTCGACAATCCTAGACTTGAGAAAATGCCTAGACTCTTTAAACTCAATAATCTCTTTCTTCAAAGCCTCCATTAAACAACGAAGTGTATTTCTCTCATCCTCAATTTACTATAGCTTATCTTTAAAATTCCTATCATGTGCATTAAGATTCTCAATAAATTTATCATTATCATCCTCTATGACACGTTCTTTCACCTTTGCTTTTAAATCCAAGTTGGCCGTTTTCAACTTCAAAGACTTGGTGTAAAACTTCCAAAAGGCCACTTGAATCTCACTCTCCTCCTCCTCATCTTCTTCTTCTTCATCATTCATCTTAGTGAACCTAAAGATCGAACCTCAGACCAATCATGCACATGATCATCTTCAAAGGGGGAAGACACTTTATTTAAGCCCACATGACTGGCCATAAATGCGGTGTAGCTATAATCAATGGGGAAATTAATTTCATATTTCGACTCGCAATTACTTAGGGTGGTATTGTATACCTTCGATTTTTTACCCTCCTTCCTTAGTCTAGTGGGACACTCTTGAAAATAATGCCCAAAACCTTAGCTTTCAAAAAACTTAAACTGACCATCCATCTTCTTAGGACCATCCTTATTTTTCCTATCACGGTCGCCAAAATTCTTAGGTTTCTTTTCAAAACCCTTTTAAAATTTATTCTCATCTTTAAGCTTAAGAAACTTATTAAACTTCCTAATGAACCTAGATATCCCTTTAATATCAAGCTCACCGTCACTAGCAAAATACGACACGTCCTTTTTTTGGGCCTTCATGCAATACACTTTTATTTCTTCTTTGGAGGACACATGTTCATATCATAGGTTTGGATATCACCTATAAGCTATCGGACTCTCATAGTGTCGACACCACCTATGGTGTCTAGGTAGTGGCTTTGGTGTTTAATCTTTCAGGCAACGACCTTATGTTTTTATATCACAACTCTAGACTCGGGAATTGGCTCACCTAAGTTAAACGAGGACTTGAAAATATCCAAAAACTTGTTAAAGAACTCATAAAAACACTCATTCTCTAACATCTTAATTGTATCAAACTTAGTCTTCAAATTTTGTAACTTGAAAACCCTAACAATATATATTCCCTCGTGTGTGGATCACAAAATATCCTAAGCATCCTTAGTGCTCTCACAAGTCACAATGCCAAAAATAGTGTTCACACCCCTAGAATTAAAAGTCAAGGTATTCTTTTTATTCGTTGACCAGAAGTCATACGCTTTAGGAGAACCACATTTAGTGGGAGGAGTCACTCATACTTAACCAAATTCCAAACATTCTCATAAATTTTAGAAAAATCGCACCCGAGCTTTCTAATAGGTATTGTTTGACCCATCAAACAATGGAGGCCGACCAATGGAACTAAGATCTTGACTAAAATCCATATAAACCTTAAACAAACATAAAATAATGATCTAACATGGTAAAATAGTGTATCGCATTCTGATGCAAATCTGAGAATTATATATGCCCTAAGGTTTGTACAGAAAACACCACTTTTTAATTTTTCATAATTTGAATAAACTTTTCACTATATAAAATCACAGGTGTTGTGTGAAACAGTTTTACCAATTTTAGTCTTGACTTAAGCATGCATATAGGTGATAATAAGCGGGAATAAAATAAGAAAACTATAACATGTAGATGTACGAGGAAAACCCACAATGGGAAAAAAAATCGAACGACCCAGTCACACAATTCCACTACGATATAGGTCTATTTACAAGAACAACTTAGACTTAATCATAGACTCAATGACTTTAAGCTTTATTTGTTTCCTCATTCCTTGAAACCTTCTTCCCAACTATTGTTAGACTCCTTCCAATAGCACACAATGCAATCGCGTTCCCCTGTCTTGATATCCCACCTATCTTACTTGTCTCGTGACTAGTTCATCCACCCCTCAACACAAACACCATGATTAGAAATGCTCACAGTATAAAGTGAATATATATATATATATATATATATATATATATATATATATATATATATATATATATATATATATGTTTTATCAAAAAAGAGATCTCAACTAGACATATAGATATAGGATTCTTGGATCTCAAACATGGGTGTAAATTAGGGTTTGGTAGGCACAAGATTAATCTTGGAAATACATTTTCACGAAAGACCTCTGAAAAATTAATGCCAGACCTAAGTATCTAAAAAAAACATAAATTTTAAGACGACATTTTTTTCTAGACTACTCATTCGAATGAAAACATATGGTTTGTTTAAATGAAGACCTTATCTTGATCGAACGAATAAAATCCTCGTTCGAACAAACATGCTAATCTCGTTTGAACCATCTTCAAACAAGCTTCGAACGAATATACCTCTATCGAGCAGAAGTATCGTGTTTGATTTTCATTTGAATGTCGTTCGTTTGATGATCATTCTAATGACATTCACATCTCATTTGAACGAACTGTTCAAACTCATTCAAACGAACCACAAAAAATATTTTTCTTTCAAAAAATATTTTACAAAAAAGCCTCAAACAACTTTTTCAAAACAACAACCAAAACGTATACAGGGATCAAACATTAATATTCATTCATACCTTTATCGACATCGCATGGATGTTAAAGATAAAAAAATTTCATGCAATCCAATGTAACCTCGATGTAGCTTTAGCTTTGTCGTATAGTATTCAATCATACATCATAGGCTTAAAGGACACACAACTCAAGTCTTAACCTATGACTCAAAAAAGTTTTGTCCTAACACATAATAAATCCAATGCTTATGAATTTGACTCGATTTGAACTTTTTCGTTACTCCCGCTTATACTTTCTAACTGTACGATGCACCTACTTGAGTCTATAAAACTGGTTCCTCAAATTTATCTGTTGTACGGGAGGAAAATAATTCACCTCAAACTTCTCCCCAAACTCCACTATAGTTAGTTGTATTATGTCCTTATCGGTGGTAACAAAATCCCACCAGTATAGAGCATCCCCCACAAGTCAAAAACTAGTAAGCATGAGCCTCTATACATTAGTGTACTCTATGAGGCATAGGTGTCGATCAATTTTGAACCTCCATTGCAATGTATAAACTGGAATGGTCAACCCTACACACTCTGACAGGTTTTCTTTTGTAAAGGAACTCCTGGAGCGCTCCCAGGATGAAGTTGTAGTAGGGACATGCACATGCACTGGTGGCGACCATAGGTGGTGGTGGTGGTTTCTCCTTGAATAATGCCTCCATTATCGCTGCTACGATTTCAGAGATATTAGCGGCTAAGTCAGTTGTAGATATAATTGTTGCTTGGCTCTGTTGTGGTGGTCGCTCTAGTTGCAGATGATGCGGTGCCATCACGTTAGACTCCGCACTCGTAATTGGTACTTATCGTGATTCTTGGCATTGTGTTTCACCATCTGAAAGATAGTTAACAAAATCATATAAGAACACGTACGAAAATAAATTACAATAATCTATTGGAAAATCTCTGAAGTATCAAAGAATTATACAAGGAATACAATAGACACATTTAATATCCCTAAAACACTCGTACCTGGAATGCTCTGATACTAACTATGACACCCGTACCTGGAATGCTCCGATACTAACTATGACACCCGATAAAATATAAACTAGATTGATCAGGTCTAAAACAAATAATGCAAGAGTCTTGAACAATTGAATATCATTATAATCATGACTAAAAAAACTAAAGCATAATTGTAACAAGTGAATATAACCATGATAACAATCCGTACACCTTTGATACCACAACCATAACAGTTATAAAAAACCCAATACTAACAATATTATTGTCCCAACACAACCAATCTCCAAATAATGAAAAGACTAACATAAATCTGATGCAAATGAAAGAAGATATAAATAAGAGAGTGAGCATGTAGGATCAACACCTACATCCTAATAACCAATAACAGAAGAAGGTAGATAAATTAAGGATGAGGTGAATGCTGCGACCTATGTCCTGAAAAGTATAATCAACAACAATGTAAATAAGAAGTCTATGAGGAATAAATCTTTAACTAAATTTAGGCTACAATAATTACTATACATTATCTTCTTATATTTTAGTTTTATATCCAACCCACACAACCCTAAATGTCACACGTTTTTAATCCCAATCCTATATGATCCCAATCTATAATTATGATTCATCTTAAGTAAAACATTAGGTGATAGTACGATCATGACACGCACAAGAATTTGGACTAATATCTATGTAAGTACAATCCTAACACGTACTAGAAATTTAATATAATCCTAACATGCACTATAAATTTGAATAATATAAGTATAATCCTGACAAGTACTAGAAATTGGATACAATCCTAATATGCATCATAAATTTGAATAACATAAGTCCAATCCTAACAAGTACGAGAAATTGGGTGCAATCCTAACATACACCATAACTAAGAATGATATAAGTACAATCCTAACATATACTAGAAATAGTATATCAACACCTAATCTAGCGAGTAACATATATAATCTATCGGAGATTTTATAAGTCATAGGTTCAAATTCTTAAAATAATTAATCCCATTTATTTTAGAATTAAATCTCCAAACAGAGCCAAACTCATTCAAAGGGTTATCCTCTTCTCATTCAAACGAAATCTGTATAATCGTTCAAATGGCATCAAGAACTCGTTTGAACGAACCCTCAATTCTCGCTAGAATGAGATACTAATCTCGTTCAAATGGGATTTCTCCAGTCTTCTTCTCCAAGTATCCAAATCCTCCATTAAGGATTTAAACCACCAAATTCCAAGCATCTACAAATTGCCAAACTCATTCTCCTTTAATTATAAGTTACTGAATCATATACCCAACCTATAACAAAGAGTTTTCCATCAAAGTAACATGAATATGAAGCTAAATCCCCAAATTTTAAAGTATAAGCCCTTATTATCTAGGTTGTTAAATTGGTATCATATTTAACTCAATTTGTAAATAAAACAGATAGCCATTCTATATCATATGATTCTGAATCTATATCTAATAAAATCCCTCAATAAACTAATTCAATTCAAGTGATTCAACAATAATTTTCTTATTTTATGAATAAGGGTTTAAGAGTTAAATCACTAGATTCGTTAGATTACAAAATTAATTCAAATTATAATTCTAACTAACATAACAAAATGGATAATTATCACTATAACTCAAACTATAAATTAATTATTTAATCTATGTAAACTTGCCTTATGATTTCAGTGTGAATCCAAGCGCCAAATTCCCCCAAAATTCTCTTGTCCTCTTGAGTTCTTCATCTCTCTATCTCTAGGGTTCTCTCTCTAGCCACTAGATTGAATTAGGTTAACCCTAATAGCTTCTTAATCAATTTAACCACGAAATTAGGTATAGGGATCATATAAACATATACTCAATGAGCCCAAGTACTAATTCGATAGACCCGAAATCTTTCCCAAGCCATATACCAACCCATAGGTCTTAAATCCCGTTATTCTAAGTCCTAAACGAACATTCTAAATGTCCCAAATGTCCACCGAAATAAGGTTATATAACAACTAGTTATATTATCCAGTAAAAGTTCAATATTCAATTTTTAAATTGTTTGTTAATTTATTTCGACACGTTATTACATAAAATTACTTCACAGTTAATGGAACCCAACACTGAGGGGATAGTCCAAATAAGGAAACCCTCACTAGCAAATTACTAAACCATTCCCTAGTCACCCATAATACAAAGCCATTTCTGAAGCACGTTTAAACTCTTGACTTACTTGAGTCTACATTGTATAAGTGCTCATCTAGTTTGGAAATTGTGACAAAATTTGTGTCCCATCCCCTAGATACCAAAGAACCTCAAATTCTTCTCATGATGCCTCATCTGATTCATTTAAAGGTAAATTCTCAACCATCACACACACTAGGATTGCATACATATTATATATTGCATTCATTTCTTGTGTGAGTTAATTCCCCTTTAAAATAAGTTTTTACTAATTTTTGAGATTTTTTAAACAATTTTTAATTTTTTTTAAGAAATTAAAAGTTGGGTTTTAAAACATTTGGGGTCATTATGATAATACCAATTTTATCATTTCTTACCTGTATGTTTGGTTGGGTAAAATACAAAAGTGCTTGAGACTTGAGGTTTTGTGTGTAATTAAGTTTGCATACGCAATTTGTAGTTGATCTGAGCCTTACACATGTCAACGTTATGATGACTTGATTTGTGTTTGTCGTTATACTCAGAACCTGTACGCAATCTCAGCCCTTGGATCTTTTTTATCATCGTTCTGCATGTGTTTTATCCCAATCCATGTGAACCCGCTTTAGACCAATCAGAAAGCGTTTGATCCACTACTGATGTTAAACCGTTGGATGAAAGTCAAATGTCAATGACCAAATCTCAGCCATTAGATTGGAGCTGTTATTCTCGAACCTTCCTTGCTTAGTATAAAAGGAGGTTGAGCCTATGCATTTCAAAAACTTTTTCCAGTTCGTGCAACTGAGAGAAGAGAGAAGAGATAGAAAAGAGAGAGAGAAAAGAGAGACAAGCCAGAGAGAGAAAATAAACCCTAATCTCGTTTCAAACCCTAAACTCATTTTAGATCCAAAACCAAACCTGAGTGTTTGAGAGTTATTTTGGAGATGGTTTGAATCTTGTTCGTGGTTTGAATCCTCTGAGTTTGAGATCTTTTAACTAACGTAGAAATTTTAAGTTTTATCTCTATTTCTTTTTATAAAACTGTAGATCTTGCTATTTTATGTCATATTACACTTAGATCTGCATTATTTCGTTTCTCATCTTGAGATATCATATTTGTTGATTATTTTTCTGTAAATGTTTTTCACAACTCAAGAATCAACAAATTTATTTTTTGTTTCTAGTTATTATGAAACAAGACTTCGGATCTAGTTGGAATCGTAATCTATGGTTTATAATTTCTAAAATATTTTCAAAACCATCTTAAATTGTTTAAGAACTTAACCGTCTTCTGAGCAAGGTAACCTTGGATTCTGGGTTAATTTGAAAGATCAAGAAAGTTTGTGGTTTCTAAAGAACAGAGAAACTCAATCTTGCATTATTCTAATCTTTCTTATAAGCCTACTGACCTATTTTATTTTCTACTCTAGAATTTAAAATTATTCCAAAAGTCTTCTCACGAATTCCCCATAATTTTTGGGCTTAAAAATAAAATTTTCAATTCTGGTAAAAACGAATTAATTCCCCGAATGGCCGAATCGATTATAAATGTGTAATGGGCCTTCTTATTCCTTTTGTTGTTACAAATTTTCATGTTATTAATTTCCTTCAACTTTCATACCACAATCTAAAACCCTCAATTATGATATCTTAACATCAAATAATCATGTAGGGACGATTTCTAACCTAACTCATGAATACAATCCATACAATTTCATCCTATAATCATATTTAACATCCCATAATCATTAATCCTACAGTTTTTTGTTCTTCATATAAATTCACTCAAAACCCAAATTTAATCCATGATTCAAATCTCAGAACTCTTGAATTTTATTTTCTGTATGCAATTGGATTTATTCTACATAAAATCCTATTTCCAATTATAATTTTACTCATCAATTTTCAAGGGTAACATCAATTGTCCTTAATTCGAAGTTCCAATTCTATATGGGTATTACAACTTATAAAAGTTTTGCAAGATAAATACTTGCCTCTTATGAAATAAGTCTGATTTGATCCTTTTGACAACTATGGTTGTGTTGCAAGAGTGACGATGATTTCTCCACAAATTCTCTTCTAAACTCCCAGAAGACTTTTCCTCTCCTCTCTACCGGCCTCTAATGATTTTATAATCTTTTTAACCTAACCTCACATCACCACAACTATATATAATCCTTGAAATTTGAAATCCCCTTAACCCTAGGTTATAAAATGATTAAAATGCCCTCTCGCGGTGTCGGTTTGGCTAAAACTATCCCGGGACCCAAACTACTCACCCGGGTATACTATTTTGATTGTTTAGACCCTTTAGGACTCAACCATAACCTCAAAATCATCATCCGAGTTACTCATAATTTATTTCCTATCTCTACCTCATTTAGTTCACACACGACATTCGGTTGAGATACCATATTGTCACGTCACTATCACTCGTTTTGACCTCAAATATGTAATTACTCCACTTAGTAATTTTATTCAATAAATATTAATCATTTATCTCCGATTAATAATTTAATCAACACATAATATTTAATTTCCATTAAACTACGTCACACGTGTAATTTAAATTTAACGTAATTCATTTTAAATTCATAAAAAATACGGGTTATTACATACTTCCCACCTTACAAGGGAATTTCGTCCTAAAAATCGGACTTACCTGCGATAAACAACTCTGGATACTGCTCCCGCATGTTATCCTCCCATTCCCATATTGACTCGTCTACATTAAGGGGCCCCCGCTGAACTTCAACCAAGGGTACCACCTTTGACCACAGTTTACGCTCACTATGATCAAGTATCGCACCGGTATCTCCTCTTGTGAGATGTCGGGCTGTAAGTCGATCTCCTCTAATAGAAAGTGCCAAAAATATCTCTCCCTCTTCTGGTATTTCTTTAGCAATGACATGTGAGACACGTCGTGAATCCATTAAAGATGCTCTGGTCATCCCAATCTATAAGCCCTTGTCCCACCCTCTCGATGATCGAAAATTGTCCCACATATCTCGGTGCCAATTTTTCTTTCTTGCCAATTCTCATAACTCCTTTCATTGGAGACACTCGCACCAACACCTGGTCGCCAACCTCTATCTCAATGTGTCTCTTGTCCTCATCGGTGTAACTCTTTTTTCTATCTTGAGCTATCCGGATATGCCCCTGAATCAACTCAATCTTGGCAGTGGTGTCTTGAATCATTTTGGGACCTAAAAATATATAATCCCCAACCTCCAACCAATAAGTAGATGAATGACAAGGCCGAACGTATAGTTCCTAAAAATATTCCATGCCGATGGTGAATTGGTAGGAGTTATTATATGCAAACTCCACCAAAGGAAGATACTGCTCCCATCCTCCCTCGAAATCAGTATACACATTAATAGCATATCCTCAATCATTTGATTGACTCTCTCAGTCTGCCCATCTGTCTGTGGGTGATATGCTATACTCAATTATAAATCTATCCCCATCACCTCTAGGAAACTCTTCCAAAAATAGGACACAAAGATCTTATCCCGATCGGACACAATATTAAGTGACACCTTATGTAAACATACTATCTCGGCTATAAACAACTGTGCATACTATTTCGTCTCAAAATCCGTACAAATTGGAAGAAAATAATCCACATTGGTCAACCGATCCACTATCACCCATATATAATTGTGATCTCGCTACGATAATGGAAACCCAGTGATAAAATCCATGGAGATACCTTCCCATTTGCACACAGGAACTTCTAATGGTTGAAACATCCATGTCGATCTCTGATGGTCTATCTTTACAAGTTGGCAGGTAGCACCTTCGAGACAAACACTCTTATGTGCCGTTTCATCCTCAACCACCAATACTGTCAGCGCATGTCCTGGTACATCTTATCCCCACCAGGATATACTGTAAATCGGGACCCGTGAGCCTCTGACATCACTACAATCCGCAAATAATCACCCTATGGAACCACAAGTCTCCCATTAAAATGTAAACCACCCTTTAAACTGATCGAGTACCCATTTAACCGATCAACTAATTACTGGCAAATTCTATCTTGGCAATACGTATCTCCTATATGTGCAGTCAGTACCCTCAACACAGTCTCTGGTGCGATAGCTATCTTTTTACGTGAGGTCCGTGAATAAGGTGAACTAGTCCCCATACAAATAGTGCATCCATATCCTCAAGGCAAATACCACTACGGCTAACTCCAAATCATATATGGGGTAATTCTTTTCATGGGGCTTAGGCTTTCAAGATGCATACGCTATATCCCTCTCCTCATGTTGCAATACACCCCAACATCCCTACAATGATGGATCAGTGTAGACACAGTATGCCACCCCTCCCTTAAGCAGTGCAAGTATGGGTGCTAAGGTTAATTTATCCTTTGTCTCATAAAAATGTAATTAATAAGCTCGTCCCAAATAAACAACACCCTTTTACGAGTCAAGTTTGTCAACAGACCCATAATCTTTGAGAAACCCTTAACGAACCTCCGATAATATCCTGCTAACCCTAAAAAGCTGCGAACCTCAATCGGTGTCATGGGTTGTCCCCACTCCATCACCATCGAGACCTTACTCTAATCAACAGCGATACCCTTTTCAGACACAATATGGACCAAAAACTACACCTCCCGAAGCCAAAACCCACATTTACTAAACTTTGCATACAATTGGAGTTCTCTAAGCATCTGTAAAACCTTTCGTAAGTGCTCAGCATGCTCATCCTCAGAACGAGAGTAAACCAGAATATCATTGATAAACACAATCATAAACTAGTCAAGGAACTCTAAAAGAACCTGGTTCATCAGATCCATAAGCACTGCTGGTGCATTGGTGAGTCCGAATGGCATCACCCTAAACTCGTAGCCCCCATATCGAGTCAGAAAAGCAGTCTTAGGAATGTCTTCCTCTCTGACACGTAACTGATGATAATCGGCTTGCAAATCTATCTTGGAAAAGTAAGTTGCTCCCCTCAGTTGGTCAAATAGATCATCAATACCAAGCAGTGCATATTTACTTTGGATTGTGACCTTATTCAACTCTCTGTAGTCAATACACAATTGAAGCGACCCATCCTTATTTTTGATAAAGGAAATAGGTGCACCCCACGATCAAGTACTCCGTCTAATAAAACCCTACCCCAGGAGATATTGAATATATCCCTCAATTCTCGCATCTCACATGGGGCCATACGATAAGGCATTCAAGCTATAGGTCTTGTACCCGGTGCTGGATCAATAACAAAATCAATTTCCTGACTAGACGGTAATCCGGGTATATCTTGGAATACATCCTAGAACTCCCTCATGATTGGAATCGAGTCTAACGAAATTACCATATCCTGTGAGGTCTCCTCCTCGATGTAATATAGATGATTGCTTGACCCTACCTCAGGTAGATACATCGCCACTAAGAACATCTCTTGTCCTGGAATAGAGAATACGATAGTCCTCCCAAAATAATCCACCATTGCCCGATATCCAGCTAATCAATCCATCCCTAAAATAATGTCTTACCCCTCCATATCCAATACAAGAATATCGACAGCTAAACACAATCTACCCACATCGATATCCACACCCCTACAAATCGAGTGTATAAGCGACCCATTACCCATCGATGACTCCACATACATAAGGAGGCCACCAGCTGTCTCTAATAGGATGGTAGCTCATGAAAATCTAGTCGCTATGAAAGAATGTGGTGCCCCAGTATCAAATAAAACACTACTCGTAAGCCCATTTATAGTAAATGTACCCGCTACTACTGGTGGTGCATGTGGGTCCTACTGAGTGGAGGCATCTCGAACATTATAGTCATGCCAATACTGAGGTTGTCCCTGTTATGGTGGTGTGGGTGGGGCTGGTGCCACAGGTGGCCTCTGTGCCTGCTACTCCTGCGGGGCACCCTGCTACTGCGGAGCTCTCCCCTGCTGTGGGAAACCCCTCCTCTTGTGACCCGTTTGTCCACAAATAAAGAACTGGCCTGGAAACTCTCTTTGACGTTGGCCCTGATTACCTTAATGGTATTGACCCTGATGTTGGCCCTGTTGGCCTCGACCCTACTAACCTCCCCCATTGTTCCCTTGTCCCTTACGGCCTTGAGGAACCTGCTGTTGTTGAGGACCCTGTTGACCCTACCTATAACCACTCTTGGGACTATAGCCCCCCGTTTCTGAACCTCTTGGACTGATCCCTTGTTGAGAATCCTTCCCTTAGAGTCTGCCTGACTGATGCTGTTATGGTGCTCTACTAGCACTGCCCCCTCCTGTCTTGCCTTACTGGTTGGGATCACCTCCTCGCTTTCTCCCTTTTACATGAAAGCGATGGTCTTGACAATGTAACAGTGCAACATTTCCGACATCCGTATAAGTCCCCAATGTGGGATTACCAATCAAGTGCTGGTGGATTCTCCAAGCCAAACCATCCATAAACCTCACCTTCTTCCTTTCTTCATTGTTTACCTCGTTTGGTACGAAATTAGCCAAACGAGTGAATTTTTTCTCATAGTTGGCAACAAAATGATCACCCTGAGTCACCTCACTAAACTTTTTCCTCATCTCGATCTCTACAGCTGGTGGAAAATATTTACAATTAAACTACACCCAGAAATTAGCAATAGTCATTGTATATCTCTTTCTGCAATGGTGGTAATTGACTCCCACCACTGCAACGCTGCTCCAACCAACCTGAAAGTGGTAAGCATTTTTTTCTGCACCTCACTGTAGCCAATAATATAGAAGTGGCACCGAATATTTGTTTTCCACTGACACGCCGCAAATGACATTAGAACACCACTTAAATTCTCTGGGTGGCCCTTCTAGAAAGCCTCTGGAAGCCTCTGTCACTCAATTGGTCCTGGGTGTGCCTGAATCCCTAGTGCCACTGGCTGTGGTGCCTGATGGACCTAAGGAAAATGCGGAGTCAAGGCAGTCATAGTTGTATTCATGGCCTGTGCCACTATCCCCGCCACCTCAAGTGCTGTCACTATCCCCTATGGTGTGGGTGGTAGTGGTGCCAGTGGCTCTGGCTTAGCCTCCCCCACATTATTTTGAGTCGCCATTTTCGCTGCTCCTAGTCTCCTATTAGGCATCTGAAAATAGATTCGAATTGTATGAGTTCAAAATCAATACAATTATAACAGCATAAGGACTAATCTCAAAAGCGTAATCATGAATGCAACAATCCTAATAATAGGGCTCTAAGTCAAGGAACGCTACGTTGAAATCGTAGTAAGCCGTACAGATCCAATGGACACTAGAACCTGATGCTCTGATACCATCTATGCCACCCCGCTTATTCTAATCCTGGGTGATCATTGCATTATTAAATTAAACAGGAATCATTAATGGTCTCATTCTTAGCATCATTGTCGAAAACTTTTTAATTACTAATCACTTACGTTAAATTAAGTTGGTGTCAAATTTTATCTTTTATCATGAACACATGCGAAAATAAATTAACTAAATCATTCACACATAAATATAGTCTGAATCAGCACGCGAAAAATATATAAAATAAAGGAGACAGGATAAACCATTGGTGCTCCAAGTACACAATCCAACCATAATAACTAAAACTGGAACGAAATACAATATGATGCTTAACTGAAACAAAGAAATAATCTGAAGGCAACACGCCCAAATGAACTTCTAAGGAACCTCCTATTTAGAATGAAATACCTGAATCATCTAATGAAAATCTCCTGCAAGCTTCCACACCGCTGCAGCTACGTGTCACTGGATAAAATCTCTAAGCTGGGCGTTCCTATGGCTGAACACCTAAAAGGTTTTGAAAATAATTTGACACGGGTCAGAGCCCAAGTAAAACATTTTGAAAATATTTAGCAGGTATTTAATTCAATTATTTATTACACTTGTATTATTCATGTACAGTCACTTGAGATTCTCACCTCTCAACTAATGTGCACGCCTAACGTATTCTACCTGACTAGTATTCCCTTTCCAACTAGATAATGTATCTGACTACTCTCGATAAGTCTATTTCTCTCGTACAATACGTTACTACGGTCTTAACAATAAATAATTTATTTCCATTTTATTATTGAGTCAATTATTTAAGTTTCACAACTTAAAGTATTTTAGATATACATCATTTATCAAGTCGACTGTCTCACATAAGTAGATATAGCATCCCGATATATATTCATCACACATATAATATATATATATATATATATATATATATATATATATATATATATATATATATATATATATATATACATACATAATTATAGCATCTCCGAAATGACCCCTCGTGATGTTGGAATACTCTGCTATCAAGTCCATGTACCTCTCGTACTCAATAAAGAACTATTAGTCCGGTAATTCTCCTCGAACCCAAAATTAATCAACACAACAGTGCAGGCGAACATGGTTCTAAGCCTTTGGGATATGCACATACTTAACATACCCGAACTGCATGCCAATCCTAATAATACACGACACATAGTGGACCACCCTAAGCTCCATGTTCTGGGGCACAATATCAGACCTCACTGGAATCGTCAAGGTGGGATCGCCCTCTGCGCGTAAGCCTCCTGATTGCAGGCAGCGTAGGTATGTTCACATATATAATCAAATCATATCTATAGGTATTCACACTAGCTATTTATATATTATTCAATAGGTATACACACAACTCAATTTCATCAACTTGTACGTAGTATATATCACTCGTATATTCGATGTACTATAACTTCGAATTCATGTAATTTCGAGTATCGTTCACTACTCTACTATTCCTAATTACCCATTTTGAAATCCGTAGTTATTTCCCTCGTATCCTACTGTTTATTAACATAAGTTCCCTTATCTCTGTGTAGCCCACTTGAATTTCCTTCATTTATCATTTACGTATATTTTGTCAATTTACCCAAATTATTTACTCGTCTCAATCTTGCATTATTCTACTCTTTCTTATAAGCCTACTGATCGGTTTTATATTCCCCTCTAGAATTTAAAATTATCCCAAAAATCTTCTCACGAATTCCCCATAATTTTTTGGCTTAAAAATAACATTTTCAATTCTTGGAAAATTGAATCGATTCGCCCAATGGCCGAATCGATTCACCCTTGGGCCAAATCGATTCGAAATGTGTCAGGGGACTTCTTCTTCCTTTTCCTGTTACAAATTTTCATGTTAATAATTTCTTTCAACTTTATACCATAATCGAAAACCCTTAATTATGATATCTAAACATCAAATAACCATATATGGATGATTTCTAACCTAAAACAAGAATAAAACCCGTTCAATTTCATCCTATAATCATATTTAACATCACATAATCATTAATCCTACAGTTTTGTGTTCTTCATATAAATTCACCCAAAACCCAGATTTAATCCATGATTCAAATCCCGAAACTCTTGAATTTCATTTTCTATATGTAATTGGATTTATTCTATATAAAATCCTATTTCCAATTATAATTTTACTCATCAATTTACAAGGGTAACATCAATTGTCCTTAATCCAAAGTTTCTATTCTACATGGGTATTACAACTCATAAAAGTTTTGCAAGATAAATATTTGCCTCTTATGAAAGAAGTCTGATTTGATCCTTTTGATGATGCTTCTCTTTGGATCCACCCTCCAACTATGGTTGTGTTGGAAGAATGAGGGTGATTTCTCCACAAATTCTCTTATAAGCTCCCAGAAAACTCTTCCTCTCCTCTTTACTAGCCTCTAATGATTTTATAATCTTTTTAACCTAACCTCACATCACCACAACTATATATAATCCTTGAAATTTCGAAACCCCCATAACCCTTGGTTATAAAATGACTAAAATTCCCTCTCGCAATGTCGATTTGGTCTAAAACTATCCCGGGCCCCAAACTACTCACCCGGGTATACTATTTTTATTGTTTTGACCCTTTCGGACTCAACCATAACCTCAAAAGCATCATCCGAGTTACTCATAATTTATTTTCTACCTCTACCTCATTTAGTCCACACACGACATCCGGTTGAGATACCATACTGTCACGTCACTATCACTCGTTGTGACCTCAAATATGTAATTACTCCACTTAGTAATTTTATTCAATAAACATTAATCATTTATTTTCAATTAATAATTTCATCAACCCATAATATTTAATTTCCATTAAATTATGTCACAGGTGTAGTTTAAATTTAACTTAATTCATTTTTAATTCCTAAAAAATACGGGTTCTTACATTACGTTCGATTTAAATTTTGAATTTACATCAAATGCATGAAAATTATAAATAGTGACATCACATGCCACCACAGACAATTATAATAATTTATAACTTAATTTAATACAAATAAAATATGCAATATTCACCTGGAAAAAACTAAGGATTAGTAGTACTTTAAGTGACCAGTAAAGATGGTAGGGGACTTATCAAAGAGAAACGTGACATTAAGATGCTCTTACAGTAGGGAGCATGGGCACAGGACAGAGAATTATAAGGCGCTCAAGTCTTACCTAGAAAAGTTATCTCAAGCAGGCCACCTACATGACTACATGGAAAACTAGAATGACAAAGGTCCCGTTGAGTGCGATTAAAAGCCAGACAACGTCTTATATGACAAGAAGATGGGACACGAGTTTGTGGTCATTCACGAGACCTCAAGCCCTAGACAGATTCAAGGCAAATCTTTCAAAATGAAGCTAAAGAAAATCATTACACTGGTAGAGGCTTTCCAGATCGACCCTGCCAAACCTACTATTGGAAAATGTCGTCGATCAAAAGAGATTCATTATATTATTCTTATTATTTTCACCGACGAAGACCAAGTCAGAGTCAGAACCCCACATCATGAAGTGCTAATAATCGAACTCGGGATTGCCAATTGGGATATGGATTAGATAGTAGTGGACTCGGGAGTTCTTTAGAAGTTTTATACCTCAATATGTTCAACCAGTTTAAGCTAAAAGTGGAAAACTTGAAAGAGGAGACCATCCCTTTAGTCGATTTCATAGGAAGAATGACAATGCCACTAAAAAAGATCGTGCTACCAGCTAGTATGAAGTGGAAGCATATCAAAATTAATGGAATTCCTAGTAGTGGATGTTGAATCACTGTATAATGTGATTCTGGGGCGAGGATGGCTCCATGCGATGCATACAATCCCATTCACCTATCATCAGAAGCTCAAATGCATTACCGACCAGTGGTAATGAATACATGGGAATCAAGATTCTACTCTACAATGCTTTATCATTGCCATCAGACCTAGACATGAAAAGAAGAAGGAAAACGTAGAAAATAAAGATGGAACTATTCCCTCCAAATAGCAACTAAACTATGAGGGACTAGGGGTTGACGACAAAAGGATGGACCCGAGAGATAGATTTATGGAACCACTACAAAATGTTATGTAGATGGAAATTTTGAAATAAAATAACTTGGACTAAACGTTAATTAAAAAATAATTTTTTTGAAATAACCCCAAGTTTATAATATTTTATTTGATATAACCCCCACTTTACTAATGTGTTAAACATAACCCCTACTTTCTTAAGAGAAGGATAACACCATTAAAAACTCAAAATTTTTAATCAGGCATAATCCCCTACATTATTTTAGACAAAAGTACCCCTAATTAATACCTAAACCTTGTAACCAAAAATTCATCTTCTTCCTCACTCAATAAACCCTAATCTAACAATATACCTAAACACACCCTCTCTCTCATCCATACTCATCTCTCTCTCTCTCTCGAAGTTACTTTTACAAAGATATTTAATTGGTTATTTCAAACACTTAGTCTTAAATAATCTCAAATTTTTAATAAGTGGAAATAAACGTTAAAATATAAAATTAAAAATTTTAGTTAAAACCCATAAAATAAATCCTATAAACATATTAAAACAAATACATAATTAATTTTAAAAATATGAATCGGATTATAAATTAATTTCTAATGATGAATATTTTAAAATGAATTTTTCTAATAGTTATAAATTGGTCATCCCTTTCAAATTTAGAATTTTTAATTACAAATATACAAAATCAGTAAGACTTCAGTTCATCCCAGAGTTGAAAACTATAAATTAAAATGATTTGATCACACTTAGATATTTATGTCCAATGCTTAAATTGGTGTCATGTACTTTTTTTTAATGAAATACAAATTTCAAAGACTAAAATCATCAGCATAATAACAGTAAGGGGTAATATAGAAAAATGACATCTTAACATTTTTATTGTATATACATGACACAATGTAATATTGCAATAATATTTATCGCTAAAATTGTTTAATACCAAAAAATGCCATTTTACCATCTTAAAATATTATTGTTTTACTATCTTCTTAAGTTTCTTCGATTCATAGACTACTCCAAGAAAGGACAATCAATTTTCTTTTATAAAAGTAGTCCATACTTTATTTTTCCTCAATTAAGGTTTTTAGTTTTTTAAAAACCAGTTTTACCATTTATTTTTATTTATAAATTATACCCTATTTTTTTGACATGGAATGAGCCATTTTTTTTTAAATTGCTTTCTTTTAGAACATTGGATTAAGGATGTCACCAAACTTTCGATCATGAAAACTCTCGTCGTCACTAATCTTTGCCAGAGTGTAAAATTAGTTTTGCATAGTCAAATTTATATATTTTACACATAATTTGTTATGTTTTATACGTATTACCATTAAATTATTGTATACCACCTTAATATCATCGCTTCATCGCTAGATTACAAAATTATATTTGCATATTTTTCACACCTAAATTAAATTTGCAATGTGAATACAACCAACTCACTTCGGAGTGTAACGCTATAAAATTGAGTGTGTAGCGTAATTCTAATTTTGTATGAAAAAAAAATGAAGGATACAAAACATGAAAAATGATTGAAAAAACAAAAAGAAAAATGAGAGTCCAAATTTAATTTTACACTGTGATAAAGGAGCACATGTTGTTGGACTCTAATGACCAAAAGTCCAACAACATCCATGGTCCAATGTTTGAAAACACCGTAGCATTGTTATATTTTTTTAATTAAAAACCTTATTTCAAGCAAAAATAAATAAAAGTTTGACCATTTTTAATTAAAAAAGAGTTGGTTGTCCTAAAATAAGAATAGGTTTTAAACTTAAATTTATTTTTAATAGAAGGGCAAACTTTGTATTTTTAAATAAATGAAATCAACTTTAAAAAAATAAGGACTATTTATGTAAGAATAAAGTTGAACTATAATCGCACTCGTACAGTTGAAATCAAGTTAAAGAAACTATACAAATATCATTTACCTGTATTAACTCAAAATTACACTTATGTGAACTACATTTGATCGTATCAACCATATGAGCTCTTAGAGAATTATGTGGGCCTTCCATAAATTTGGGAAATCCATAAAATTTCTTAAATGTATTTTACATTAATCATTTCCCCATTGCAGGCCTTCCAGTATGTAAAACTAGCTAATTTATTATCATTTTCTTCCACGATTAGAGATGCTCTAATATCCTACACATGCAATGGAAGATTCCTCACAACTAAACCTTGGGTTGGCTTGCATTGTATTTGTGTTGGTTTTAATTATGTTTATGTCTTATTAGATTTGTGCCAAAACTATTCATTTTTAGCAAGTTCAAAGTATAAGTCAATACATGATTTGTTCATTAATGATATTATATAATATGACACATCATCACTTTTGTAGCATACTGAAAGGTATTATCAAGTCTTATTAAGTCTTATTATGCCCTTACTCGGTCTTATTGGTACTTATGGAGTTAAACCAAGTCAACACTAATCTAGGAGTTTAAATTTGGAGACCCACTTTCAAAGTGGGGTATGGTGACCCTCTCACCTGATTAGTTGAAACATTAAATATAGTGAAATCCACTGCAACTACTTATTTATTATTTTAATGTTTCAACAAATCAGGTGAGAGTCACCATGTCCCACTTTGACAATGGATCGTCAAATTTGAACTCCTAATCCAGAGCCAACCTTGAGGGAAGGTGGTTGCCTCGGGCACATGAATTTTGACAAGTTTTAGGGGCCATGAAATATAAAAAATAAAAAATTGTATTATGTCAATGTTTTATAAGCATCTGTGTAATTTCCATAGCAGAAAGGGCTTGCAGCCTAGCTTATGCTTGTGTTTGTATAGAAGTTTGAGATTTTTAGTTCGATTCAAGGGGAACTCCAATGTAATATAATTTTTATGCCCTGCATTTTGTGTCCAACTACCATCAAAGAAATCCGAATGACAACTTTTCACGACATACGATAATAATTGGATTTCTTTCTAAAATTAAATCTTATGGGCTTTTTACTGTTTATCTTCCAATTTGTTTATTATTATACTCATTGTTGTTGTTTGATTGTTAGAAGAATTGAATCTTTTGTATGCAAAAATTATTCAGGGCCCGTTTGACAACCCAATTCCAAGGCATGGAATTGGAATTATTAGGCCAATTTCAATTCCATGGAGTTAAAATTGCCCTTCCAATTTCATTTTCATAGCTTGGAATTGATTTTCCAAACGGACCCTCAATGTTTGATAGTAGATTTTTATTATAAGGACTAAACCTCGTTTTTTAATTTAAAAAATTCTTAGGGCCTCATGTTGGTAGTTCGGCTCAGCCCCGTATTCGCGGGGTTGGCCCTAGACTATTCAGTTTATCAAGTGGACCCCATAACAACCTGACTGTGATAAAGGTCAACCAATTAACTAGTAGTTTTATGTAAATTTATGGGGTCTTGAGGTCTCAAACCCTAACAACTACAACCATTTGAAATAACCAAGAAACAAACTCACTCAACCTGTTTTTGAGGCAACTCAAACGATAATGTTCAAGTAATAAACACTTTTTTAAGCAAACAAAAGCAATATCATTAAAGAAATTTAGGGGGTACATTAATATGTAAAGTAGTATCCAAAAAGGGTGGAGGCTCCTTAGACCACGAACAATAGTCCCTATAATGCTTGGCATACTAAGGCAAAACATGGGTTGGCTGGTTACCAAGTCGTCTTACAAAGGAAAGGCAAATATTATGACCATAACATATTTTTTTTTTTAATAGCATCAGTACAATTACTGCTAGTAAAGCAGTCATCATCATCCCACTTAAGCCTGGAAATAATGTTAGGACAACCACCCTCTAAGATAAAGTGGGAAAAACCATAATAAATATCAAACTCAATTGCTATCTCCGATGACATCGCCATAATATTCCGTATTTTTTATGATATATAAATTAATTAAATTAGTGATTTTAAATTAATTTAATTTGGTGATTTAATTTATTTAAATTGGAGAAATTATTGAAATTGGATATTTAGAACTTTCGTTTATATTTGGGGATATAGAAATTTAAATTAATTCGGACTATTTCAATTTTTTTCACATGTGTCGCATTTTGAGGTTGAAATGGAAGTTTTTTATAAACTGTCTCGGATGATAATTTTGAGTGCACGATTGACTCCAGAAGGGTCGAAATCGTGGAAAAAGAGTACCCGAGGGTAATAAACAGGTCTTAGGACATTTTTAGACATGACCGAACCCATACGGGGGCATTTTAGTCATTTTTAATTGGCCAGTAGGCTATTACGGGATTGAGGAATTTTGACCTAGGTTTAAGTGTGTTGGGCAGCCATGAGTCATTCCAAAATAGAAAGGGTTGAGAGAGGAGATAAAGGAGAAGGAAAAAGAAGGAAAGAAGGATGACAAGAGCAATCCGGGCAAGAATTTCGACATGGGATCGTCGGATTTAATCCACCAAGGCAAGTGTTTTCTTGCTTTAATTTGAGTAGTAGTTAATGATGTAAATACGGGTATTCTAGAGTGAACGTAGGTATTAATAACACTGGGTTGAACTAATGTCATATATATATATATATATATATATATATATATATATATATATATATATATATATATATATATTGTGTATGTAACTAAGCATTGACAGTATTGAAGTAATATTTAAAAATATTCGTAAAGCTGAGAATTTACATACGTAATTCTAATCATAAAAGTACGCTTACCTTGCGATGGGAGGATTAGCGGGCTAGTTATATAGTTGTTATGGACTAGGTGGATAGAGAAATGACTAGGCGGAATAAATGGATGCGATAGGTGTGCACTATAGAAGAGAGGTGAGCTTGTCCTCAAGAGAGTGCGACCGTAAAAGAAATTATGAATATTATATACTACGCATTTCATTTATTTCAATAAAATTCTTGCTAAACATTTTTATATATCGAGCTCTGACTTGTTTCTTTTACTTCTTCTCTCTTCTCTCTTGTCTATGTATATGTATATTAATAGGTGTCCAACCACAGGGATGCCATAGTTGACTTATCTATTCCAGGGTTACGCAGCTGCAACATTGTGGATGGTTGCAGGACTTGATTTAGATGTATCATTTCTTTATTCCTAGAGTAGAATTCTTATCTCAATTTTAGATTCAGGTCATGTTTCCCCTTTTACTTTTAGACTCAGTATTTGGTTTATGTATTCATTTATTGGATTATTATATTGGGATGTTGAGCCGATTGTTTATTCGGCAGGTTATTTATTCATTTAGTACTATTTTAGACTCATGGATTAGATGTATGGTGTATTTGTTATTTAGCATGCATATTTAATTGTTTAATAAAAAGATAAAATTTGACATCAGTCTTTTTGAATACTAGGTGGTTAGTAAAGTTTTAAAACGTTTTCGGTAGTGATGCTAAGAATGAACCACTGAGATTCATGTTTTAAATTTGATATAGGACTGATCACCCGGTATTTATTTGGGTGAGGTGTCACAATCGGTTTCACCTGTTCGGGTTAAAGAGGTTGCCAACAACGCTTAAAGAGAGAAGCCACAAATCAACCCTATCGTATGTAATGATCACACCCGCCCCGTGCTATTAGACTCAACGAATATGGCCACGTCAAAATTAGCTTTAAATTTGTCGTGATCAGGACATGATGCATCCATGGAGATATTGTGAGTATTATCTTTTAACCATATTACTCGAAAATCAGAGAACCAAGAAGAGATTTCGAAAAACAAACTATGATCATTATCCCCACCATCCTTATGGAAAGCTTTTTGTACAATTCTTTCAAACCGCCCATATTGCCCAGCATATAACACTACACCAAATCTGCCCATTTGTTAAGGTCATTGACCTTGACAAATCCAACTTGTCAAGGTCAATGACCGTGACATTTCGAGGCGAGACAACTTTTTTTGTCACGGTCGTGTCACAGTCATTGACCTTGACACAAAACTCGCATTTTGTGTCACGGTCGTGTCGCGATCAATGACCGTGACACGTTTGTCACGGTTTATAACCGTGATAAAGCCGTGACCCTTTTTAAAAAAAAATTCACGGTCAATGACCGTGATAATTCTGGGCAGAATTTAAAAAAAATCTGCTGGGCAGTATGGCCACTTCCCAGCAGTATATTTGTACCTGTTATAGTAACGTTGTACCTGTTCCAAACATCATATATTCAAACAAACTAAATATAATGAAAATATATATTCATGACGATATAATCCAAATATTCAAAGTAGAAATAATATACATGACGATATAATCCAAATATAATTAAAATGGACAAACTTAAAAATAATGTTACTACATGTCTTGGGTAAAACTGAGGAGGTGAGTAGGCCACACGACATACGAATTGACGCACCCACTAATATACGTCGTGCCGCATTGTTCGCGCAACCACAATAGGGAGTTCTCCTTCCTGGGTATGACATGCGTAACGAGCACCCTGGACTCCATCTCTTGAAGCACACTTCCATGGACTATTCCACCCTCGACGATATTCGGGTCCCTCAACCCCCGCCCTATCCGTTGGCCATCAAATACGTCCAATATGAACACGCTCGGCCAACCAAGTGTCGACAATGGTCTGTTGAAGGGCGCCAAATAGGGAAGTGGATCATCGAAGTACGAACGTGTCGGGGATGAAGCAGCGAGGTCCACATCCTCGTCATCCTGCGCCTCGTCCTCCCACACCTCCTCCTCCACCGCCTTCTCCTTCCCTTTCCCTTTACCTCTACAGTCTCCGCCCAATGTATGCTTCATGAATGCGTACATATCTTGGACCGTCGCCTCCAAACGGGACATCTTCGCATCGTGTGAATCCACCGTTCGAGCCAATCCGGTGTCGCTCGTCTCCAATCCGATGATCCTAGATTTGGCCACCCGCGAGCTCACTCCCCTTGTCCTCCCCTTGCGATCAAAGCCAAGCACTTGGTTGAGTGCGTCTGTGGACAAAGATGTCTTGTCGGCATCAGACTGCGACTCATGCACTTCCTTAAGCTTTGCCTTAAACGACAAAAAGCCCATGATTAGTAAAATAAGTAAACTAAAAAATTATAACGTAATTAACAAAAATTAAACTGTCGGATTACTTACAATCGTGGCCGCGACGCTCGGGGACACCTCCTTGTCCTTCTCCTTCTTCGTCCGAAGAGCCACATAAGTATCGAGCCTATGTGGCTTACCCCCTGGCCCACTCCCTACCCCCTGAAATAAAATAAAGTAAAGTAAAATTAGTATCGGCCCCGCAAAGTAAAATAATGAAGAATAATATATTTTTGTAGTTATAGATAAATTAAATCTTACCTGCATCCTATGCTCCACCTCGGCGTAAGAGGTCCGACCGGAGTAGTGCACGTCCGCCTTTTTTGCCCGATTTTCCCTCCCCGATTGGCGAGATGCCAATTGTCGATCCTCGATCTCATTGTCAATGAACTTTTGCCATTGTGCCAATGAGATCGGCTCCTTGGGCTGGACGGATCCGCGCCATTGTATAATGGACTCTCGTGTTTTTCCAAAGTACCGTGTCCGCATATTTTTCTTCCACGTCTTATGTTGCTCCCTCAACTGCTCCAAGACGGAATCGCGTAGCTTTGGATCCAAGTTGAATTGTTCCTGTCCAACAAATACAATGTTAGTTGCGAATAAATATAAATATAAATATGAAATTGAAATTGAAATTGAAATTGAAATTGAAATTGAAATATTCATATAAATATAAATATATTACCTGTAGTGCCGCCCAAACAGCTAACTTGAGCTCATATGGTACCTCCTTCCAACTCATAAACCCCGGGCCGATGACCATCTTTAGCAGCTCGAGGGATCTCGCTAATAGCTCCGACTTGTTCTCGACAGTAATCCCAAATTTTCCATATTTGGGGAGCCTAGGGGTGGAGGAGCCCTCGTCGCCTTCGCTACCACCGAGCCCAGACGACATCATCATAAACAGCATCATCATCTTCGCCTTAATATCTGAAGGAGACATTTTTGCTGTAAAAAAATGTTATTAGTACAGATAAAAAAAAATGTTAATAGTACACACACACACCCCTACCCCACCCCCACCACACACACGCACACGTCATGCTACTTTTAAAACTAACCAACCCAACATTTCATCAATTAAACTAACAATTAAAGTATACAATTATTAATTTACTAATTTACAATGAGGGACAATCCTACTTTCATATGAAATTGGCACTAATTATTAATTTACTTTCATCTAAAACTATACAATTAAAATTACAATTAAAGCTATACAATTTCTTAATTAAAGATATACAATTGTTAAAATTGCCCCTCCACACCCCCCACACCCCACCCCCACACCCACCACACCCCTTGCCCCCCTCCCCCCGCCACGCACACACGCACACACCTACGCACACACACACACACCACCCCCACCACCCCACCCCCGCCCCCCACCACGACCGTGACAATTGGGGTATTTTAAATATTTATATAATTAAATTTAACATATGAATTCTAGAACTTTTCTAACATTTACACAATTCTAACTATCACTAACCTTGCACTCATACTAAGGTTTACATAGTTTTAACAAATTATAACAAAATATTATCATATTTTTAGTTAGAAAATTCCACCCCCACCCCACCCCCACTACCCCCGTCCCCCACCACACCCCATCCCCACTACCCCTCTCCCCCACCACACACCACCATACACACACATATACATATACCCCACCCCCTCCCCCTCCCCCTCCCCCCGCCACGCACACATGCACACACCTATGCACACACACACACACCCCACCCCCACCCCCTCCCCCCACCACGACCGTGACAACTACATTTATTGTTTGTCAATAAAATTATGAAATGAGATAATTATAATTGGAGCATAAATTTCATTATCATAAAGGGATAAATCCAACCAAGTACAGAGATTCTACAAATTAAAGTGAGAATTAAATTTAAGACTTTCTAACGACATGCATGTGTATGGATTCTACATAGTTGGGCACGAAAGTAACTAATGATATTCCTAAAAACATACGATTGGCAACATTTTGTGAATTTACTAAACTTTATATAATATTATCAAATTCTGTTAAAAAATTATCTAGGGTTTTACCTAATTGAATTAATTTCATGAATAAAATTATTATCAATTTAAATGAAAATATCAATTATTATCCAATATTTTTTAATGAAATATTTATTTTGAATGAAAATATCAATTATTATCCAATTATTATCCAACTATTATCAATTATTTATTTTGAATGAAAATAAATTGTTATCCAATATTTTTGGGAGCGATTGTTTATTTTGGATTTCCTTTCATATTTAAACAATCACACCATAGGAGTCATTCTTCTCCCTCAAAATTCCAAGAAAAGTGAACCTAAAGAAATCATCCACAATCACAAAACAATATCACTTGCCTCTTAAACTCTTAGTTTATAGGGACCCTTAAGATCAATATGTACGAACTCTAAAGTCTTAGAAGAATTTATCTTATTTAGTTTCTTGTGGGGACTTTTCATTTTTTTCCTTTTTAACATATTCCACAAAACTTGGTATCTGGTTTTCCTAACTTAGGTAAAACCTCTAACTCGTTCCTTTCTAGATAATCTATCCAAATATCTATAGGTGATGTGTCCCAATCTTGTAAGACATAAGTCAATGGCTTCAATTTTTGCACTATCACACACAAACTTCACATCATTTGTGAAAACATATCAATTCTCCCTCGATCTCACACCCTTAAAAACTTATCCATTCTCACATTTCGTCACAAACGCTCACCCTTAGAAAAAATTGCCAAAAGGTCATGATCACAAAGTTAACTTATACTAATATGATTAGTGCTCAACCCCTCCACAAACAACACATTGTGAAGTGTGGATTCAGTATAAACTTTCACAGATCATTTTACATTAACACTCGATTTCTTTTAATTTCCAAAATTCATCGATCCACCCTTATGCTTCTCAATACTAGAGAAAAATGACATTTCTATTCTCATATGATGAGATCACCCATTATCAAAGTATCAATTATTAACTTTGGTACGCTTAAGATCCATTAATACCACATTGCAAGTATAATTTTCTTTTCTAATTTACATATATATACACACATACACACATATATATACACACATACACACATATATACACACACAAACATATATATAAATGGAAGAGAGAGAGAGAGAGAGAGAAAATTGACCTGAAAGTAGAGAGAGAGAGAGAGAGCAACGTCGAGAGAGGGAGGGAACGGCGGTAGGGAGAAAAGAAGGGGGATATGGTTTTTGCTGCAAACATTATCACGGTCGTGTCAAGGCCATTGACCGTGACAAGTATTTAAAGAATTGTCACGGTCATTGACCGTGACAAGTATATTTGCCACGGCCTTGTCACGGTCGTGTCAAGGTCAATGACCGTGACATAAAACGCGTGTTTTTTGTCACGGTCAATGACCTTGACAAGGGTGACCGACTGAAAGGTGACAATTTGGCCATTTTGGTGTAGTGTAAATTCAAAGTGATCTTTTTTTAAAGTATTTGATAAAAAAAGGATCCAACTTCCCACGTCATCATTAAAACTGTCTAATAATTCGGAATTCAACCCACATAAATAAAGCGCTTCCACAGCTAGAGGGAAAAATTTAAAGACATGTAAAGATGAATCACATCCATTTTTATACACACGACACGATTGGTATTAAGTCCTAATATTTCGTCTTTCAAAATTCTCCCTCGTGGGGAGGGAATTGGTGCAAAGCCAAAAAATTAAGTGCTTAATTTTGTTTGGAGCCAATTCATGCCATGTAAAATTCCAGTATCGGGAGCTAGCTGAAGATAATGGTTTTGAAAATCTTGGCACTCCTTTGACATGCCCAATATCCTAAGTAACCCAATAGCCACTCCTAGTGGTAAATGTTCCATTCTTTTCATAGTGTCAAATATCTTCACCAGCTAATAGCGGGCCATAAAGAGGGATCCTTAAAATATCACATATTTCCTGCTGAGAAAACATATTGGACATGAGAGTTAGAACCCACTGACCCAATAACGGGTCAATGAGATTTTTAACAAATTTTAAATTATGTGAGTGAGTCGGTCTTGAGAATGTTTTGAACGTGTGTAATTTTGAAATCCATTTGTCCTCACAAATTTTAAGATTTTCCCCGTTTTCACCCTCCACCTCACTCCTCAATCCAAAATAGCTCCACCCTTCTAAATACTCTGTAAAATTTAGTAAGGATTGTACCCTCTTTTTGCCTCCCAAAATGAGCACTTAGGGAAATATTTGTCCTTTAGAATTCGACTAGAAAGGGAGTGGGGGTTCGTGCGGATATCTTACCCCTGTTTAGAAAGGATAGAAAGGTTAATATATTTAAGGTCACGAAACCCTAAACTTCCATCTCTTTCATATTTGCAAAGATTTTTCCAACTTGGCCAACACATGCCTTTTTCTTTAGTCCTACTAGACCACCAAAAATTGCACATAAAGGATTTAAGCACGTAATCCTGGATTTTAAAGAAACTCATGTCAAAGGTGAGGCAGGCTTTGTCCAGTGCCCTAATTAGGATTTCCTTTCCCACTTTGGAAAGTAGGACCTCTTTCCACCCCTCACTTTTTTCTACACCCTCTATCAGATACTTGAGAAAAGAAATATATTTTTTAGACTTTCCAAGGACAGATGGGAGACCCAAATATTTATCATGTCTACTGACCTCACATATTCCTTACGCTTCATTAAGGAATCTTATAAGATTACACGAGTGTTACGAATGAAAACAACGCCAAATTTATCAAGGTTAATATGTTGTTCCAATGCAAGCCCATAGGTGTTAAGGATATCTTTTATCTTGACCATTTTTCCCACTTTGGCCTCCCCAAAAATGATACTATCATTGGAGAAAAATAAGTGTGAGACTTTAGGACCCCCTAAGTTAGCCACCAACCCAGAGATCTATGGCACCCCGCCTAATTAAACCTTGGGTGATCAAGCCTTAATTTAATTTAAAATATGTTTCTTAAATGGTTCATTCTTAGCATCACTGTCGAAAACCTATTAATTAATAGACACCTAAGTGAAATTAAGCTAGTGCCAAATTTTATCTTTATTAAAACAGATACAACTCATGCGGAACAATATAAATTAAGCAGTACTAAAACCAACCATCATGAATAACTTAATAACATAAATTATTGCCGAAAACCACGGCTGAAATAAAAAAAAGTCAAAATCCAACACAATAGAATAACTGCAAATGTAATGAGTGAACAACATGACCCAAAATGAGAGTACTAAAACTGAGATCCTACACTAGATCGGAAAGGATAAAGGAAACGTCTAATCAATGCCCTACAACACCCACCTATGCTGCAGCTCTGAAATCCTTGGAATGAAGTCAAGCTTGGCATCCCTGTGGCTGGACACCTGAAAGGTTTTAAAAATATTTTATATCAAGTCTTAGTACACAAAACATTTTTTAAAATATTTAGCTAGTAATTTATCGAAATAAATATAAGTTATTGATTACACATGTTAGGATCATGCACACTCTCTTGAGTTTCCTCACCTCTCATCTATCGTGCGCACCTAACATTCCTACCTAGTCTCGCTACCCACTTTAACTAGGTCTCCAACGTCTACACATCTCAGACACTTTATCTCAACAGTACCGCCCATACCGTACGCTACATGCTACCCTTAATTTACATTAAGTCATTAGTTAAGTTTAACTATAACCTTCCTATACCGTCCATACAGTATGTGTCCGAATGTCTAGTAATTATCATTACTCTTACTTTATTATCAATACTTTAAAAATTAAGTTCTCATACTTAATAAAATCTTAGGTATATACTACCTACCTTCTCTACTAATCACACTAAAGTAGATTTTATATCCATTCTAGCCGCACACTTATATGTTCCAGCCACCCTTACCCATAAGTAGTTTATACAATTTTAGTTATGCACTAATAATTCTCACTACTATCAGGCCTGAGTATATTAAAAACAATATTTAGGTAGGCCCCTCCTAATCTTACTACTATCACACCTAAGTAGAGTATTCATACGGTATATCTTCCACACACACATATACCCAATACAGCATACCCTATCATCGGTCCTATTTCACACATTAAGGAAAAATGGTTTGAAATGTCTCCTTGAACCTGGCTCGGAATGTCTCCTCGAGTAATGTTCGAAATGTCTCCTCGAACATGGTTCAGAATGTCCCCTCAAACCTGGCCGGAATATCTCATCGAGCATAGTTCGGAATGTCTCATCGAACTTATAAATCCTATCACAAGGAAACATATAATAGGCATTCACAACCCAAGTAATACTATAGAACAATAGGTATTCACACAACCCAATTATTCACATGTGTACGTAGTAGTTTTCTCTCGTATACTTACTGTACTTATTAATCAACGATTTATCTCACTATTGTACATATTAGAGTATTCGCACAACTCTAAGATCTTTCGGTACCTCTTTATTTATAACAATAGTTAAACTATCTCTAACCTACTGATATACACCTTATATTGACATCGACTCTCCCCGTAACTCAATTCCCACATTTTCGACGCGCGACTCGATCAGTTTATCCCTGTCGATCCATATTCCAAGCCTTACACTCAACGGTCATAACGGACCTTAATTATACTCCCTACTGGTCTTTATCCAGTCCCTAATAGGTATAATAACATCTCTAAAATTTTCCGCCATCATTGGAATGCAAAGAAAACTTAATCAACACATTCTTGAGTCGATCGATCGATCGAACGGGTGCAGGTCGTCTTCTTACTTGTTTCACCCTGTTTGTCTGATCCAACACTACATTACACCTTGTGAAAGTCCTTCCAACATCACCAATGATCTTATAAATGTATAGGGATCATTCTCAACGTAAATATATCATCAAATCCTCACTAAATCCATCCAAGAACTATCCAAATCTAACTTTTCTCAAAACCCTAGATAATTTAGTTATTCATGGTTATATATCATAAACCTAGATTTAGATTCATAATTATCAATATAAATTCATTTGTTATCAGTCCTATGCAAATGTAGATGCCAACTACATGCAATCCTAGTCCAACATGTAATCAATTTATTCTTTTTCTCTAAAAACTTTCAACAAAAACAATTTATTTAAAAAGCCCTACACATGGGTATTATAACTTCATAAATTTGCAATATACCACATGCCTTGATTATAGTAGGATCTGATTTCGTGGTTGATGAAGGTGTTTGATTGATTCCTTCTTCAATCTCCCTTCCTAATTGTCCTTTGTTGCAAGAATCCCTTTGGAGCCTTCACAATCTCCTCTTTAAGCCTTGAGAACTCTTCTCTTTTATCTCAGTTGGTTCCTCTCTATTTTTCTACGTTATGAACCCTAACTTAGGCCCCAAACCATCTGATATAACTTGCAAATTTCGTGGGTCTCCCCATCTCTATTTGCTAAAAGGCCATAATGCCCTTAAGAGGTGTCGGTTTGGTCTACATTTGACCCGGGACCCAAACTGTACACCCGGGTACACTTTTCCGACTATTTCGACCCTTTCGGAACCAACCGTGACCTCAAAATTATTATTCGAGTCACTTAAAAAAAAATCTCACTTCCACCTTGAATTATGACACTCGCACGGTTAAACCTTAAACCAAATTAATAAAAATTTAAATCACCAAATTAAATAATTTCTAAACCTCCAATTTTAATTAACTTCTATATTCTCCAAAAGTATGGGGTGTTACATACTTATCCCCTTACAAAGGAATTTCATCCTCGAAATTCAAATGAAGTTCTCACTCCAATCTCTCTACCCTTCCTTAACCCTTTACTCTTAAGGACACTACGTATTTTATTTATGTCCTCCCTAATCGCGTATATAATTACAATTATTTAATTACCTAGGGCGCCCATACACCCTATACTCGTGCTTAACTGAATGAAAATCACCCGACTATACTAGCCGTTAACCGTAATATAACTTCCAACCCGTAGTCATATCACATATACAAATAATAATCGAGGTACCCAACCCATGTACTAACGACCAAATATTTCCCCACTTCCAACGTTGCGCTAAGTTTCATACGTGGGACATCTCGCAAAGTGAAATCCAAAAAGGGAACCCCCCCCCCCCCCCAATATACCACCACCTAACATTATCGATCGTTGGGATTTGTTAGACCCTTAATTCATAGTACGTATCCCCAAATACCTATCTCTTAACATAAAAGCACACAAGACCACTCTTATGTTATAAGAAACAACATAAGATACCTCTCCCTTACTATTATTAGTTTTTACATAAAATAAACCCCGAGCTATCTCTCCTCGCTCGAAAATAACCCTGACTGCCCTGAATAACCTCAATAGACATCCCTACTTCACGGGATAAGATATAACTATATAACCACATGTTCGTATTAGTCTATTATGCCACACATACTAACATGTATACACAAATACCTAGGTTAAACCTCTTTCAGGTGTTACTTATCGAAATACATCTTATGCTGGAATAGAGAACCTGAAATCTTGCTATAACTACCACTATAGCCTAAACCATCGCTAAGCGATCAAAACTCAGCAAGTAGTCTACTCAATTCTCATCATTCTCGAAGGTAGTACACTACCACGTCATGCAACCACCCTTGGTGTACGTCTCCATTCTCTCTCATATGATATAAAAGTTTCGTTACCCCCCGATAACTAATCGTGTACATACCCAGTAGGGTTACTACTGCTACCTCACTCACTAATCCTAACTCTCTCACGAATTGGAGTGTTAACAGTCTCATTTACGAAGCATCCAAGTCACAAAAAAAAACTTTACATACTCTTATGGATAAACATAAAAGAAATTTCTCCACATCTTAGTCTATTATCCTGTCGCAATATTTAACCTCCCAAATATAATATCGACTCCTCTTCAGATAGAATGCATCAATGTGCCAAATTCACTAGTGACTCCTCACACTCTAAGGGACTACCGGGTATCTCTAATATGCCAATGGCTCCTGCAAAACTAGCCCTAATAAACAATTTTTAAGGCCCACTATCACACAAAATCCAACTCTCAATCTAGTAAATAGAAAACGTACCCTCTATCGCGGGCGGTGCCTGTGGATCTAGAGGCATTGGTATGTCCCGAACATTATACACACGCCTATAGTGCATCTGGCCCTACTTCTGTGGGGCCGGTGCTGGTGCTGGAGCTATCAAAGCCCGATGTTCCTGATGGGCATCCTGTTGTTGAACCCCGTCCTACTGTGGACATTATCTCTGTCTGTGACCCTGCTGGCCATATCTAAAACACTGTCCCAGAAATGGTCTCCCCTGGCCCTGCTGTCCTTACCTAACCCCCCTCCAAGTTGGTAACTTCCAGACCTGAACCTCTAGGCAAAGTTCCCCTGTTGAGAATTTTGCCCCTGTTGACTACCTAACTGCTGTTGTGGTGCTTCACCAACACTACCCCCATTGGACTTGTCCGACTGGCTTGGCTCCCCTCTCTTGCTCCCCTTCGTATGGAAGTGATGATCCTGACAGTGTAGTAAGGATGCATGAACGACATTAGTGTAGGGTTACTTAACAAATGCTGCCTGATCCTCCAGGCCAAACCCCCTATGAACTTTGTTTTCTTCCTTTATTCATTGCTTACCTCATCTAGCACAAAATTAGCCAGGCGGGTGAATTCTTCTTCGTAGTCTGCTACCGAATGGTCACCTTAAGCTACTTCATTAAATTTCTTCCTCATCTCTGACTCCATTGCCGGTGAAAAGTACTTGCGGTCAAATCGCACCCAGAACTCAGAAATTGTCATTAGATCTCTCTCCTCAGTAGTGTTCACCGAATCCCACCACTGTAGAGCTTCCCCATCTAATCTAAAAGTAGCTAACATCTGCTTATGAACTTCGCTGCAATCCAATATACGTAGGTGGTGCTGAATGTTTCTTTTCTATTGGCATGCCGTAACTACATCCGTGCCACCCTGGAACTCTGGCAGGTGACCTTTTTGAAAGATTTCTCTAATGTTGTGCCAAGTAGGATGCCCTGGATGGGCCTGAATAACTGGAACTGCGGGTTGCTGTTCCTGAGGCTGAGGGAAATGGGATGCCATGGCCCTCATAGCTATCTCTACGGCCTGTGACACTATCACTGCCACCTGAGTAGAGGAAATCATCTCCGATGGTGGGGGTGGGGGTCCCTGCTGATTCTGAGGGCCCTCACTAGCCTCATCTCTAGCGTCTGCCCTCTCGGATCGCTCCCTCCTTGGAGGCATTCTGAAATAAAATTCAAGTTTGTATAAGTACACAGTTTATAAAAAATTCTAATAGCAGAGGAGCGTTATCGCAAGTACGCAAGGATAATTCAACAGTCCTATCAATATGGCTCTATATCAACATAACGATACGCTGGAATCGTAGTAATCCGCAGAGATCCTAAGGACACTAGAACCTGATGCTCTGATACTATTTGTGATACCCTGCCTAATTAAACCTTGGAAGATCAAGCCTTAATTTAATTAAAAACAGGTTTCTTAAATGGTTCATTCTTAGCATCACTGTCGAAAACCTTTTAATTACTAGCCACCTAAGTGAAATTAAGCTAGTGCCAAATTTTATCTTTATTAAAACAGATACAGCCCATGCGGAATAATATAAATTAAGCAGTACTAAAACTAACCATCATAAATAACTGAATAAAATAAAGTCTAGCTGAAAACCACGGCTGAAATAAAGCCAAGTCAAAATCCAACACAACAGAATAACTGCAAATGTAACGAGTAGACAACATGTCCCAAAATGAGAGTACTAAAACTGAGATCCTACACTAGATCCGGAAGGATAAAGGAAATGTCTAATCAATGCCCTGCAACACCCACCTATGTTGTAGCTCCAAAATCCTTGGAATGAAGTCAAGCTTGGCGTCCCTGTGGCTAGACACCTAAAAGGTTTTTAAAATATTTTATAGCAAGTGTTAGTACACAAAACGTTTTGAAAATATTTAGCAAGTAATTTATAGCAATAATTATCAATTATTGATTACACATGTTAGGATCACGCACACTCTTTTGAGTTTCCTCACCTCTCATCTATAATGCGCACCTAACATTCCTACGTAGTCTCGCTACCCACTTTAACTAGGTATCCAACACCTACACACCTCACACACTTTACCTCATCAGTACCGCCCATACCGTATGCTACATTCTACCCTTAATTTACATTAAGTCATTAGTTATGTTTCACTATAACCTTCCCATACCGCCCATACAGTATGTGTCCGAACGTCTAGTAACTGTCATTACTCTTACTTTATTATCAATACTTTAAAAATCAAATTCTCACACTTAATAAAATCTTAGGTACATAGTACCTACCTTCTCTACTAGTCACACTCAAGTAGATTTTATATTTATTCTAGCTGCACATTTATATGTTCCAGCCACCCTTACCCATAAGTAGTTTATATAATTTTAGTTATGCACAAATAATTCTCACTACTATCACGCTTGAGTATATTGAAAACAATATTTAGGTATGCCCCTCCTAATCTTACTACTACCACACCTAAGTAGATTATTCAGACGGTATATCTTCCACACACACATATACCCAATACAGCATACCCTATCATCGGTCCTATTTCACACATTAAGGAAAAATGGTTCGAAATGTCTCCTTGAACCTGGCTCGGAATGTCTCCTCGAGTAATGTTCGGAATGTCTCCTCCAACATGGTTCGGAATGTCCCCTCGAACCTGGCTCGGCATATCTCATCGAGCGTAGTTCGGAATGTCACATAGAACTTATAAATCCCATCACAAGGAAACATATAATAGGGATTCACAACCCAAGCAAAACTATAGAACAATAGTATTCACACAACCCAATTATTCCCGTGTTTACGTAGTAGTTTTCTCTTGTATACTTACCGTACTTATTAATCAATGATTTATCTCACTATCGTACATATTAGAGTATTCGTACAACTCTAAGATTTTCGATACCTCTTTATTTATAACAGTAGTTAAACTATCTCTAACCTACTGATATACACCTTATATTGACATCGACTCTCCCCGTAACTCAATTCCCATATTTCCGACGCGCGACTCGATCGGTTTATCCTTGTCGGTCCATATTCCAATCCTTACACTCAATGGTCATAACGGACCTTAATTATACTCCCTACTGGTCTTTATCAAGTCCCTCATAGGTATAATAACATCTCTAAATTTCCCCCCATCGTTGGAATGCAAAGAAAACTTAATCAACACAAATAGCTCAAAATCAGCTTTGGTCGATTGATCGACTAAAGGCTTTGTTCGATCAACACCATCGATCGATCGACATTCTTGAGTCGATCGATCGATCGAATAGGTGCATGTCATCTTCTTCCTTGTTTCACCATGTCTGTCTGATCCAACACTCCATTACACCTTGTGAAAGTCCTTACCAACATCACCAATGATCTTATAAATGTATAGGGATCATTCTCAACACAAATATATCATCAAATCCTCACTAAATCCATCTAAGAACTATCCAAATCTAACTTTTCTCAAAACCCTAGATAATTTAGTTCTTCATGGTTATACATCATAAACCCAAATTTAGATTCATAATTATCAATATAAATTCATTTGTTATCAGTCCGCTACAAATGTAAATGCCAACTACATGCAATCTTACTCCAACATGTAATCAATTCATTCTTTTTCTCTAAGAACTTTAAACAAAAACAATTTATTTAAAAAACCCTACACATGGGTATTATAACTTCATAAATTTGCAATAAACCACTTAACTTGATTATAATAGGATTTGATTATGTGGTTGATGAAGGTGTTTGATTGATTCCTTCTTCAATCTCCCTTCCCAATTGTCCTTTGTTGCAAGAATCCCTTTGGAGCCTTCACAATCTCCTCTTTAAACCTTGAGAACTCTTCTCTTTTCTCTCAGTTGGTCCATCTCTATTTTTCTATGTTATGAACCCTAACTTAAGACCCAAACCATTTGATATAACTTGAAAATTTCGTGGGTTTCCCCAACTCTATTTGCTAAATGGTCATAATGCCCTTAAGAGGTGTCGGTTTGGTCTACAATTGACTCGGGACCCAAACTGTACACCCGGGTACACTTTTCAACTATTTCGACCCTTTCGGGACCAACCGTGACCTCAAAATTACTATTCGAGTCACTTAAAAAAAATCTCACTTCCACCTTGAATTATGACACTCGCACGGTTAAACCTCAAACCAAATTAATAAAAATTTAAATCGCCGAATTAAATAATTTCTAAATCTTCAATTTTAATTAACTTCTATATTCTCTAAAAGTACGGGGTGTTACAAGATCCTACCCTACGATTTTTATCTAGTAAGAAGAGATGAAAAGGAGTGTCCACATTGGAGGAAAAGATACAGTGTTAAAGGATCACCATATCTTAATCCCCTCTGGGCTTTGATAAGCCCATGCGATACTCCATTAATCAACACCAAGAAAGAAATTAAGGTCACACAATTCATAATCATCCTAACCCATTTGTAACTATTACCCAATTGAATCATGATTCTTTCTAGAAGGACATACTCCACCCTGTCGTAGGCTTTACTCATATCTAGTTTTCGTTCAAAATAACCCTTCTTCCATTTCTTTCTTTTGTGTAAAGTATGATTAGTTTCAAAGGCTGAAATAACATTATTGGTAATGAGTCTCCTAGGAACAAAGGTGCTTTGATTTTCAGAAATAATAACATCCAAAATTTTCTTAGGCCTATTATCCAGGATTTTTCAAATTAGTTTGCTGATAACATTGTACAGGCTAGTAGGTCTAAAATGAGAGGTTAGAGTTGGATTTTTTTTTTATTTTGGGAATCAAAGCGATAAGAGTGTGGCTTATATTGTAGAGAGATTTAACGTTATTAAGAATTTCAAGGGGAAAATTAGTGATACTAGGCCAGTGTTTCTGGAAAAATTAAGCTGGCATACCATCTGGTCTCGGGGATTTCAAAGGGGACATCTGTGTAGGTGTGGAAATTACATCGGGAGCCTTAAACTCAAGTAGAATCGTGTCATTCATTTGACTTGTGATGCGGCTGTAAATCCCATAAAGAATACTCTCCCGGCATTCACATGTCGACTATTGGCTTTCAATAAGTCGATAAAGTAGTTAACCACAAAAATGGCTATGAATAAACACCTAGACACACGCAAAATTTGATAGATTCAAAATTTACACTTAAACGATCTCGTTACTTTAGTGTTCTTAGGGGACATAACAAATTTGACTCTTTTCTATTTGTGTTGTATCTGAAATAAGAAAATGGGATGAAATTATCGAATGCGAACATCCAACAGCAAAAAATAATATGGATGAGTCGCGGACTAGGTCGCTCTCTTTAAAGGGTTGTGCGTCTATGTCCAAAAATTGTGTTGCAGTCCTTATAATGCCCCATCACCCCAGGATAAAACAACCTAGAATTGAAAACAATTTATGTCTTAGAAAGCTATGCATAGTACTAATATGGTATATTATCACTCGTTTAATATCAATTACTCAATATCACAATATTATAGTATTGTAATTATGGATAGGAAATATTTTTGTGTGAAAATATATAGGAAAATGTTTACTTAGATAGATAGAGAGAGAGAGAGAGAGAGAGAGAGAGAGAGAGAGAGAATATTTTAAGTTTGTCCATTGAGACCAAAATTAGAGCATTGTATATACAATTTATTTAAAGAAAAAGGGGCGGAACACAATTTATAAATCACGGAGTAAAGTAGGCTAAAATGGGGGTAGCTTGGTTTTCCACTTTTGACTAAACAGAAAATGCCAACAAAACAAAGTTGGACATTATATCTTATCAATCTGTAAAGAAAAAGGTAGCAATGGGGGGTAATGGTTTTTTTTAACTTTACATCATATCAGATTAAAGGTTCCAACAATCCCCCACTTGTAAATTTTCAAAAACAATTTTATTGAGCAATAATTCATATAATTGTGAATTAGTTTCGACTTGAATCTTTACATAGTAAAGATGATTCAGATTATACTAGAGTAACTTGTAGTTTTGAACTTTTTCTTTGACAATATCCCACACACATCCCTACTCGGGTGTAGCCCTCAAGCCAGCATTGTACGTCCATGTGCTTTTATTCCAGTATAGTGAATGCTCTAGGGAATTTACCTAAAATTGCCATAGGAAGTGGCCTCACTTCGACATCCACATAGGTGAGTCTATCAAGGATACTCTTGTATCTCGGTATCCCACTCAATATACAACTATAGATTTTCATTAAGAGTTATAATTAAATCAACCTCAACCTCAACTCGCTTAGGATATCATGCTCTATAGGGATGGACTGGGAGTAAAATCCCGTATATAATAACTATTATGATTTAACACATATCACTTGTGACTTGTTATTACCCGTTAAACCTATTTCTAAGGATCTCCAGTCTATAGGTTGGGTTACCATCAGAATTGACTCAAACATCTATGGGCTTTAGACTCATCCCTTTCGAGGTATTCCACACATTTTCTCTCGCTATCCCTTTCGTCAATGGATCAACCAAGTTTTTCTCAGACCTTACGTGATCCACTCTCATAGCACCTGTAGAGATAAACTCTTTAACGGTAATATGTTTGCGATGTATTTATCGCTCCTTACCATTATAGTAATGGTTATGAACTTTTGTAATAGTCGCGGTACTGTTGTAGTGGATTAGAATGGCTAGTATTGGTCTCTCCCATAATGGCATATTTGATAGAAGGTTTCTCAACCATCATGACTCCTCACTAGCTGTATCTAGTGCTATCATCTCTGACTCCATCCTCGGTTGAGCCAAAATTATCTATTTTTTAGACTTTCATGAAACCACACAACCAACAATACTAAATATGTATCCACAAGTAGCTTTGGAGTCATCAAATCGGGTGTTCTAATCATCATCACTAAATCTTTTAAGGACAACGAGATGCTTTTGATAGTGTAATCAGAGGTTCATTGTCCTTTTAAGATACTGCATGACCCTCTCCATAGTATGTCACCGTTCCATACTAGTTCTACTAGTAAATCTAAATAGTACTCCCACAACATAAGTTATATCAGGTCTAGTGTAATCTGTAGCATAACATAGGCTGCCAATGATGCTTGCATACTCACTTTGGTTAAAACTATCACCGGTGTTCTTGAACAACTTTACACTAGGATCAAATGGAGTACTGGAAGGTTTACAGTTAAAGTAATTATATTTCTTTAGAATTTTTGAAGAGTGCGCTTGCGTTCAAATACATAAATTATTTAATTAAATTCAGTTTTTTCAATTAAGTCCTAAAACATCCGTCTAGGTGTGATTGAAATCAATATGATCATGCAAGAACAATTAATCACACACAAAACACACAAATGAGGAAAAATTGCCCAAAGGGGAAAACCTTTTTATTTTCACTATAATTTGTAAAAACGGTTACACGGATTACAATGAAAATAAGTGTGACAAAGAAATACCCTCAGGTGTCAGTTTCTATGTCGTCGGCTGAAATCTCCCTCAGGAACTCCAGGTGGGCAGAAGTAGAGAAGATGACGGCTCCTCCACAAAGTACTCCAGATGAGTAGTAAACAATCCTCTTGAAGGTTTAAAGATTCACATAATAGATGGGAGTATTTATGTGAATAAACAAGGTGTAAAACCTTAAAAAGTGAATTTTGTTTCTAGGCAGTTTTTTGCAAAAATCGTGTTGTGAAAAGACTTGAAAAAATGAGTAGAAGGTACACTGGTATTTATACGAAAATCGAGGCGACGCTCGAACGAAGGACATGTGTCGTTCGAACGACTTCGCGCGAGATGCTGATCTCGCTCGAACGACAGTGCTGACTCATTTGAACGAGCTCGTCAATCGAGGCACTCCGCTTCTACACTTAGAAAAAATTCTGCTTTTGATAAAAAATATTTCAGACTTCAAAAATTATTTTCGGAAAAATTTCCCACATATTTATGCAAATATAAACAACTCCAATAAATCATTTTACCAATAATGAGTAGTGGAGTAGTGGGAAATAGTTGAGCAACACGTCGCATATAGCATGATGTACGTGTGAAGATGATGGATGCATGGATTCGGATAGAGGCCGTCGAGGATGATCGTGTTAACGTGCTGAATGTAGCGGTATCAGACATACAAACTGTGATCTAGGAAAAACAGAAAATTCCTAGATTCTACCCCGGATATTTATAAAATTAGGTCCTTACAATTTTCCCAATATAATGAGATTGGTGTTATTACCAAAATTAATATGCTGATATGGACGAATGATATGAAGACACGTGTCAATCTACTTGGCATAATAGCATCGAGGAAGTTCATTTCCCCGACCAACTCATGTTCTCTCCGAGCAACGAGGATACACCGAGGAGCTTCAGCACTCCGAGGTACTCTAGCGTTCCGAGGTACTCTAGCGCTCCGAGGAACTAAGGCGGTCCGAGCTGCATCTCGGCCGTAGCATAAACTACCAGATAATCAACAGTTCAATTATTCATTGAATGTTTATCATCTTGACGCACACGCTGCATTAAATGTATTACCATTTCATATGTATATCATTTAATGTATCAACCCTTTCATTTACAGCCTAAGGGCTATAAATACCTTGTATCACCCTCATTCAAGGGGACCGGAATTTCTTGAGAGAACATATAATCGAGAATTCCCAAAATACTCAGCAATAACATAACAGTGGACGTAGGCCATTCTTATAAGGCTGAACCACTTTAAAAATCTTTGTCTCATTTTATTTATCTGTGATTGAATAATTAGAGCGATCTAATTTTTTACATCAACAGATTGGCGCCGTCTGTGGGAAACGACTTGTTATTATCGTTTTTCACCACAAATCATTCATCATCAATGGCGGATAACCCAGAATCTAGCAATCGAAACGTTGGAAATGCTGGAAATCCTCCAAATCCCTCTGCACCTCCAGATCTAGCCGGGATTATGATGAATCTGGCTCAAGGACAAACTGCTATGCAAGAAACAATGAGGCAACTCATAAAAACCCTTCATGGTGGTGCACCTGCACGTTCAGGACAACAAAGTGGTCAGAGGAAAACTTATTTACTTTCTTCACGATCCAGGCGTACTGAGTCACTTCGTAATGAGGAGTCTGATGATTTCTCTTATCAACCTGGGCGAACTTCGTCAATAAGGGCTACAGATACTGATCAACATATCACTCTCTCTCCAGAAAGACCCAGTGCTTTAGAAAGACTGAGTAGGATGTCTCCTTTCAGTCGATTAGGCCCTAGGAGGAATAGGAGTCCACCTAAGACCATGTCGAGGAGTTTTCGACAACCATCAGATCTAAGAGAAGGATCAGCAGAATCACGACCGGCTGCTCGTCAAGATAGATCTCAAGAAGCTACCTCAGAACGATCAATTGCTCGAACCAATAGGCCCGAGGAGGGAAATGAAGCGTGGAAAGGATCTCTCCAACGGTTGGAGGATAAATTGGGAGAAATGGCCAAAGCAAAGAACCCCCTACAACCAACTTTTGTTCGAGGAACACCTTTTGTTCAGGCCATTGTGAATTTTCCTACACCGTCAAAGTTCAAAGCACCTATAGTGACCCCCAAATATGATGGAAAGACAGATCCTGTTCTTCACATAGAGCAATATCAAGCTGCTGCCGACATCTATGTCGTCCCCGACGAGATGAGATGCAGAGCGTTCTCAGGAACTCTTACTGGAGCTGCCCAGATATGGTACAACAATCTTCCTAGGGGTAAGATTTCAACTTTCTTTCAGTTGGCCGAGTTGTTTATCGGCAATTTCTGTTTTGGAGCAAAGCCAGTAAAACGAGTAGCACATTTGTTAAGTGTTAGACAAAAATCTGGTGAGAGTACTAGAGATTACATAACTCGTTTCAATAACGAGAAGCTGGAGGTCATAGATTACGAAGAGAAGACAACAATCACCGCTTTGATGAGTGGGTTGTTGCCTAATAAGTTGTATTATACTTTGGCGAAAGATCCACCTAAAACTATGTCAGAACTGATGCAAAAGCGGCCAAAATCATGAATGCCGAGGAAGCTATGGCTGCAAAGAAGAATATAGATAAAGATACCAAGGTGGAAGTCGACAAGTCTAAGAATAAAGAGCATAAGGGCAATGGCAGTGATAAACGCTCCAGAAATAATAAATCATCATGGGAAGTCCTGAAGAAATACGACAATTATACTCCTTTGAAAATGGGTATTCATCATGTCTTGGAAGAAATCAAGAACAACGAGGAGGTAAAATGGCCAAAGAAACTGAAGTCAGACCCTGATTCGAGGAGTAAGGATAAATATTGCGAGTTTCATAAAGATCATGGTCACATGACCAAAAATTGCATAGCTCTTCAGAACGACATTGAAACACTCATCCGAAGAGGAAAGCTATCAAAATATGTTGATCGGGGAGGTGAAAGAAAAAATAATAACCAAGCTAGAGAGAGGTCTAGATCTCCTCGTCGAGCAGAGGAGAAAAAGAAGAGAAACCATGAAGATGATCCAGAGGATGACCCCAATCTTCCCAAGAAACCAAGGCAGCCAGAACGAGAGGTATTTTCTATACGTTTTGGGTTATTTGATTGTAATGTCATTACAGGAGGAGATGCAGGAGGAGGAGACCTTACTGCAGAAAGAAAAGCTTACCTTGGAGAGGCTCAAGCTTGTTCATATATTCAGCGAATAAATCTAGCCGAGGACGATCGTCCGAGGAAGGTAAACAAAGAGAAGCTGGTCATTGGCTTTTCAAAAAATGACCTAGCAGGTGTTCTTTATCCTCACGACGATCCCCTGGTGATCAAAATGAGGATGAAGGAAGTAGTGATTTCAAGGGTGTTGGTAGACAATGGAAGTTCGGCAGACATCATGTACTATTCATGCTTTGACAGTTTGAATCTGAAATTATCTCAATTGGAACCTTATCATAGACCCCTCCTGGGTTTTGCTGGCAAGAAAGTTTTTCCACTTGGGACGATCAAGTTGGACATATTCATTAGAACTTGGCCTGCTTGTCGAACAGAGAGAATACGCTTCTTTGTAATGGATAAGAATGTGCAGTCAGCCCACAACATCATCCTGGGAAGAGTTGGTTTGAAGAAGTTCGAAGCAGTTCCATCTACAGTGCATCAGTGCTTAAAATTCCCAACAAATTTTGGAGTAGGAGTTGCGAAAGGTGATCAGAAAGTAGCTCGGGAATGCTATTATTCGTCTGCCGAGCAAGAGGAACTTGAAGATTCAAGAAAAAAGACTACTACCTACCAAGTGGATGAAGGAACATAAATTGAAACACTGGATCCACGAGATGAATCCCAACTTGTAAAAGGACAGGTGGTGGAATCTACAGAAAATATTATTTTGGACGACGAGCACCCTGAACGAGTAACCCAGATAGGTTCTACGTTGGATGCTTCAATAAAACAGGAGTTGTTAACTTTCTTGAGAAACAGGAAGAAAACTTTTGCGTGGAGTCATGAAGACATGCTAGGAATAGATCCAAACTTCTTATGTCATGAGCTCAATGTGAATAAGGAGATCAAGCCTGTAAAGCAGAGAAGAAGGGTATTTAGCCCTGAGAAGAATCAGGTTATACAAGAGGAGGTCGAGAAGCTCCAGAAAACCCAATTCATTGAAGACGTGAAGCATCCAGACTGGTTGGCAAATGTGGTGATGGTAAAAAAGAAAAACAATAAATGGAGAATGTGTGTTGATTTCACCGATCTTAACAAGGCGTGCCCAAAGGATCATTTTCCATTGCCCAGAATTGATCAACTAGTGGATGCTACCTCGGGACATGAGCTGCTCAGCTTCATGGATGCTTACTCTGGCTACAACCAGATCAAAATGAAACCTGAAGACAGGGAAAGTACTTCTTTTATTACCCCTCGGGGAACATATTGCTATAATGTTATGCCTTTTGGTTTGAAAAATGCAGGAGCGACATACCAGCGGATGATGAACAAGGTTTTCACCGAGCAAATCAGTTGCAACATGGAAGTCTATGTTGATGATATGCTGACAAAAAGCAAGAAAGCTGCAGATCATCTAGTTGACTTAGCTCAGACATTTGATCAACTGGATAAATACCAAATGAAGCTCAACCCGACGAAGTGTACATTTGGAGTACGAGAAGGGATGTTCCTAGGATACATCGTCAACCAACGAGGTATTGAAGCAAATCCAGAGAAGATTAAAGCTCTTTTAGGGCTGCGATCCCCAACGACGAAGAAAGAAGTGCAGAGTCTTACAGGACGAGTTGCAGCGCTCAACGGATTTGTGTCCCGAGCAACTGATAAATGTCTCCCATTCTTCAAAACACTTCAAAAAACTTTTGAGTGGACTGATGAATGTGAAAAGGCCTTTCAAGACTTGAAAAAGTATTTGGGAGCACCTCTATTGTTGTCCAGGCCAATAACAGGAGAGAAGTTGTACTTGTATCTGGCAGTATCAGAGAATGCAGTCAGTTCAGCATTGATCAGATTGGAGAATGGAGTCCAGAAACCAATCTATTACACAAGTAAGGCTTTCCGAGGTGTGGAAATCAGATACTTAAAGCTGGAGAAATTGGTATTGGAATTAATTGAAGCAAGTAGAAGAATGAGGCCATATTTCCAGGCCCATACCATCATTGTGTATACCGACATGCCATTGAGACAAGCCCTTCATAAGCCAGAAAAGTCAGGGAGACTGATGTATTGGGCAATAGAGCTCGGTGAATATGATATTGTGTATGAGCCCAGATCATCATTGAAAGGGCAGGCTGTAGCAGATTTTATAGCAGAATTTACATATCCTGATACCCCCGAGGAACAAAAATTGCTCGCTGACCAACCTGTGGATGTTACAGGATCAACAGACATAAGTCCAGACCAACTCCGATTGGTAAAAGGGCTTGTGGATGTAGAAGGATCATCAACTTCAAACTCAGACCAGCTCCGGTTGGTAAAAGAGCGAGAAGAGATGGTCGACGAGGAGCGAAAAGTGTCAGGAGAGGATGAAAAGAAGCAACAAATATTTCACCGAGGAACTCTATCAGATAAGAAATTTGAAGACGGGTTGCCTATATGGAGATTATATGTAGATGGCTCATCTTGCACAGCAGGTTGTGGGGCAGGAATTGTTTTGAACACCCCAGACGAGATTGACATGGAATATGCTTTGCGATTCCAATTCAAAGCCTCCAATAATGAGGCTGAGTATGAGGCCATGATAGCAGGTCTTAATTTATCAAAGATTATGGAAGCGCAACAAGTGATGGTATTCAGTGATTCTCAATTGATTGTGAATCAGATGATGGGAACATATGCGGTTAAAGGAGAACTAATGGTCAAGTATCATGCAAAGGTGATGGAATTGTTGGCAGAATTTGATGCCATTCAGTTGATCAGAATACTAAGAATAGAAAATGCACAAGCAGACGCACTGGCCCGACTAGCATCAGCTACTCGTACCGAGCTGCGAAGAACAATACCAATTGAAGTACTGGAAAGTCGGAGCATCGATGAAAACCTGACGATGAATGTTATTACCCTTGATTTAAGACCATCTTGGATGGATCCCATCAGGGTATATATTGAAGAGGGAGAATTGCCAGAGGATAAGTTCGCTGCCAAGAAATTAAAGTATAAAGCTGCTCGGTATGTATTAACTAATGGTATTTTGTATAGACGAGGAATTATGGCAGGTTTGCAGAGATGTGTACATCCCTCCGAGGTGAAAGAATTGATTGAAGAAATCCATGAAGGATCTTATGGAGCTCATATAGCAGGTCGAACACTTTTCAAAGGGTAATGACTCAAGGATACTACTGGCCGACAATGAGGGCTGATTGTATAGCCTATGCTAAGAAATGTGACAAGTGCCAACGTTTTTCCTCCATCCGACGAACTCCACAAGCATTGTTGACACCAATAACTTCCCCTTGGCCATTTGCCATGTGGGGAATTGATTTGGTTGGACCACTGCCGACCACCCGAGGAAGATTCAAATACCTCGTCGTTGCAGTGGACTATTTTACTAAGTGGGTAGAAGCTGAGCCGCTTATCGATATGACATACGAGAAGGTATACCAGTTCGTTTGGAAAAACATCATCTATCGATATGGTCTCCCTTATGCCTTCATCACAGATCATGGAACACAATTTGACAACGAGGAGTTTGCTGCCTATTGTCAACAATCAAACATCCTGAAGACCCATTCAGCACCAGGTCATCCTCAAAGCAATGGGCAGACTGAGGTGACAAACAGAACACTACTAAATGGTTTGAAGAAGAGGCTAAGTGAAGCTAAAGCTAATTGGATTAATGAGCTACAATCAGTATTGTGGGCTTACCGAACAACTCCCCGAGCAGCAACTGGAGAATCACCATACATGCTGGCATTTGGAAGTGAGGATGTAATACCTGCAGAGTTGGGTCTCCCAACACACAGAGTGCTGAATTTCAATTCCCCAGTCAGTGACTTGATGAGAAGATTAGATTTGGATATGCTCGAGGAGGTTAGAGAAGAGGCAGCCATTAGGAATGCAGTTTATCAACAACGAACAGCTCTGTTCTACAACAAAAGGGTAAAGAAATGCGACTTAAAAGAAGGGGATTATGTGCTAAAGAAGGTCATTCAGAAGCATAAAAAGCTTGAAGCCAACTGGCATGGACCTTACCGAGTTACAGAAGTTGTCCGACCAGGAACTTACCGAATAGCAACTCTAGAGGGAGAGGAATTCAAGAATGCTTGGAATGCTAAACACCTTCGCAAGTATTATCAATGATGTAAAATGTACAACAGTTCCATCAATATGAATAAAACGATGATGTTTTCACCATTTTTCTCTCCTTTGTTTGAAAGTTTTTCGGGGAATACTAGTGTTGTACACTACGCTGCTCGACAGCAAAAAGAAGACGATAGTTCAGACCCACGACCAACTCCAGTTGGTAAAAGGGCGAGAACAAATGATATACTCCTTTGGTTAGGAGGCGTACACTTGCGTGATCAACTTCGGTTGGTAAAAGAGCTTGTGGACAAGATAGTTCGAAAGAACCTGATAGTTCGAGCGTGATCAACTTCGGTTGGTAAAATAGCGAGAACAAATTATACTCCTTTGGTTAGGAGGCGTACACTTGCGTGATCAACTTCGGTTGGTAAAAAAGCTTGTGGACAAGATAGTTCGAAAGAACCTGATATACTCCTTTGGTTAGGAGGCGTACACTTGCGTGATCAACTTCGGTTGGTAAAAGAGCTTGTGGACAAGATAGTTCGAAAGAACCTGATAGTTCGAGCGTGATCAACTTCGGTTGGTAAAATAGAGAGAACAAATTATACTCCTTTGGTTAGGAGGCGTACACTTGCGTGATCAACTTCGGTTGGTAAAAGAGCTTGTGGACAAGATAGTTCGAAAGAACCCGATAGTTCAAACCCATGACCTACTCCGGTTGATAAAAGGGCAAGAACAACAGTCTTAAAAATGTCAATTTTGGCTGGTTAAGAAACAAAATATGTCAATTTATGTTAGTCGGAAGGTAAAATCATTCCAGAAAATACAAGAATTCCAAACTAAACCAAGTATAGTTGGTCGGTGATCAACTATACTTGGTCGACGAGGATAAATTATCAACCTTGGTTGGTCGGACACATTTTATGAAAAAATTTACCAAGTATGGCTGATTGGAGATAAAAACCCATCAACTGTAGTTGGTCGACAAACACAATTTAACAACCTTGGTTGGTTGGAAACATTTTAAACATTTTATACTCATTACTTTATTATTAAGTGATTGAGCAACATTGATACTTGTAATTTTTATTACTAAGTTGGTTGATGAACAACACAATATTGTTATCTTTTTAACAGATACATATGCACAAATGTAAAAATGTTTGATAAACACAAAACAATAGCAATACTGATTTGCAAACAAAAATGAAAATCTTTCATTAAAATTCAAAATAAATTACAAGGTACATATGTGCTAATTGTTACACTGAAAAAACCTATTCTATTGGTTTCTTTCCTTTAGCTTTTGAAACAGACTCCTCGCCAGCAGGAGGATCCTCAAGGCAAAGAGGAGAATTAATGAAGTTAATATCTCTGAGCATTCTGACGTTCATCACAGAAGGAGTAACCAAGAGATGCTCGGGACGAGATAATTCAATCTGAGAATGAAGACTATAGTCGCCAAGGTATTTTGAAATTAGACTCCGAGGAATGACACGAGCTGGGATCCACTCCATGTCTAGTTTATAAGGCGGTACAGGCAAGTCTAATAGCCCAGGAGCATGATAATCCCATAAGAAATGGCCCTGCTCTAGCTTTAACACACCCAGGGCGTTCAACCATCCTTGTTTATAACCTTCGTTATTGGCACTTTCAAGACGAGCATCCAAGTGACAAAGGGCTTCATTGTAGCCTACCATCCAAAACTCACGAGGTTGTTTATGAAATTGGAAAGTTATTCTCTCTAGTTGCTCGTGAAGGTTCCTGGCAAAAACATCTTTATCATTCAAAGCAGACTTCGTCGTAGTAAGTTGATCTTCCAAAGATAGGTTTTTCTTGGACATTTCAGATAAAGCCCGATCTTTGGCTGTCAATTGGTATGCTTGAGTTTCCAATGTTGACAGAGTACGAGATTCTTCAACATTACGGCTGAGAACTCTTGATCGACTCCGAGCAGGTGGAGAATTTTGCTCCTCGACAACATTTTGAACAGCTCTTCCTCGCCCACGAGACCCTCTTCCTCGTCCCCGAGCAGTAACAGGAGTACCATATCTTCTTAAGTTATCCAGTTCTTTCCTTAATTTGGCATTCTCAACCTCTAAGAACGAGAAACCTTCATCGGTAACCGGTACTAAAGCAGTGGAAGATGACGCTGCAGATTCATACTGTGCTAACTTTTTCTGCAAATTATTGTTCTCTTGTTCCAGCAACTCAGCAATCTGCCTGCAGGCCTCAACTTCACCTTTTAGAGTTCTCTCCCTAACATCGTATCCAACAAGGATCTTTTTATGGCCTGTTTCAGAAGAAAGCTGTTGATATCTATTTTCATACTCCTTATGCAGCAAAGCAGTTGATTCATTGTGTTGATGCTGTAGATCTTCTAAGGTACAATGAAGTTCCTCGATCAATTCATAGTAGGCCACGTTGTTGGCAACAGCTCGGTCAAGTAAATCCTTCAAGTACCGATAAGCCTCAATTGCTTGTTTTGAGGCATCATGGCCAAGGATGTCAGCAATTTCTGATACACTCAAATTGGTATGACCTGCTTTATAATATTCATGGCATTGCTGCATCAGCTTTGTATCATGTGCAGATATCAGTTCCATTCTAGCCACAAACTAATGATGAAAAGAAGACAATAGTCAACAAAAACGAATCATCAACAACCGAGATGAACAAAGATGTATTTTATTAGATCACAAAAATATTACATTGTTTGATTTCAAATAATGAAAGATAGAAAGGATACCGAACAACTTCACACCTTTTCCTTGTCTCCCAAGACTTTCTCGGGAGGCTGGGATGAGGAGCTTGGTTGCTCGGTGGTAACGGCAGCTTGATCAGCAGGAGTTGAAATTTTCTCAGGAGGAGGAGGCATGGAAGAAATGTCCTCGTTGGCAGAAGGTAGAGAGGTAGGGACTTGATCACCTATGGCCATGGAAGATTCATCAGAGATAGGCTCATCTTCTTCTTCTTCTACAATTGGTGCGGGAGGACCAGGGAGGTGTAGCTGAAATAGATCAGAGTCCTCTTTAATTTTCAATTCCTGCAGGGCAGCTACCCAGCCATCTCGGAAGTATTTCAACTTCCCGTATTGTACTTGGGATGTCATCGCAGCAATCCCTTTGTCCCATCCTTTATCCCAGCCAGCGCTGAAGGATTTTTTAACTGCGAGCTTTCTTTTCAGTTTCTCCGAGGAGAGCTTCTCGGGTAGAAGATCCTCGGCAGTCTTTAACTTCGCTTCCAATTCTTCTTTTTGGCGATTGATATCTCGCAGGACGGTCAACTCTTCCTCTTCCTTTTTCAGCTTATCTTCAAGCTCTCCAAAGTTCTTGAGCTTGTCGTCATATTTTTTATGCTCAATCTCTAAACTTTTCACCTTATTCTCCAAACTCTTGGAGGTCTCAGCCAACTTCACCTTCTCAGCTTCAACTATTGACAACTTCTTCTCCCAGACAGCTTTGTCCTCACTATACTGCTGACGAGAATCCTTCAAGGATTGGGTCAAACCCAGCAGAGCATCCTCTACCCCCGACGAGGAGCTGGAAGCTTGAATTGCTTCATCTTTCTTCACGATGTTGTTAAAACAATTCACCAGCTAAACAAAGGAAAAAGTGACAGGTCAGTACAAAAATACAAGTATTCAAAGAAAGAAAGAAAATTCAGAGTGTGAGAAATTTACTGAAGCAAGGTGACGGGTAGCTAGGGATGTCAGCATATCCCTAGAAATATTTTCATCAATTCCTTGGACCTCGGGTATGATCCAAGTTTTTACCGAGCTCATGGAAGAGCTTGGAGGAATGATGGTTGGAACACCAACACCACCAGCTGGTAGAGAAGAGATGGTTTCAGTCAGATTGGCAGTTTCAGCCAAATTCACTGAGGATGATTTCCTCAATCTCCTCAAGGGAACTTCAGCAATTTCAACCAAGGAAGAGCTCTTGGTCGGAGAAATAGCAGTCATCTCCACAGGAGCAACCTTCTTGCTCGGAGCCACTGGGGGCTTCTCGGTAGCTTTGGAAGGCGCAACATCCACCTTCTTAGTTCCCTCTGGGACATTAATTTTGCTTTTCTTGGCTTCAGCAGCAGAAGTAGTGTCATCAAATAGAGTAGGGGGAGCTCTTTTCCTGCCCATTCTTTGACTTAAAGGGATGTGAAAATCTGAAGAAGAATCCTCTGGAGTTGAGGCTGGCTCAACAGGACGAGCAGTATAAGAAGTCGTATAGCTCCTATACTGCAGCAAATATGATGCAGACCTGATGTGCTCGTCTGCAACGTTCTTATGCAAACCCCAAATAAGTTTCAGATGCTTAATATTAACCTCTGATTCTTTTGGAGTTTTTCTTTTGCTATCAACTGCAAATAAATACATAATGAGATATCAGTCATACATTTTGTCAAACATGATAAAAGCATAATTTCATAAGTAAAGGAAAATGAGAATAAACCTATCCTATTGCCATATGGGGGGCATTTAGGACCTTGGTATACTGCATCTCCAACCAAGGGGGCATATTGCCAATTTTTAATCACCACCCCATGTTCAAAATAATCTCTATTTGCATCGGGGAGGTTAACTACAAGAGCCCTATTTAAAAACCTAGTTTTTAAGTAATAAACATTATCTAAAATAGCCCATCTATAGCAATACATAATCTCAGGAATCCCTATACGATTTCCATGAGTTAGATTTAATTTATACACCCCATTAATTATTCTCCATGAATTGGGGGCTATTTTTGCAGGAACAACGTCAAAGTACTGACAGAACTCTAAGCATAAGGGGTTTGGCGGAAAAGAAAATCCACATTCAGTAATGAATAGACTGGGGAACCAATGTCCCTCAGCCAATCGAAAATAATCTAAAGGCTCAGAAAGAACCTTCAGAGTTACCCAGGAATGAATGGAAAAATCGGAACGAAATTTCTCAACAGACTCCACAATATAAACCATACTGAATAAAAGAAATACAGAAGAAAAGAAGAGAATCTTACAGGAAAAAGGAAGAGCTGACAACTAGCGAAGGAAAAGATGAACGCACAAGAGAGAGAGAGAACAGAAAGCTTGAATGCAGAAAATTGGAAAAGGTAGAAGACGGTATGGTTACCTAAGAAGTTTAAATACTTTACCTTGGGAAGCTGCGAAGGAAATGATTACACAAAAGAAACTAATACGCCACCGACGGCTAAAAGGACAAAAATGCACGAAGATCGAAGCACTCATAAAAATTCGAAAAAGGCGGATTCTGTGAATTTGAAAGAAATTCAAATATGAAGAAGAGGCTCCTAAAACCCAGGAAAGTCATTTAATATCGCCTTATACCAAGAAAGAATGTTCCATACTCCTCAAAGTTTGAAATATGAAACATTGGGGGCTTCTGTTGATACCAAAATTAATATGCTCATATGGACGAATGATATGAAGACACGTGTCAATTTACTTGGCATAATAGCATCGAGGAAGTTCATTTCCCCGACCAACTCATGTTCTCTCCGAGCAACGAGGATACACCGAGGAGCTTCAGCACTCCGAGGTACTCTAGCGCTCCGAGGAACTAAGGCGGTCCGAGCTGCATCTCGGCCGTAGCATAAACTGCCAGATAATCAACAGTTCAATTATTCATTGAATGTTTATCATCTTGACGCACACGCTGCATTAAATGTATTACCATTTCATATGTATATCATTTAATGTATCAACCCTTTCATGTACAGCTTAAGGGCTATAAATACCTTGTATCACCCTCATTCAAGGGGACCGGAATTTCTTGAGAGAACATATAATCGAGAATTCCCAAAATACTCAGCAATAACATAACAGTGGACGTAGGCCATTCTTATAAGGCTGAACCACTTTAAAAATCTTTGGCTCATTTTATTTATCTGTGATTGAATAATTAGAGCGATTTAATTTTTTACATCAACAATTGGCCTAAAGAAATTCCCTTTTTAGACCTAGTAATTTTAATTCCCAATATTACACTAGCTTCACCCATATCCTTCATATCAAAGTTAGCACGCAATAAAGATATAACATTATTTGCATCCTAAATATTAAATTCAAATATAAGCAAGTCATCCACTTAAAAACATATGATAGTGCAAATATTATTTTCATATTTATAATAAGTGCACTTGTCACTTTCATTAATTCTGAACCCATTAGAGATGACTACGCTATCAATTTTTTATGACATTGGTATAAAGAGATATATCGAATTTATACACTTTATTTTCTTGAATGTATAAAAAACACCTTCATGTTAGTCCATATAAATCTCTTCTTCCAATTCACCACTTAAAAAGGTAGTTTTAACATTCATTTGGTGTACAATTAAATTATTTAAAGTAGCTAATGCAAATAGTACACGTATAGACGAAATTTTAGTCATGAGTGAAAATGTATAGAAAAATTTACGTTTTCACGTTATCTAAAATATTTGGCAACTAGGCGTGCCTTATATTTTTCAATTTAACCATCGGGTTTTAATTTTCTTTTAAGAATCCATTTGCAAAAAATCATTTTGCACCTCGGTGGAAGAACCACTAAATGATAAGTTTTATTAGTTTCTAATGATTCCATTTCATAATTAATAACTTCTTTCCATAAATCGGCATCTAAAGAAGATACACCTTTATAAATGGTATTAGGGTCCTCTCTAATGTATAAGCATAAAAGTGGGGACCAAAATCTTTTTCAATACGAGATCTTTTACTTTTTCTTGGTTCTAAAATAGATTCATTAGGTTCTGAATTTTTAGGGATAAAAACGCTAGTGGATGTCGAGCCCCAACTATTTCTTAATTTAAATGGAAATTTATCTTCATAAAAATCAACATCGTTTGATTCGATAATGACTTGATTTTTCATATCATAAAATCGATATGTTTTTCTATTAATTGCGTACTGAATAAAAACACAATCATATGTTAACTAACCATTTCAGACCTCTTAAGGTTGGGAATACATACGTAGGATAAGCATCCCCACATTTTAAAATATGACATGTGTTGATGCAAAAAACTAGAGTGACCTAATTAACTGATCACAGATAAAAATGAGTAAAAGAGAAAAATAATTTTTAAAGTTGTTCGGCTAAAAGAAAAGCCTACGTCCACTGTTGTGTATTGCCTTGGGCTTGTTCAATTGCCTCTTGTCTCGTTTTTCATGTCCATTGGATGTAGGTTTAGCAATGTATTTATAGCCCCTTGAGGGTGTACAAGAGTCGAAATACTAAAGGATGGAATGCCTTTATAACATTGGCATTTACATCCGTACAATGTTAATAATGTATACAACTATTAGAGATTTACTATCATTATTATTCGGTCTTCCAGGTATTGGTCGGGCTTCTTTAACCTATTGGTCGGCATTCTTTCAGTTGGTCATCGACACACCCCTGCTGACTTGGATTAATCCCTAGATGGATAACACGTGTTAATATATGATTGGTCCACGTAGCGGGATAATTTTTGGTATCAACAGAAGCCCCCAATGTTTCATGCTTGCGGTTTTTACAAGAGTATGGAACATTCAGCTCTTAAAGTTGCTCGGGTAATAATTTTGAGACTTGGTCGGTTACCGACTTCCCATACTTGTAAATTTAATGACTTTAACTATCGGCACATAATATGGATGGTATTTTTGTAATTATCCACAACTTTAGCGAATCGTTTTTGGGTATATATGCCTTTTCTAGTCTTTAGCCGCCAACAACTCAATCGGCGTTTCCTTTTAATTATTACCTTTCCTATTTTCGAGGCAACCTATAGAGGCGAGAAAAACCATGATTGTGTCTTACCTTAAACTTTCTGAGTTTTTTCTGCCATTTTATCTCCAAGCTTTCTCTCTCTCTTGTGCGATTGTTTTATGCTCTTCAGTTCTTGCTGAATCCTTAAATCCTGTAAGAATCTTTTTCCTTTCTCTTTTTCTTCTTCATCAATAATGGTTTATCATGTTACTTATCTTGATGAATTCACAAATGTATGGAATATTCCTTCATGGGTAGAACTAGAACATCCCAGTTTGTCCGTTGATCTTTTTTCATTAGCTAAGGGTCATTGGTTTCCCTCCATTTTTATTGCTGAATGTGGGTTTACCTTTCCTCCAAACCCATTTTGTCTTGAATTTTGCCAATATTTTGATATCATTCCAGCTAGGGTAGCCCCCAATACTTGGAGAGTAGTTAATGGAGTATATAAATTAAACCAACTCTATGGGAATCATCTAGGGATACCATAAATTATGTTTTGCTATAAGTGGGTAACTAGTGATACCACTTTCTATTTCAAAACTAGGGTTGTGAACAATGCATTAGTAGTTAACCTTCTTGACTCCAATAGATATTACTTCGAGCTTGGAGTAATTGTTAGAAATTGGCAATATGCTCCTTTAATTGGGAATCCTGAGTACCAGGGGCCTAGGTGACCATCAAGTGGCAATGTGATTGGTTGCATTTATTTATTTGTCTTTCTTTGCATATTCTGCTAAATGCTAATACTGATGTATACTTTGTTAATTTTGATAGAAGTTGATCGAAAGAGAATATGTCCCAAGGAGAGTGATGTCAACCTTTGAGAGTTGAAGTTCATCTCGGGCATTCATCATAAAGTTGGGGAAGAGCATACTAGATCAGCCTCATACTTATTGCACTATAGGAATAATATCATCTCCTCTGTTGCTCGCCCAACCGTAGCTACACCCTATCCTTGAATCAACCTTGACCAAGACCTCATCTCCACATCCTCTTCCACTACATCTGGCAGTGGTGAACCTGATGTTGTTTCTTCTTCTTTAGATTCAGACTTACCTCTTTCTGATGTCATGGGGAAGAGGACATTTTCCAATATTTTGGGTTACATAGATGCTACTGGCTCATCTGATTAGGCATAAATTCTTTCGATTTATCCCTTTAATTTAGAGGGTTTTATCACCTCGGGCGATGTAAAATGCATTGATTTATCTCATATCTGTGATACTAACATTTTCTAACAAGTACCCTGAGTTTTGTGTATTTTTCATAAATTTTACAGGTATTTAATGCTTGAGATAAAGAAAGAAACCAGAAGAAAAGAAAAGAAAAGAAAAGAAAAGAAGAAAAGTCAAAAGGGCAAAAGAGTAATTTATCGGTGGAATCCAGATGAAGACCCAAAATGAAAGTTGAAGATCTCGAGTCTACAAGCACGTAGGAAGAAACGGCATCCAAATCCGAGTCCCGGAGCAAAAGTTATGAGCCTTAAAAGATGCGAGATAATCATAAACAACTGATGCGAAAACGAAGAGAAATTGATCCAAGGAGGAGATCCGAATTTCATCATAAATGAACCGATCGAGTCCTTTAAAGTCACTGAATAAGATTGGTGAAGCAGACCGATTTGAGTTCTATAAAAAAATGAACCGGTCCGGACCCTTGAATTCACTGAATACCAAGCATGATGCGGACCGATCCGTTATAAAGAATAAACGAACCAATCCGGTGTATGAAGTTGTACGGTTATATGAACTGAGGTTATTTCGTAGAACACACACACTATACTTATAAAAATTTTCCAAATAGAGAAATATTCCAATTCAAATATCATTTGTAAATTAGTAAGTTAGCATGAACAATTATCAATTAAAGTGATGGAATATTTAACTTGATTAAGAGATACAAATTAGACAAGTTTTATCCTTATTATCCTACACATACATCTAGGTGATTATATGCAATGAAATAAGAAATCACAACCACAACGCGTCGATGTACAAGTAAAACCCAAATGGGAAAAACCTCGGACGACTGGGCCTAGACAAATCCACTACAAATATGGTTTTACAAAGAGACTCAAAAGACTTGCAGACTTGATTCACAAAGACTGGTTGATGTCGTCTCCAATACCTCCGTTTATAGTAAGCGAAGCTCCAACACGTTGCACAACACTGCTCACATCTCGGTATCCACCGAAGGCCAATGAGCCATTTTCAATTAACTAGGACGCAGAAATCCACCGCATATTTCCATGATGAAATTCAGGTTCAAGGCTTGGGGTTTTGATTTAATCAAAAATCAAATTTGTGTTGGAGTTTTTTTCATGTTAAACGAATACAAGAGTTCTCTCAAAATGTGCAAGTTTTTTATGAAAAACTGATTTTCTTCCATATTATGGAAACTGGAAAAGTGATGGACAAGGGCAGTTATTTAAAATAAATATAGGAAAAAAAATTCAAAATTGACAAATCTCGTTCGAACGAGGTCATTCGAACGACCTGGTTCGAACGAGTTTCTAACGAAAGTCCAGTGTAAAAATAAAGGAAGTCGTTAGAAATCTCGTAAGAACGAATTCGTTCGAATGACATTTCTAACGATCCTTCTAACGAGTTTGCGGATAATATTTAACTGGTTCATTAGACCCAGGTCGTTCGAGCGACCTGGGAAAACTTTTAACGAAATTTATTTTTCTCACAAAAAGATTTAAAATAAATTTCAAAAAATTTCATAAATACTTTAAGTAAATTAAAATTACTCCAACACTTAAATAAGATTTGAGATCATATACCTTTTAGGAAAATGGAATTGGAATGCATTTTAATGAAGCGTGAACTTTGAATGCCCAATTCTCCACGGTTGAAAGATGATAGACTTGATATGACCCAAAGGCGTTTTGTCCAACGGAATGTAGCCAATACTACAAATGACTCAATTGAAAATTTATCCTTAAAAATCTCCCCCTTTGGCTATTCCGAGACAAAACGAAATTAAAAAAATATAAACAAAAAGACTGAATTTGCTAAGCTAGCCGTCAAGCCGATTCTAAAGTCGGTCCCACAAACCCAAATAAAAAGACAAACTTATGTACGCGACTGACAATGGGATGCAGATAAGTAGATGCTATATCCTACACACATGAAGCAACAAATACATAAAACACATGGGAAAATAGAGAATATTAATCAAGTGTTAACTAATCATGAGAATATAAAGCAAGTTAATTAATCATGAGTATGACATATGTTAAATTAAAATTAACTCCCCTTAAATAAGAACTCCCCAATCAATGTTTCTCCCCCTTTTTGTCCGGAAAAGACAAAGGGATAGAATTAGCCTACCTGGTTAGAGAAAATGAGACGAGGAATAAATACAATAGCAAAATATGCAAAACAATCCAAGATTCAAATATGCAACAATTGAATAATCACGAGAGAGTTATCATTAACCATAGAGGGAAGAACCGAATATTCATACATCAATAAAGATAATATAATCAAACTATATATCCAGGTACAAGTGAGACAATGTAAATAAAAGTGATTCGCTCGCCCTCACAACTAAAAAAGATGAAATAAACTGAACATAAATAAAATCAGGGAGATGGGGTGTCATGAAGGGAATCATCTGGAAAGGATCCTGAACCGGATGAGCCGTCACCACGACGCATCTCCACGCGATGAATCACCTCAAGATGCTCAAGTAAGATGGACTCATGACGAGCCTGGGCTTCATCTCGACGAGCTTGAGCCTCCTCCTGATGAGCCTGAGCATCACTATCCCGCTGCATGTTTAGTAGCAACTCCTGCATAAGAGCCATATCCTGGCGCCTGTCTTCTTGAATTTGTTCCACCTGTGAACGAATAGACCTAAGATCCTCCGATTCAATGGGTGGGGGTGCACAAGAAGATGATGGTCTAGAGGGACAGGGATTGAGGCGACGGCGGATTGAGAGGAGAAGGATTGAGAGATAGTGATTTAAGGAATATCAAGGGGTAAATGGCCACGAAAGTGACTAACGGAGGACATATCAATTGTTTGATATCGGGTCACAGGGACATCAAATGGAAGACGAGGGAATCCCGCCTCAAGACAATGGCGAGTGATGAGAATCGCAAAAGGAAGGGCTTGCCTAACGGGACCGGATGGGTTTACTTTGACTGATTTGATTACCATAAAAATGAAGGCGGGGAGGTCGATGGCAGCTCTTATGCTGATAGCAAACATGATATCCAAGTGCATTTTAGTAATCTGAGTGGAGTTTGGAGGAATGAGACAAGCACAAATAATCCAATTAAGTACCATAAAATCTGGATTTAAATTCTTATGAAAAATAATGACGGTACCGAGTTGAGTAATGCGACTCGCGGTGCTCATGACTAGACCAGAATCAGGATGAGAGTTATGAGGCAAAGGAAAGGAGGAATTTGTGGCATGGGGTAATGGAACAAGACGAGCGGTGGATTCGGGAGAGACGATGATGTCGCGACCGCGCACTTTAGCTAAAATATGATCCTCATGAACACTCATCCAAAAAAAAGTCTCGAATAAGGGCGGGATAAATGGGGTCAGTGAGATTGAACAGTGGGTCCCAACCTAAATCAGAAATCCAAGAATGGATAATACTAACAGCTAGAGAGGGGAGATTGACAATTTTTTCGCGGACATAGGAGCGTGTGGAAAAACCCCGTGTATGGTATTGGGTATGACTGGTGAGTCCTCCAACGCAATTTAAGGTCGGGAATAGACGAATTAACATTTGTGTCCTCATCGGATGAGGATGAAGATGGGGAGGAAGAACGTTCCTCAGGAGAGTCGCTTATGCGACGGTTGCGATGACTACGAGGAGGCATTCTTAAAAAGGCTAAACTAGAACCTACCCAAAAATAGTCCAACCAAACCGCTAATCAACACCAACAAATCAAAACAGTAACAATTCCCATCCTTCATTAGTGATTAAATAGAAAAAAAGGGATGAAAAAATGAAATAATTAAGTGAAGTTCCATGAAATTATCTAAAAAAATTAATAAAAAATTGATAATGTTTAGGGAGCTCAACTGAATTAGGGGCACTAAAAAATATGAGATATGATATAGCCCCAAAGCAAAAAGATATATATATATATATATATATATATGACATTGGGTGACAAAGAAGGGTTAAATTGAAAACATACCCAATATCACATAGATATATAGATATATATATATATAGATAGATATAGATATATACATATATATAGATATATACATATATAGATATATATATATATAAAGAAAAGAGGAGAGAGAAGGAAGATACCTAGAAGAGAGAAGAGGGAGAACTCGAACTCGGAACCCTAGCTTAAAGTGATGAATGGAAGAGGAATGAGGGTTGTGTGAGGAATAAATAGGTTGAATGGAGGTGAGGGGAAGAGTCATAGGGAAAAAGGGTTAATGGGTGTAGTGGGTAAGAGGGTTAATGGGTGTAGTGGGAAATGAAGAAGAGATATGGAGAGATTTGGGGAAATCGTGGGGAAGACGAGGAGAGAGAGAGAAACTAAGAAAAAAATGAAGTGGCAGAAATTAAAAGAGGAAACCGCCCAAATAAACCCAGCTCGTTCGAACGAGAAATATCATTTGAACGACTTCGTTCGAACAACTTTCGAACGATATGCCAGAAGGATTTAATGAACTAGATTATTTTTGTAAATATTTTATTCAAAATTTCAAAAAATATTTTTATCTTCTTTTTGAGGAAAATGGGAAAGGTTAGAAAAGCTTTCATAAATTTTTGTCCATATGATTTTGTGTTCGATGTGTTCGGATCACTATTCCATTTCATGTCCACGCGGATTTCGATGAGAAGTTAATCCGGACTTCGTTTCTCTTGTGAACAATAATGCTCTTTTATGATATATATTTCTATTGTTGCCTCATATATTTGCCTTCTGGCACACACTTTTCACAAAATATTGAGGTTATCTTCTTCGCATTGCACTCGTGTGGTGAGATCTGATGTTGTCTTTTCAATCTTAGTTACCTCTTTTATAAGCAATCGAAATTGTGCATGATCATCCATTGCCCGGATTTTAAAAAATGTAATAATATTCATCCGGTTGTTTGTTGTTTCTAGCAATGGACTCGGGTTACGAAAATAAATTTTTTGCGTGAATAGCCTCTATTTTCATTATAGAATGAGAGCCTTCAATTGATGCATTGAAAAATGATATAAAGTAGCTAATGGGAGATATAAGTTGAAGATCAATGGGAATGCACATTTATTCGATACATTGCTTTCTAATTGTGATAACATTGGGGAGAGAATGACCAATCTTGTATGCGTGTTGCTTTAGTAATTGAGTGTCCTATGGTATTTCCTTGTTGACACAAGGCTGATGTGAGTGCATAATGCGTCTATATATTGTTTGGCATTCCGTAATTGTGCATTGTCTTAGGTAAAAGATCTCAATCGTATTGTTCACATCCCTACATCTCCGCTCCCACGCTTTGGATATGTCATCACAACCTAAGATAGTTAAAACTTTCATTTTGGTAATTTTCTGACTTTCCCAACTCCTTCATATATGTTCTTTTATTTTTCTTATTTTTTAACCTGCTTGTAGTTCGTCAAAAAAACTCGTTCAAATGAGTTTTTGAACGAAATTTCCCAATTCTAGACCGTCATATTGTTCGAACGAAATATATCGTTCGAAAATTTTGGTTTGTGTGTGTGTGTGTGTGTGTGTGCGTATGTGTTCACCATAATTCATTTCTTTACGTTTAATTTTAATTTTGTTTTAGAAATTAAAATTTGTGTTTAATTTAATTTTTCAATTTTAAAAAGAAAAGTAAATTAACTTAGTTATGGAAAATTAAATTTTGTTAGCAACCATCTTATTTCCGCACGTGTTAGGAAACTGTTTATTAAGTGTAAGAGATTATTTAAAATTGGGGGCCTAACGCACTTTCAAATTTTAAATTGATTAAATTTTTGGTTCGCCTGATTTGGTAAAATTGGAATATTTTGTGTAGGCAAACTTTATGACTTGTGATTAAATTGATTTGTGCTTAAAATAAATTTCTCATATTTAACTTTAAGTGCAATTTTTATTTTTGAGAAAATCTAAAATTTGGTTTGTGTGAATTTTGTGTGTGTGTGTTCACCATAATTCACTTCTTAAGGTTTAATTTTAATTTTATTTTAGAAATTACAATTTGTGTTTAATTTAATTTTTCAATTTTAAAAAGAAAAGTAAATTAACTTAGTTTTGAAAAATTAAATTTTGTTAGCAACCATCTTATTTTCGCACGTGTTAGGAAGTTGTTTATTAAGTGGAGGAGATTATTTAAAATTGGGAGCCTATCGCACTTTCAAATTTTAAATTGATTAAATTTTTGTTTGGCCTAATTTGGTAAAATTGAAATATTTAGTGTAGGCAAACTTTAGGACTTGTGATTAAATTATTTTTTGCTTAAAATAAATTTCTCATATTTAACTTTAAGTGAAATATTTGTTTTTGAGGAAATCTAAAATTTGGTTTGTGTGAATTTTGTGTGTGTGTGTTCACCATAATTCACTTCTTTAGGTTTAATTTTAATTTTGTTTTAGAAATTAAAATTTCTGTTTAATTTAATTTCTCAATTTTAAAAAGAAAAGTAAATTAACTTAGTTTTGAAAAATTAAATTTTGTTAGCAACCATCTTATTTCCGCACGTGTTAGGAAGTTATTTATTAAGTGTAAGATATTATTTAAAATTGAGGGCCTATCGCACTTTCAAATTTTAAATTGATTAAATTTTTGTTTGGCCTAATTTGGTAAAATTGGAATATTTAGTGTATGCAAACTTTAGGACTCGTGATTAAATTAATTTGTGCTTAAAATAATTTTCTCATATTTAACTTTAAGTGAAATTTTTGTTTTTGAGAAAATCAAAAATTTGGTTTGTGTGAATTTTGTGTGTGTGTGTGTGTGTTCACCATAATTCACTTCTTTAGGTTTAATTTTAATTTTGTTTTAGAAATTAAAATTTGTGTTTAATTTAATTTTTCAATTTTAAAAAGAAAAGTAAATTGACTTACATTTGAAAAATTAAATTTTGTTAGCAACCATCTTATTTCCGCACGTGTTAGGAAGTAGTTTATTAAGTGTAAGAGATTATTTAAAATTGGGGGCCTATCGTACTTTCAGTATACACCGGGCCGAACCGAAATAGCAGGGCGGACCGGTCCTGAGGTTAAATTCTATAATTATCTTGTTTTCTAGCTAGAGTCTTGTGTAACACCCCGCCTAATTAAATACCGGGTGGCCAACGCCATACCAAATTAAAACAGAATATACAGTTGGCTCATTCTTAGCATCATTGTCGAAAACATTTACAACTCACGCAATACTCAATTAAGCTGGTGTTAAAAACTTTTCAAATTTTAATTTAACAAAATCCATTTCCAGTTTAAGAATAACACAACACATTTTATTCTACAACACTGATAACACAATAAATAACACAAAAGAATTTAAATGCAATTGGAATAAACATTCCCAAATAATATTAATCCATTACAGTAATCCCATCAATAACAACTGTATTAAAAATACCCGAATACAATAGTATTTGACCTCAATAGAAAAGATAACTGAATCCTTTGGGCGACATGCCCTAACTAAGAATATTGTTAATCAAATGATGATAGGCGTCTAAGCAAAACTCCATAAATCCATAGCCTGTCATAATCCGCTAAGGTTGGCGTCCCTGTTGCTGGAAACCTGATATAGAAGATACAATAGAAAAGAAAATATGCAAGGAAACGGGTCAGAGCCCGATTGTGTAAATAATTTTTAAAACAACAAGTATTTAACAAGTGCAATAAAACATTTATTATGTACATGTTAGTGTAATACCCCGTATTTTTGGCGATATTTATTTTTGGGATTAATTAATTAAATGAGAATTAATTGGGAATTAATCCGGGTAAAATACTAGCGATATGTGAGTTGGTATTTGACTATATTGAGTATATATGATGTTATATGAATATTGAATTATGAAATTTGTCGTGAGATTGATATACGACAATTTGGTCATTTTATTGGGACGCGTGTGACAGTCGCGTCAGGATATAATTATTTTATTTATTAAAGTGAATTTAAATTCTATTAACCGTATGGTCGTTTTGAGTGCGCCAACGCGTCCGTAAGGGTCGAGATAGTCAGAAAACACTAGCCGGGAGTTTAGTTTGGGTCCCGGGGTATTTTTAGGCCATACCGGCATCTTATAAGGGTAGTTTGGTAATATTGTATTTTTGGGAATTAATAATGACGAAAATTAGGAGTCTTTATCTGATTGGGAATAGACCCACTAAACCCACTAACCAACCCTTAATGACCCAGTAAGCTACGGGGGTTATTAGATTAGGTTTCCAAAACTTTCTCAAAGAAAACCCTAGCCACCATAGCCACCTTTGGAGAAGAAAGCTTGTAGAGAGGGAATTCTGCAGAGAGAGAGAGATAACTTCAGCAAATCAACATCAAAATCAGAGATAAACTCAAGGCAAGTGATTTAATTTCGTTTAATTTCAGAGAATGCTTTTCCATGCGTAGGAATTTAATGAAGATTGAATTGTTCTTGGAGTGTTATGAAAACCCATGTATTTTGGAACTTAGAACTTGAAATCTTGAAGAGAAATTGCATGTAGAATGGTAGGTAGATGATTATTCTGATGATATTAGATATTGGATGAAATTAAAACGGATTTAATTGGGTAAATTCATGATTATAAATTCGAGGGTTTATATTCTTGAAAATTTGGGGAAAAGTGTAGAGACTTGAGGATTTAATGATGTTTAGGAGGAATTGATTTCTTAAAATATGTTAGTATGTGACCTAGGTACGTTTAGGGATGATTAGAGACCTTAAACAATCATTGGCTTGATGTTTAGATGAGTTTTGAAGAGATACAAATGGTGAAAAATGAAACTAGGGAAATCTGGGCTCGAAACTGGTCGTTCGTTAGAAGACCTCCCCAGGTCGTTCGAACGAGCTCGTTCGAACGAGCTTCTAACGAGTTGACCAGTCGCTTCTAACGAGGGGCAGTTTCGTTCGATAATTTCGTTCGAACGAGATCTCGTTAGATAGCCCAGTTCGTTCGAACGAACTCTCGTTCGAACAGCCTCGTTCGAACGAGACTTCTAACGAGCTGGCAGTTTAGGTCTTTTGGCCTGTTTTGATTTTGGGAGTCCCGTAAACTTGTTCGAGGATAGAGATAACATTTCCTTTGATGGTGTATTAGTATACTTGGGACATTTGGGATATAATGAGGAGTAAATTATATAAGTGTGGATCAAATCAAATAGACATTTAAGTCGAGACGTGAGTGCCTACTACGACGTGAGAATAAATTATGGCGCGTATAAATATGGACCGGGATTATATAAGTTGTATATATATTAGGTTGGTACGAGAATGCGATATGTACCAATATATTATAGTGATTACTAAGATGTGTGTTACTTAGTATTGATACATGATTTGTGTGTATGACATACCTACCATACTTGCTATCACGGGAGGTTTGCGTTCGCTTAGGGCCCTCTAATCCTTGTGTTGCTCGGATTTAGACTGGTTACCTCGATGAACATAGGTCAGAGAAAGACTTATTGGTATGTTAATAAGGCCGCTGATCGTGGGAGCGTAGGTATGTGCGTGACCCATGTGATGTGACTGTGTTCGCCTCCATTATTTGTGATGTTGTTATCTGTGAACTATTCCTGAGAGATTCGGAATATGTGATCCTTATGTACGTGATGTACCGGGATGGATAGCAGAGTATGTGTGCACCGTAGCTTAGTCTCGGGGTTCTTATATTGTATATTTATGTTGTGGAAAATATACGCTTAATAAACTGGAACTTTCATATGGTATTGTGTGTAACTATGGAATAACATAGAGGGATAATCTATAACGAGTTGTATTACTTTTGTATGAGAACCTGAATTGACGTTAAGCCCCTATTTAATTGCGAGCGTTATAATGTTAATGGGAACCGAGTAATAAGGGTAGAACCTATGACAGTCTAGCTAGATATGATGTCACTTAGCTAGTGGTTTGTGTCATTTTAGATGGGTACTTACGTTAGGAGTGCACAGTTAGACGAGATGTGAGAATTTCATGTGAGTGCACGTCCTAACATGTACTTTGCATTTAATGTTTTAAATGTTTTTAAAGCACTTGCAGGTTTTTAAAATATCTCCACATTCGGGCTCTGACCCGTTTGCTTTCAAATCTATTTTTTTGTAAAACCATTTTAGGTGCCCAGCCACAAGGACACCATGCATAGGATACTCATTCAGTGGACGAGCTGTAGCTGTTTGTGCAAGTTACAGGGATTTGCTTTTAGATGCTTCTATCATTTGGATTCCATCTTCAGTATTCCTCAGTTTTAGGGCATGTTGCCCAGTTCCATTAGAGTTACATTTTCCATTACAGTTTTCAGACTTTGGTATGTATTGATTCAGTATTCAGTTTAATTATTTCAGTTTGTGGATTTGTAGTGAGGAGTTTTCCTCCAGACTTTATTTACATTATGTGATGGTTTTCTATTTACTTCGGTATGGTGAATGGTGTTATTATTCTTCATTACACTTGTTGCATGTTAATCAGACTTTAATTAAAATTTGGCAACTTACTTTTTAAATACTAGGTGGTTAGTAATAATAAAAATGTTTTCGACAATGATGCTATTAGCTGAGCCAACTTGGCATTTTGAATTAATTTAATAAAGGAGTAGCTACCCAGTATTTAATTAGTCGGGGTGTCACAGGTGGTATCAGAGCATCAGGTTCTAGTGTCCTTTAGGATCTGTACGGCTATTATGTTTCCGCTAAGTTTCTTTGATATAGAGCCCTATATTTTAGGACTGTTGTACTCTTTTTGTGTATGCTTCGTTCTTCAGCTATTTTAAGTTTATAAACAGTGAACTTATAAAATTTATTCTTATTTCAGATGCCTCCACGACGTGCACGACGAGTTCCGAGGGATGCAACGCCCGAACCCCATCCCGCTCTAGTTCAGGGCATGATGAACGCCGCTGAGGTTGCAGCCATTGTAGCCCAAGCGGTAAATGCCGCAATTGCCGTAGTTCAGCAGGCACCACCTCAGGCGCCGGTTGCCGCGCCAGTACAGGCAAATGCATTCCCGTCTGCTTGGGAACGTGTACGTGACGCTTTTCAGAAAGCGCATCCGCCAGAGTTTGCAGGTAGCTCAGATGTGGTAGTCTCGAGCCAGTGGAGGAAGGATATACAGAGGCACTTGAGGATGTATGAGTGCACGTAAGTTCAGAAGCAGGTGCTAGCTACTTTCAAGCTAGTTGGATCTGCACTACAGTGGTGGGAGTCTATTACCACCGTGGAGGAGAGGGATACTCTCACTATTCAGATCTTTTGGGTGCGGTTCGACCGCAAGTACTTTCCGTCAGCTGTTCACACGGAAATGAGGAGGAAATTGATGAATCTGAAGAAGGAGGGTAAGACCGTGGCCGAGTATGAGGCCGAGTTCACGAATCTGTTGAATATCGTTCCGGATGAGATACCAACAGAGAAGAAGAAGATTGAGAAATTCACCGACGGGTTGACATGGAGGATCCGTCAGCATCTGTTAGGGAACCTTTCGTTGGCCACGTATTCTGATGTGGTTAACGCTGCTTTGTTACACTGCCAGGATCACCGCTTTCATATGACTGAGGGCAAGAGATCGGGAGAGTCTAGCCATCAGGGCAGGACTGGAGGACATGGTGCCGGTGGGGCACAATCTGTTCAGGGGCAGAGACAGGGTGAGCAGGGTTCCCAGCAGGGGGATCAGAAGAGGTTCAGATTAGGGAATTACAGGCACGAACAAGGAGGTTTCCGTCAGGGCCATCAGGGTCCAAACGGCCATTAGGGCCAGCAGGGGCAGAATGGGCAGCAGTTTCAGCAGGGCCAAGGGAGGAACGGTAACGGCCACCAAGGCCGGGGACCACAGGGGCAGAGAGGAGGGAACTTCCCAGGGAAGTATTTTGTTTGTGGCAAGACTGGCCATAAACGACAGGATTGTCCGGATAGGGGCAGGGCCCCACAGCAGCAGCAGCAGGGTGCTCACCAGGAGCCGCAAAGGCCTATGTTTCCCGCCGCTCTCCCCGCACTGCCACAGATGGCAGCATTGCCACCCATTCCAGCAGTCCCAGTTCAGCAGGGGCAGCTACAGTATGGACGTGTCTACAACGTCCACCAGGCAGCAGTTCCACAGGCACGGCCCGCGATTGAGGGTACGTTTTCTATCCATGGCACTATGGGTCGGGTATTTTTTGATACGGGGGCTACACATTGTTTTATAGCTACACATTTCGTGAAAGCCTTAGGATTGTTAGCTACGGCAGAGAGCACAGTGACGTGTGTCTACTCACCATTGGGGAGTGGGTCACTTATATTCTTTATATGCCGGGGAGTGGGGGTAGAGATTGGTAGTCTGGTATTACCTGCAGATATGTTGGTATTAGATATGCATGTTCACGATGTGATTATCGGTATGGATTGGCTCGCTGATTATAGAGCCATGATTGATTGCTTCGGTGGGAGCATTGTTTTTGCCATTCCGGGGCAAGAGATGTTTATAGTGGCGATGCCTCGCCCAGAGGGAGGCTCGACCGCTCATTTGTATTACCTAGAGGAGGATACCTCTAAGGAGGTTGTGATTCCTTTAGATTCGATCCCAGTCGTCAGGGAGTATTCGGATGTGTTTCAGGAGATACCAGGCCTACCCCCCAGTCGAGAGATAGACTTTGTTATAGACCTATTACCAGATACGAGACCTATAGCACGCGCACCGTACCGTATGGCTCCGGCAGAGATGCGAGAGCTACGAGATCAGATAGAGCAGCTGTTAGGTCAGGGCTTTATTCGCAGGAGTACCTCACCTTGGGGCGCTCCAGTTTTGTTTGTGAAGAAGAGTGACGGTTCACTGAGATTGTGCGTGGACTACCGAGAGTTGAATAAGGTCACGATACGGAATAAGTATCCGTTACCTCGAATCGATGACTTATTCGACCAGTTGAGAGGAGCTTCTTTCTTCTCGAAGATTGATTTGAGATCGGGATACCATCAGTTGCGTATCAGGGAGGAGGATGTCTCGAAGACTGCGTTCTTATCGAGATATGGTTCTTACGAGTTTCGGGTTATGCCTTTTGGTTTGACCAACGCTCCAGCAGTGTTTATGGACTTGATGAACAGAGTGTTCAGGGATTTCCTAGATCAGTTTGTCATTGTCTTCATTGATGATATTCTGGTTTACTCCCAGACAGAGGAGGAGCACGCCGAGCATTTGAGGTAGGTTTTGCAGACGCTGCGCCAGAACGAGCTGTATGCAAAATATGAGAAATTTGGGTTTTGGCTGAAAGAGGTCCAGTTTTTGGGACACATCATTTCTGACCGAGGGATATCTGTTGATCCGGGGAAGGTATCCGCGGTGAGGGAATGGGGATAGCCCACGACACCGACTGAAATGCATAGTTTCTTGGGCCTAGCAGGATACTACAGGAGGTTTATTCGGGGTTTCTCGAAGATAGCAGGTCCTTTGATACATCTGACTCGTGAGGGTGTGCCATTCATCTGGAGTGATGCCTGTCAGTTGGCATTCGATGAATTGAAGGATAAATTGACCTCAGCACTTGTGTTAGCATTACCGAGATCGGGAGTTGAGTATTTGGTTTACACCGATGCGTCTTTGCTAGGGCTTGGAGGTGTATTACAGCAGGATAGACAGGTCATAGCTTATGCTTCCCGTAAGCTTAAGCCTCACGAGAAGAATTACCCCACGCATGATTTGGAGTTGGCAGCAGTGGTATTTGCCCTACGGATTTGGAGGCACTATCTTTTGGGGGAGAAGTTCCAACTGTTCACGGACCACAAGTCCCTACAATACATGTTCACGCAGAAAGAGTTGAATATGCGGCAGCGTAGGTGGCTTGAATTTGTGAAAGATTACCAGTTCGATATCCAGTATCACCCTGGTAAGGCTAACGTGGTAGCAGACGCGTTGAGCCGTAGGCCAGCAGATGAGGTGGCAGAGGTGTGGAAGGCAAAGTGGAAGGAATTGGGACACCAGGATGCAGTGGCCCGATCTTTCATGTATGTGATGACCGTTACACCGTAGATTGTAACAAAGGTAGTACAGGCACAGGCTAATGACTCGTTCTGTCAGGAGCAGATAGTTCGATTACTAGCAGAGGGAGCCGAGTCCTATACCGTCAGCTCAGACGGGGGATTACGCTTCTATGGGAGATTAGTAGTTCCGAAAGGGGAGAAATTGCGACACGAGGTGATGGCAGAGTCGCACGGCTCACGGTTCGCGGTACATCCCGGAGGGGACAAAATGTACCAAGACATGAGATGACAGTATTGGTGGAGCGGTATGAAGAGAGATATTGCTGAGTTTGTTTCGAAATGCGCCACTTGCCAGCTAGTAAAAGTGGATCATCAGAGACCGACAGGACTTCTACAGCCGTTGAAGGTCCCGGTGTGGATGTGGGAGAGCATATCCATGGACTTTATCACGGGGTTGCCTACATCGCAGAGGGGTCACGACTCCGTTTGGGTAATTGTGGACAGGTTGTCCAAAGTCGCTCACTTTTTACCCGTAAGGACTGACTACACTACGGGACAGTATGCCCAGCTCTTCATTTCAGAGGTTGTGAGACTTCACGGTGTGCCTCTAAATATCGTGTCTGACAGAGACAAGATATTTGTTTCGCGGTTTTGGGAGAGTTTCCAGGAGGCCATGGGCACGAAATTGCGGTTGAATACGGCTTATCATCCGCAGACCGATGGGCAGACAGAGCGCACAAATCAGATGTTGGAGGACATGCTGCGCATGTGCATTATTGACTTTGGGGGTGGATGGGAGCAGTACATCCCACTGGTGGAGTTTGCTTACAACAACTCTTATCAGTTCACTATTGGCATGGCTCCGTTTGAGGCATTGTACGGTAGGCCTTGTCGTTCCCCAGCATGTTGGTTAGAGGTGGGGGACAACAAACTACTCGGGCCGGAAGTGATTCAGGATACTTCGACAAGGATTGAGTTGATTCGGAGTCGCATTCGGGTAGCTCAAGACCGGCAAAAGAGTTATGCTGATGCGAAGAGGTTTTTCAGGGAGTTCCAAGTGGGGGACCAGGTTTTGCTCAGAGTATCTCCTATGAAGGGGATTATGCATTTCGGGAAGAAGGGGAAGTTGGCACCAAGGTATGTGGGGCCGTTCCCTATTATTGAGCGGATTGGACCAGTTGTGTATAGACTCGGGTTACCGGAGCATTTACACCGGATTCACGATGTGTTTCATATTTCCTCGCTAAGGAAATATCTTAGAGATGATTTGGCTCATTCTCACATCGCTTTGGAGGAGATTGATCTACAGCCTGATAGCTCCTACGAGGAGGGGCCGATTGCTATTTTGGACCGAAGTGAGAGGAAACTGCGGTCAAAGATAGTTCCGTTAGTGCGTGTTCAGTGGCGACATCACAATGACGAGGAGTCCACATGGGAGCGTGAGGATGAGATGCGTGAACGTTATCCAGAGTTGTTTTTAGCAGGTACTTTCTAGTTCCGAATTTCGGGACGAAATTCAGTTATTAGGGGGGAAGTATGTAATACCCCGTATTTTTGGCGATATTTATTTTTGGGATTAATTAATTAAATGAGAATTAATTGGGAATTAATCCGGGTAAAATACTAGCGAGATGTGAGTTTGTATTTGACTATATTGAGTATATATGATGTTATATGAATATTGAATTATGAAATTTGTCGTGAGATTGATATACGGCAATTTGGTCATTTTATTGGGACGCGTGTGACAGTCGCGTCAGGATATAATTATTTTATTTATAAAAATGAATTTAAATTCTATTAACCGTATGGTCGTTTTGAGTGCGCCAACGCGTCCGTAAGGGTCGAGATAGTCAGAAAACACTAGCCGGGGGTTTAGTTTGGGTCCCGGGGTATTTTTAGGCCATACCGGCATCTTATAAGGGTAGTTTGGTAATATTGTATTTTTGGGAATTAATAATGACGAAAATTAGGAGTCTTTATCTGATTGGGAATAGACCCACTAAACCCACTAACCAACCCTTAATGACCCAGTAAGCTACGGGGGTTATTAGATTAGGTTTCCAAAACTTTCCCAAAGAAAACCCTAGCCACCGTAGCCACCTTTGGAGAAGAAAGCTTGTAGAGAGGGAATTCTGCAGAGAGAGAGAGATAACTTCAGCAAATCAACATCAAAATCAGAGATAAACTCAAGGCAAGTGATTTAATTTCGTTTAATTTCAGAGAATGCTTTTCCATGCGTAGGAATTTAATGAAGATTGAATTGTTCTTGGAGTGTTATGAAAACCAATGTATTTTGGAACTTAGAACTTGAAATCTTGAAGAGAAATTGCATGTAGAATGGTAGGTAGATGATTATTCTGATGATATTAGATATTGGATGAAATTAAAACGGATTTAATTGGGTAAATTCATGATTATAAATTCGAGGGTTTATATTCTTGAAAATTTGGGGAAAAGTGTAGAGACTTGAGGATTTAATGATGTTTAGGAGGAATTGATTTCTTAAAATATGTTAGTATGTGACCTAGGTACGTTTAGGGATGATTAGAGACATTAAACAATCGTTGGCTTGATGTTTAGATGAGTTTTGAAGAGATACAAATGGTGAAAAATGAAACTAGGGAAATCTGGGCTCGAAACTGGTCGTTCGTTAGAAGACCTCCCCAGGTCGTTCGAACGAGCTCGTTCGAACGAGCTTCTAACGAGTTGACCAGTCGCTTCTAACGAGGGGCAGTTTCGTTCGATAATCTCGTTCGAACGAGATCTCGTTAGATAGCCCAGTTCGTTCGAACGAACTCTCGTTCGAACAGCCTCGTTCGAACGACACTTCTAACGAGCTGGCAGTTTAGGTCTTTTGGCCGGTTTTGATTTTGGGAGTCCCATAAACTTGTTCGAGGATAGAGATAACATTTCCTTTGATGGTGTATTAGTATACTTGGGACATTTGGGATATAATGAGGAGTAAATTATATAAGTGTGGATCAAATCAAATAGACATTTAAATCGAGACGTGAGTGCCTACTACGACGTGAGAATAAATTATGGCGCGTATAAATATGGACCGGGATTATATAAGTTGTATATATATTAGGTTGGTACGAGAATGCGATATGTACCAATATATTATAGTGATTACTAAGATGTGTGTTACTTAGTATTGATACATGATTTGTGTGTATGACATACCTACCATACTTGCTATCACGGGAGGTTTGCGTTCGCTTAGGGCCCTCTAATCCTTGTGTTGCTCGGATTTAGACTGGTTACCTCGATGAACATAGGTCAGAGAAAGACTTATTGGTATGTTAATAAGGCCGCTGATCGTGGGAGCGTAGGTATGTGCGTGACCCATGTGATGTGACTGTGTTCGCCTCCATTATTTGTGATGTTGTTATCTGTGAACTATTCCTGAGAGATTCGGAATATGTGATCCTTATGTACGTGATGTACCGGGATGGATAGCAGAGTATGTGTGCACCGCAGCTTAGTCTCGGGGTTCTTATATTGTATATTTATGTTGTGGAAAATATACGCTTAATAAACTGGAACTTTCATATGGTATTGTGTGTAACTATGGAATAACATAGAGGGATAATCTATAACGAGTTGTATTACTTTTGTATGAGAACCTGAATTGACGTTAAGCCCCTATTTAATTGCGAGCGTTATAATGTTAATGGGAACCGAGTAATAAGGGTAGAACCTATGACAGTCTAGCTAGATATGATGTCACTTAGCTAGTGGTTTGTGTCATTTTAGATGGGTACTTACGTTAGGAGTGCACAGTTAGACGAGATGTGAGAATTTCATGTGAGTGCACGTCCTAACATGTACTTTGCATTTAATGTTTTAAATGTTTTTAAAGCACTTGCAGGTTTTTAAAATATCTCCACATTCGGGCTCTGACCCGTTTGCTTTCAAATCTATTTTTTTGTAAAACCATTTTAGGTGCCCAGCCACAAGGACACCATGCATAGGATACTCATTCAGTGGACGAGCTGTAGCTGTTTGTGCAAGTTACAGGGATTTGCTTTTAGATGCTTCTATCATTTGGATTCCATCTTCAGTATTCCTCAGTTTTAGGGCATGTTGCCCAGTTCCATTAGAGTTACATTTTCCATTACAATTTTCAGACTTTGGTATGTATTGATTCAGTATTCAGTTTAATTATTTCAGTTTGTGGATTTGTAGTGAGGAGTTTTCCTCCAGAATTTATTTACATTATGTGATGGTTGTTCTATTTACTTCGGTATGGTGAATGGTGTTATTATTCTTCATTACACTTGTTGCATGTTAATCAGACTTTAATTAAAATTTGGAAACTTACTTTTTAAATACTAGGTGGTTAGTAATAATAAAAATGTTTTCGACAGTGATGCTATTTGCTGAGCCAACTTGGCATTTTGAATAATTTAATAAAGGAGTAGCTACCCGGTATTTAATTAGTCGGGGTGTCACAGTTAGATCCAACTCTCACTTGCTGTTCTCACCTCTCAACTAGAGTGCACACTTAACGTTTCCTATTAACCTCCTAGTTAATAATTCCTCTTTTCTAGTCTCCATATTATAATTCCATCCCAATATCATAATCCCCATATGTCCCATACCATACGTCACATTATTGTTCATTTACATTTCTCATCGTTTCTCATTAACATGAATCATTTCTCAATTAATATGAATTAAGTTTTTCAATAAACATTCATTAACTTAATTCAATTATCTTTCTCTATTCACCGTTATCTACAATTATCACCGTAGATAGATTTAACCATAATAAATATCCATTCATTCATTTAATCCATTATATATATATATATATATATATATATATATATAATATTCATATATAATACGGCACCCCAGTCACAGCTGCGGTGCAATGCATTACTCTGCTATCATGTCCCATCATCGCTGGTCGCCGAATAGTGGACAAAAGTTTCGGTAAGGATTCCTCGAACCATAAACAACAACACAAACATTGGAGGCGAACATAGTTCTCGTATCCATGGGTCACGCACATACCTACGTACCCACAGTCAGCGGACTTATCAACTCCCCGATAAGTCTTTCATATACCTATGTTCTCGAGCGACAAATCAAAGATCCCATGGATTCATCAGGATATGACTGCCCTCACACGCAAACCTCCCACCGATAGCAAGTAAGCTAGGTATGTCATACACATAAATCATCAATCAATCAAATAGGCATTATCATACCTATAATATGATATCAATAAGGTAATATCACTACCCTAAGATAATTCCCATACGTAGCATTATATCTCTTTTAAATTCCACGTATTAAAATATCATATCTTTACTTCATAATTTAATTATCCTCGCATCCTATAACATCTCTCCACTCCCGGCGTCGTTAAGGTTCATGCGCGGAGCGTCTCGCAAAGCGAAATCCAAACAAGGAACCCCTCCAATATGCTACTACTTAACTTTGTCGAATGTGGAGGTCCGTCAACTTCAAATACGCGATCGGGATAACCTCATACCATCTTTCAACCAAATGTGTTCTAAACTCCCATCTCTATCCAGGAGCCATACCAGTACGCTCTTGAACTACACCAAGTCCTTGGGAAATCAATTATGAACTTAAACTCAGTCCTTGGTATACAAATTGTAACCCTAAGGCTATCCTCACTTATATTAAATCTTCCCTACTGGACCTATCCTTAATCCTCATGCATACAAATTAGAATCCAACACATGAATCTAGCAATCGAAATTTCTTCCAATTTAACTAACATAATTCCAATCAATTAAATCCCAATCAAATCAATTCAAATCTTATCTAGGTCTTACTGATCTCCTCTAAGTCCCATAATATCCCATTAACAATCACCAAAAATCTACCAAAGTTTTGGGATAAGAACTAACATTAAAAAGAAACAACTTCATGAATTCTCATATTTTAAATACTCAGAAAAATCAGATCCAAAATTATTCGAATCATCAATCCGACTTCAGATTTGGATTCTACACGAAAAATTGAGTCAGGTATGTGTTTTGAGTTTTTCTTAAATCTCTTCCAAATGCACTCAAAAAGAAGATCTAAACATTCTAAATTGGCTCTTCTCATTCCACTCGTTTTTGCCTCTTTTTACAGAAAATTATCAACATATTATCTTCAAGAACGCAAAATGATTTTCATAATTTCTTCCATATATATATGATTATTTCATGGATTATTATCAACCTACAACATGAGTTTGATTCCTACATATGTTCATACTTCTAGAAATCCACTACTACTCCATTTTTATCTTCCAAACATGAAAAATCATCTATTTTCATAATTATTCTAACATGGACAATATACGAACTTAAGTTGCAAATATCAAACACTTGCCTTTACTGAAGATCTGATCCTTTGGAGTTGAATAATACAGGTGGTGATGGTGGTGGTGACCTTTGACCTTTGGTTCTCCTCCTTCCCAAGAAAACTTCTTTTTCTTTCCAAGCAACCTTCCACTCTCTCTAAGAAGATGACTTTTAAATTTTGTGTAGAAGAGATGAAATGAACCTACATACACTAATCTCCAAATACTTATAATAAGACAAAACCCGAAATCACTATTCATCCCCCTTGTAAAAATAACCAAAATGCCCTTTTGAGTTGTCTTTTCATTTCCAAATGACCCGAGACCCAAATCCAACATCCAAATAGACTTTTCTGACTATTTCAACCCTTCCGGACACAATGACGCAGTCGAAATGACTATAAGGATGATATAAAAATAAGTTCCCTTTTTAATTTAACAAATTAGTCCCGACACGTCCCATACTGCGTCTGACTAAAAATCTAATTTACTGAGAAATTATATCATACCGTCATATCAATGACATCATATTCATATATTACCTAAATATCTTTAAGTAATATTCAGAATCATCCATTTTAATATCCACAATTCGGGTAAAACCCAAATGAATTAATTAATAATAAAATCCAAACAATCCATTAAGTTAAAATATAACCCATTTTAAAAGTCATAAAAATTACGGGGTATTACATATTGCATGGCTAAAACTCTTGTAATTTCGTAGGTTATTTATTCAAAACGAATCCCAGAACACGGGAGAGCTTCTTTTTACCTAGTTTTAAAGAGAGAAAGTAGAGAAGAACCCAAGATAATCACAATTTCAGTTGTTAATTCTCAATTACAATTTATTAAGTAAAGTTGATTTCTTTCACTTCTTGATTTTAATAATTCTTCCATAATTAGTTTATTCCGAATAGGTATTACATCTTTATTCTTCTTTAGAAGTAATTTCATTATGAGTTCAATTGCATGCACCGTAGAAACCCTAGTTTTTGTTAATTGCACCATGCGAGGCTAGACTTTTAGGGGTTGGGCGGCATGAACCCAACCCGATGTGGTTTGCCTGTGTGTAAAATTAGTTTCCTGAATTAATTAAATGATCGAATCGTGTTGTGTGGTGATCATAACCGTTATAGGACTTTTGATCTGGTTTGCCCTAGGTAACCGGGATGCTTATGAGTGCAACGCGCGTTTAGCTACTACGACACCGCTTTATTCTTAATTTTAATTATGTATGGTGCGGGATAGTACCCTCATATATATAATTCTTGATATTAATAAATACTGGATTTAGTTAATTATTTAATTCATAACTAGTTTTATAATCGATAAATGTACTAGGGTCGGGGAATTGCATTCTAACCTATTTTTTCCATTCATACTTAGTAAAGCATAATTACTTTACTCTTGCATTTTTAGTTTCATAATTAGTTGATAGAATTTTTCCGCGTTTAGTTGATAGAAATTTTCCCACTTCAATCATCTTTTTCGTTTCTTTTTAAAGTCAGGTTAGGGTTGACCGTCTTACCTTTTGTCGTCACTAGTATTCGTCCTATTTCCCTGTGGATTCGACCCCGTCCTACCGAGTTTATTACTTACGTGATAGGCTTGCACTTGAGCCTATATAAGCACGCACTTTAGACACTTTTTAAGTTGCGTAAAGTTTTTGGCGCCATTGTCGGGGATTTAGGTAGACTGTAGGTTCGATCGAGTTAATCTAAAACTTTGACCAAAAATTCATTAAAAAACAAAAAAAATTACAAAAAGATACAACATTTCTCATATTCCTTTCATGTTAAATCCGCAACAAACTCCTCACTCAACTCCAAATCGCATTTACGATAATCCGTTAGTTGTGTACGATCCTAATAGCCCCCATACTCCTAACATACCTCGGTTTTGAGTTCCAAATCCTACACTGCCAAACTCCATAGCTTGTCACACTTCGAGTGACCCTTCAAATTACCCTTCGAGTGACCCTTCAAATTACCCTTCCAGTTACCCATCAAGTTACACTTTAGGTTACACTTCGAGCACACCGAGTGAGGATACTGAGTCACTTGAAGAGAGAGACGTGTCTGATCAAGCTAGTCGTGGTATGGATGAGGGAGAGGCACCATATCACCCTTTGAGAGAATTCTCATATATAGAGCGATTAGTCACTCCGAGATGCATTCTACTCTCATACAATGCAGGGCAATTTCACTTTAGGAATGGGACGATCCAAATACTTCCCACTTATTATGGAATGGAGTTAGAGAAACCATATCTCCAGGTACATGAGTTTGAGGAGGCGTGCGAAACTGTAAAACTTACGTGTCATAAATATTTGAATAGTTGCGCAAATTCCAATTACAAACATATTTAATCAAAGTCAATTTATGAATCAAATCAATTCAACCCTTAAACACAAATATCTACGTGCGTGAAAGTGTCAAACCATCATAAATAAAGTATGCGACACAAATTTCAGGAAAAATCCCTCAGGACAAAACCTTTTTACTTCTAGAACTTTGACAAGTTTACCAGACCATTCACTTACATATAACCTGATAATTGCCCACAAGTGTAACGCACAGTGTCTTCGTCAAACCTTCAAAGCAACGACTAGAAATAAACAATGGTTCACACACAACTATACCACAAGGACACCCAGTCCATACACGTAGTCTTAAAACTCCGTAAAGACTCCCTCCACAATAGTACGCAACTCTCGATTGTAAAGATCTCCCCACAAAGAATGAACAACATCAAACTATGATTTGGGTTCCACAAAAAAACTCACAAAAAAGCAATTGGGATTGCGAATTGTAAAACAAAAGTTATGAACCCTCAAATGGTTGGATAATAGTATAAAAATATATTATGTGAAAACCAGTTTTTCTCCACATAAAATTCAGTAGTCTGACACTCAATTTATAATAAAAATTAAGGCGGTGACATGTCAGATAAAAACACCTCTCATTCGAACGACACGATGTCGTTTGAGCGAGATTCGATCTCGTTTGAACCAGGTACGATGTCATTCGAACGACATCACACACGTAACTCAGAAATCCTCAGTACTTTAAATATCTTGGAAACCTCAAAACTTAAAACTGTTCACGGAATCAGAAAATGTTTATCCAAATCTTTTATGATAAAATGTTTTTGAAAATGAAAAAACATTTATTAAAAATTCCAAAAACCATTTTTCATAAATAGAAAAATATCTTATCTTTCACAAAAATATCCCAACACTTTTAAGGTAAAATGTAAATGGAACTTAAATATATTTTACCAAATTTATCCTTGTTGGGCTTGAATGTTGAAGTCTTCTCAGAATTCAGATTCGTCTTTTCGAGATGTAATCTTCTCAATCCTTCGACGACTTATAGCGGTATATGACATACTAAATTATGACGTACAATGTCCTTACGAATCTCCCCATATATCTATGCCAGTACAAAATAAAAATATCTGAATTATCAACCTAAAATGACCTATACAAATCTACCCTCCCAAAAACAAAAGTGGAAAGATAAAATGACAAGTCTTCAATCTTCGCTTCAACAATCAACTTTTCAAAACTTCAAGATTTTCTCATCAGGGTGTGCAATCAAAAAATCTTCAATTGTACCTACACGCATAAGACAAAACAAATACCTCGTGACGTATCGAGTTTGATATAAATCATAAACATGAATCTTTGCTTCAGCAATCAATTATACCCCATACTTAAACTCCCCTATAAAATCATAATTCATTCTCCTCCGATTTATTTGTTCGAAATAGACAAGGAAAAGAATAAACCACAAAAAAAAAAATCAGGGTTTCAGAGTAGACCAAGGCAAACAAACTATTTTGATTTTTTCAATTTTTTCAAACAAAAAAATAAAAAAATGATGTTACAAAAATCACACACCATGAATTTTTACCAAGATAACCAAATCATGGATACGGAATGAATGGGTGTGAACAATTTCGATAGGAAAACCAACTCAACCATATCATATGTGCATGATGCATAAGTGTACTTCTAACGAATGAACATCAAAATAGTCCTTAGGTGTAAAATTGTGTAATTTAGATGACATCGTCTTAATCATATCAACAAATCAAACTATAAATGATATCCATAACAATAACTTTCAAAACTATGTAATTCTTTTTCATGACTTTCAAGGACATGCAAACCATTTTATATTCCAGCAAAACTCCCTTATTAGAAGATAATGCTTTTTATTTTTCTTATGAGGTGATGAAACTAAAAAAAACTATTGGCCAATTTTTGGCATAATTTCATTTTTATTGCCTTTCAATTTTTTTCGGGATCTTTTAAACCTCATTGGACCCTGGATAATTTTTAATTCCTCAAGTTTTTAGGTCCATTTAAACGGTGGCTTTATCGCAAAGGAAAAATGAAATACCTTTCGTAACACTTTTCTGTTTTTCAAAATAAATCACACAACCTCACAAATGGTTTATAACATTCACTACTTTTCGTCAAGTTCTATCGCATTTGCTTCGTTGTATAGACGGAATTAAGATGGTAACACTCAATCCACAAATGATAGACAAGCACAAAAGTCAAATAAATCCGTGCATGTGTGCAATAAAGGACAAATGAGTCAAACATTTCAGGTAGAAACACTATATATTATCTCAAAGATTCCAAACTTTATAAAGCACATGAATGACACAACATATTGTCTCAAAACACTATCAAAATAGTCACATGGATTAATGAAATAAAATTTTGACTCGGTCATCCTAAGTGTCAATTCATATAAGGTGCAAACAAACTACAAAACTCTTTTTGGATTTTTTTTAAAATTTCTTAAAAATAAAAATCTTTTTATATATTTGAACACTGTTTAGAAATAACCCAACAATACCTAATAATATAGCAAGATGAAATAGAGGACTGCAAACAGAAGCTTAATTAGAGGGGTCTTTCGAATGAGAATCCTTATCGTTTTAACGACAGAGGATCTTGCGAGAAGGCTTCGCGCGAGATGAGTTCTCGTTAGAACGAGAAAAGAAAAAATTCCCAGATCACTCAGAATGACATGCATTTTTTTCTAGTGAGAAAATTTCGTAAAAACAGTTCCTGGAATGGGCAAACAGATCCAAAACAGTACTAAAAATAAGAAAAGCAAACAAAAATGCTAACAAAGTATAAAAAAAGTGGTGCATACTAGCAATAGGCATAAGCTAACATCATGCAAATAAATCTATGCTAGAAAACATGTCTAGACCTCAACCGGTAGGTGCGGTGGAGTTTTCCAAAGACGATGACATCTTTTGAAATAACTCCATCAAATCATGAGAAGTCTTGACCAAAACCTTTACTTTCTCCTGAATATATGCAAACTTTGTATCATTATGTGCAAGCAAAGTATCATAGGTGGGTGCATGTCTGCGAACATGTGTAGGAGTAAAGCGTGATACATAACAGAATTTAAAGCAGAACTCCCTAAAGTGTCCTCTCTTTTTACAATGGGAGAAAAAATAAACCGGTCTAGGTACACCAATCTCAATAACTCTGGGACGTGCTATCCTAACAAGTTCGGGATGCCTGGGTGGGTTGGGTCGAGAACCCTCTCATCATTTTCTTTAGCCTTGTCTTTCCTTTTGTTTTTCTCCAAAAATCTTTTATTGGATGAACTCTGTTTCGACAACTGGAGAAATTTTTTAAAATTCTTTGCAAGTAGGCCCATGTCAAAATCAGACTCGGACTCACAAAAATTCACTTTCTTTTTCTTAGATTGGGAATTAAGTGTTATCCCTCTATCATTAGGTATGACAGTGGCGGGAAACATGTCAATTTCGTACGTCTGTAGGTCTCCTACCAACTCTTCTAATTTCAGACGATTCAAATTTCCTAAGGTTAAAAACAGTCACTTTAGGCATAAAACGTTTAGGTAGGAATCTTTAAATATTTTTAACCACTCGTGCATCACGTATAGGCTCACATGGTTAAAACTAGTGTTGACAATATCAGACACACGTGCATAAAACTCATCAAAACACTCAGTCTATAACATAGTTATTGTCTCAAATTGAGTGGTAAAATTTTGAAGTTTAGAATCTTTGACCACGTTAGTGCCTTCGTGGGTGAGTTGCAAAATATCCCACGCTTCTTTAGACGTGGTGCCCGTCATAATACGTCGAAACTCGTCAGGGGTGATGTGGATGAAAATATCCCTAAGCCCACGTGAACTATAAGTGCTCCACCTAAACTTATCCTCAGTCCAGTTTGACACAGATTTTAAATTCGTGAGATTATTTATGGTGAAAGTGGGAGGATTCCAAACTCTATCACAAATGACCAAAACTCTTTCATTGATTACTTTTAGATGGGATTTCATTTGGGTTTCCAGTAGGCATAATTAGACCCGTCAAAAATTGGCAACCGACTATATAAGTTTTCGTTTGGAAATATTACGACAAACTTAAAAATATTATTTTTTTTCAAAAAATCAATGTCACACAATTTTGCGAAAAATAGGAATACGCGATAAATTAGCATAACCTGCTCTGATACCAATTTGTAAAACCTACGTGTGATAAAGATTCGAATAGTTGCCCAAATTCCAATTACAAACTTATTTAATCAAAGTCAATTTATGAATAAAATCAACTCAGCCCTTAAACACAAATAGCTACATGCGTGCAAGTGTCAAACCGTCACAAATTAAGTATGCGACACAAATTTCAAGAAAAATCCCCTCAGGGCAAAACCTTTTTATTTCTAGAACTTTGACAAGTTTACAAGACCATTGACTTACATACAACCTGATAATCGCCCACAAGTGTAACGCACGGTGTTTTTGTCAAACCATTAAAGCAACGGCTAGAAATTAGTAATGGTTCACATGCAGCTATACCACAAGGACACGCAGTCTTAAAACTCCACAGAGACTCCCTCCACAATAGCACGCAACTCTCGGTTGTAGAGATCTCCCCACAAAGAATGAACAATAACACACTATATTTTGGGTTCCAAAAAATAACTCACACAAAAGCAATTGGGATTGTGAATTGTAAAATAAAAGTTATGAACCCTCAAATGGTTGGAGGATAGTATAAAAACGTATTCTGTGAAAACCATTTTTTCTCCACACGAACTTCAGTAGTCTGACACTCAATTTATATTAAAAATCAAGGTGGTGACGTGTCAGATAAAAACACCTCTCGTTCGAATGACACGTTGTCATTTGAGCGAGATTTGATCTCGTTTGAACCAGGTACGATGTCGTTCGAATGATATTATACACATAACTCAGAAACCCTCAGTCTTTTAAATATATTGGAAACCTCAAAACTTAAAACTATATGGAATCAGAAAAGGTTTATCCAAAACTTTTATAATAAAAAGTTTTTGAAAATAAAAAACCATTTATTAAAAATTCCAAAAACATTTTTTAATAAATAGAAAATTATTTATCTTTTAGACAAATATCCCAACACTTTTAACGTAAATGTAAATGGAAGTTTAACATATTTTACCAAATTTATCCTTATTGGGATTGAATGTTGAAGTCTTCTTGTAATTCGGATTCGTCTTTTGGAGATGTAATCTTCTCAATCCTTCGACGACTTGTAGCAGTATACAACATGCTAAATTATGATGGACAATATCCTTATAGAAACTTTCAGCGATCAAACATGCACAAAAGATGTGATCCGCCTCAAGATTTTTTTGTTCTCTCTAAAGGATAAAGATAAGACATAGCTATGGTCCTTATCTCCAAACTCAATTACGTCGTAGAATGAGTTGCAATCCAAGTTTCTCAAAAATTTCTTCGCTCCACATCGAACGAACTTCATTAAGGCTCAAATTCAAACTTTTCGACAACTAGAAAATGAGACATTCGATCGATGTTATGAGCGTTTTAACGAGTTAGTCACTTTATGCCCTCACCATGGTCTTGATAAACAACAACTTATCTCGTTCTTTAATAATGGGCTGATTATCAACTCCAAGCAACTCGTGGAAACTATGTGTGATGGACCCTTTTTTAGATATATTCTAATGATATTGAGATTCACCTTAAGTATATCACCGAGACTACTCAAGCGTGGGATACATCTGATCCTAATGCCCAAAATTGACCTCGTCAAGCATCCACGACTCCTTCAACGTTTGTTCTGTACCACGTAGACAAAGATACTTTGTTGGACCATCGACTTGACCAATTTAAGAGGAACATGAGAGAAATGCTCGATACACAGATAAGACAAGAGATCGACTCCATCCATGCCTCCATAGAAAAGGTGTGTGTGATTTGTGAGGCGGGTCATTCAACTGAGGAATGCCCGACTATACCCGCCTATAAAGTTATGCTTCAAGAACAAGTAAGTGGTATAGGAGGATTCAAGGGTAATTTGGTGCACCGCACGGAAATTATTACAACCCTTCATGGAAAAACCATCATGGTTTTAGTTACGGGCAATAACATGCTGCCTTGAATCCTAATTCACATGTTAGCCCTCCTTCACCCACACACTTTCAACAAGCACCATATATACAAGCACCACCTCCCAGACCGTATATCACTCCACGGCGGAGAAGTCTGATTAGGCATAAATATTGTATATTTATCCCCTTAATTTCGGTACCTTTGTGAACCCGAGTGATGCAATTGATATGGATTTAACTCACATTTGTGCTACTAACCTTCTTTGTCAAGTATTTCGTGTTTCTTGTTTCTCCTATGTGTTTTACAGGTTAATTATGCAAGCGGTGCAAAAGAGAAATAGAAACAATGAAAGAAAGTCTAGGAAGGAACGTTTAAGGGCATTTTCATAATTCTTAAGCCCAATCCCAGAGGTGGGTCCTTCTGGAAAGTTGAAGAGATCGGAACAACGAGAATACTGGAAAAGGCAGCACCCAAATCCGAGCTACGGTGAAGGAGTTATGATCATTTGAAGTTGAGAAAAAATCCAAGGAAGAAAAGAAGAAAGTTGCAACATATTCCAGTGTTGAAAAAGGCCCGAAACGGGTTCGGGGTCGAACCGGTTCGGGGTACCTGCGAACCGGTTTGGGGGTCCTGATGCACAAAATTTCTCCTTTATTCTGATTAGTCCAAAGAGTTCCATTAGGTTACAACTAATTCTAAAACGTATTTGTACGAAGCTAATGATTTAGAAAAGGGAGTTCTTGATAGTTTTTCATAGTTTTTGATAGAGAAAAAGGTAGAAGATCATCTAGGAACATAGTTTGAATTATTTTCTTCAAGATTGATTCATTTCGGGTTTGTTTTCAACTTTTAATCCAAGTTTCATTCTTCTTATTATTATTCTTGCATGGTTATTTCTCTTATTTGATTCAAACAACTTCTGGGTTCATAATACGTATTTTCATGTTTCAATATAGTTTCATCATGAGTTCGTTCACATGCAACGTAATTATTTCATGCATCGTTCAGTTTAACATGTCCGACTAGATTTAAAAGGTCGGGATGCATGAACTCAACCTGATGGGGTAGTTGCATGTGTATAAAATTAGTCCTCTAAATTTAATGATCTATTACTATCGTATTGCATAGAAACGCGACAATTGTAGATCTTTGGATCTCGTTTGCTTCAGGGTAACCGGGATGCTTCAGAATGAAATTCGAGGGTAACTATCGCAATACCGATTTACTCGTCCTCTGATTAAGTATGGTGTGGGCTTGAACCTCATATACGTAATGCTTGGGAGTACTAAATTCTGGGTCTAATTAATCACTTAAATTTACGATTAGTTGTATACCTGCAATACACAAGGGTTGAGGGATTGTATTCACGTCTTGTTTTCCTCATCATATAGTTTAAGTTTTAAGTCATTCATCATCAGTATTTTAGGTAATTTAGAATGGTTGCATTCCAATTATACTTTAGTTCATTAGTTAATTATTTTAAAAATTGCATTTAGTTGTAGTCAATTCCCAAAACAGATCATCTTTTCCTTTTTCTTTAGAGTCAAAGTTAGGATTCCTTTGTCTGTCCAATGTCGTTACAACTCCGTTGTCTTATTTCCATGAGGATCGATACCCGAATTGTCGTATTATTACTTAAGCGACAGGCTTGCACTTGAGCCTAGAGAGTACGCACTTCTGGTACACATTCATAGTCGTGTCTAAGTCTCGAGGATACGATACACCAATTAATCAATGCCCACAATGCAAATAATGCTAAGTATGAGCACATGTTCACGGACATAAATGCGAATATCTCTAAGTTGCAATCATCGTTGAGTATCCAACAAAAGGGTAAGTTTTTGACCCAAGACCAAAGACCTCCCCAAGGTCAAACTAGTGTTAGCTCTACATCCATAAAGAATCAAGAGAAATGTCAAGCCATCACCACTCTATGTAGTGGGAGAGTTGTTGATTTATCACCTCCCCACGGAAAAATCATAATTTCTACTGTTCACACCGGAAAACTCATGAGTTTTCCAGCTCACAGTACTATCTTCCAGATATTAACACTAATTTAGCCAATCATGGCTCTGATACCAAGAATAGAGGATCGTTAATCTAAATATTATTACAGACTGATAATTAAAACAGAATTAAAAACTTACAAATGAGTCGCCGGAATGGTTACCGGATTATTACAAACCAGAGAGAGAGAGAGAGAGAATTCTAGAGAGAAGGGAGAGAGTCTCAGAAGTAGAGAGATAAATAGATGCTCAGAATGAGGGGTTAGCCCTCAATATATATAGGGGAAAAGGAATCCCCTAGTGGGGCCCATGGGGTCCACCACTGTAGCATCGTCGACAGATTCTTCTGTCATCTTCTGTGGGGCCGTGTGGGCCAGGTGGGACCAGGTGGGTCCAGGTGGGACCAGGTGGGACCAACAAACAGTACTTCTACCTTCGAAGTACAAGCCAGATGGGCCATTTACCTCAAATCATCAAGGTCATCCGCGCCTTTGTTTGAGGAGGAAAGTTCCAGACGGCTTGCTGGAAAGGCTCTTTGATCGAGAGAGTTGAAGAATGCTTGCATGACAGGGTCATTAGGGAAGAGATCTTCACCAGAAGGGTCATCTTTAGGTTCTTGTGATTCTCCTGCTAGACAAAAGAAAGGATTACTGTCATCGTCTTTGTTTAGAGAGGACATGGATGCATCATCATCTGCAGGTATCTTGTTGCTGGACTTTGCTCCGAAAGCTTTCTTGAATTGGGTCTGGGTATGTTCCATGATCTTCTTCAAGAGTTCCTGCTCAGTTGCCTTAGGAAATTGTTTCATAAGGGAGCTGAGGTTCACAACCTGGCTTGCTGGGTCGTGCATGTTTTCAGGAGCTGGAGGGGAGTCTTCCACCATATTCATGTAATTGCTCAGACTGGCTTTAATCTGACCAATGGTGCTACCAATATCAACACCAGACCACCAACGGTAGAAGAATATTCTTTCCAGTTGGGGAATATTGAGGTTGCTCATCTGACAACGAAGGTTCCAGCTAGAAATCCAAGGAATTTGCATTTCTGTGAAGAACAAAAGAGTGTTGAGGCCAATCGGGGCCTTCTTTTTCCCCCGCAAAAGAGGATGAAATTGGCACCAAGGCAGAAAGAGTTTTTCTTGGGAAATTTCAGGAGGAAGAATATCAATTCTGGGACCAAATTTATCCCACCAATTGAATACCCATCCCGGGTAGGGGTTCTGAAAAGAATTTGGGCACAAAACAAAAAACCATGTGTGTTTGTGCTCCGCATTTTGATAGTAAAAAGCTTTAGTCCAAGCCTGGACATAATCAAAATAATTATAAGTACCACCATTATGAGAACTTAATTTTCTCGTTTTTAAAGGGTGGATGCCCCAATCGCGGGGAGATAAAAAATGTTTCAACACCGCCTTGCTATAAGCAATGGGAGAGTGGGTATTACCCTGGTGTCGATTAGTGTGATTAAAAATCACAGAGCCAGTCTCGGCGTTTTCAATGACCCAAGTCTCTGGGAAGTTAATTTCATCCCAACTTATATTTCTAGGTGTGTGAACATTAGAATCAATAAGATGAGTGTCAATTAACACAGTTTTACCAAAAGGGCTAAACTGTTTTATGTTAGGAGCTATGGTATTCATTACTTTGTAATAAATACGATAGACAATCCCAATGGTTTCTGAACCAGGAAGAAAGTTATAACCTTTGGTCTGTACTCTAAGACTTAGAGCCTTACAAAGGTGCATGTCAGTAAGGGACAAGGTAATGTTAGGAAAAACATCAAAATAAACAGGTCCATTACATAGGCTAGTTTCTATAGCCCCCATTAATGATTGTCTAAAGTCAGTACATCTACCATCACGTAGTGTAGCTTGTAGACAGGCATTCATACCAGCGATAGTTAAAGGTTTAAAAGCAATCTGAATTAAACCTATATGAATAAAATGATAATTTTTATCATTAATGTGATTAATAAGATCACTTAGTTTAAACAATTCAAGTTTTTTATCTTGTTGGTTTAAACTAATGGTTTTTTCCATAGTTTTAATGGCATACTTACTTCTGAAGTTATACCAGTTAGTGTTATAAATAGTTTTGGGCTGTACCTTGGGTATAGTCCAACGATTGAGATTCTTCTGAACCTCAAATTCCATTAATGAAGAGTTCTTCACGAACTCTTGTGGTTGTTGGGTGATGGTGTCCACTATATATGGATCCATAAAACAACAAATAAAGATGTTAATATCTGGAGGCATAGATACTGGAGTACTGTAAATTCAAAAGTGATTGAGTGACAGTAGAAAAGGGCTTGGCGTGAGTCCAATAAGTAAATAGTGTATGATAAAGTTTAAGGGATTTTTAGGGAAATAAACTAACAAAGAAGATCAGGAATAAGAAATAAACTATTAATCGCAAAAATCAATACTATTAATGAATATAATAAGCTGTATTCAATAGTCTTTCTATCCCATAATACATCCCAGCCCACGGGTCAACGATTCACATCGGGACATAGCCAGCCAAACACGGCAATAAGGCAACCCGAAAACGTAGCATATCCAACGTGGAAATTCTAGGGACAAAATTAGGAACAAATATAGACTAATAACACTCCTTATTATTATCATTGAATATGGATTTCTGGCAATGAATAGTTCATACTGTACACATCGTGTGAATAGTAAACGACTGTTCAGATGAACGGAGGTTACGATTACGAATAGGAATCTACTGTTCAGGTGAACGGAGTCTCAGACTTCCATGTTCACCTGTCCGGTAGGTTACTATTACGATAGCTCTCTGATCAACAGTATAACCGGAAAAATCAACGGAAAATTCATAATGACACTATTCATACCGGAAAACTCGGTGGTTTCGCCCACCACGAAAGAGGCCGAAGATGCCCCATTAAAGGAGAGTGAAAATAACGAAACTAATGAGCCTAAAGTTGTAGTTAAACCACCCACCGTCGTTCCATTTCCTCAACGGTTGGTTCCTCCCCAAAAAGGAAATCCACGTGATGATGTGCTAGAGGTATTTAAGAAAGTTAAGTTGAATTTTCCTTTCCTCGATGCCATTAAGCAAATTCCCGCTACTCTACTGTCCTCAAGAACTTATTGATGGTGAAAAGAAGGCTAAAGTTAAAGAAGAACATGTTGCTAGCACAAAACGTGAGCTCCGTTTTACACAATGATCTCCCACCAAAGTTCAAAGATCGGAGTGCACCTACCATTTCCTGCAGCCTTACTCGATCTAGGGGCATGTGTGAATATCCTCCCCTACTCCATTTATAGGCAACTTGATTTGGGTTACCTCAAGCCCCCAAATATCACTCTCCAACTTACGGATCATACCATGAAGATACCAAGAGGTATTGTCGAGGACTTAATAGTCCAAGCTGACACCTTCTACTTCTCGGTAGATTTTATCATTTGGGACACGAACCCTCCTTCACCTCAAGTAACCATGTTTCCATTATCCCTGGGTGCCCATTCTTATCTATGACTAATGCCTTAATTAACACTCGAAATGGGGAAATGCAACTCACTTTCGAGAACATGACCTTAGAAATAAACATTTTCAACATCACCCAACATGTGGGTGATGAGAACGATTTTCACGTAGTGGATCATATTGAGGAGATCGTAGAGCAGCACATAGAGGAAAATTTCATTGGAGATGCATTAGGAGCATTCCTTATATCGAGTAGTGAGAATGAGGGTACGTACACCGACTTCGAGAGGGAGATAGAGGAGTTGAGAGAGAAATTAGACGAGAGAACATCGGATGAGGACGTGAGAGATGTAAATTGGGTTTCTAAATTTGAGGAACTACCACCGAGGGAGTCGCTCACGGTTCCCTCTAATGAATAATTTCCTACCCTCAAATTAAAGAAATTACCCTCCAATATCAAATATGCTTATTTAGGAGACGATGAGACATTTCCTATTGTTGTCTCCTCTAGCCTAGATAAAGAGCAAGAGGGTAAATTGCTGGAAAATTTGAGGAAACACCAAAGTGATTTTGGTTAGTGCATAGCAGATTTGAAAGGTATAAGTCCCTTGATTTGTACCCATAAAATCCACCTCGAGGAGGACGTTAAGACCTCGAGGGAAATGCAAAGAAGATTAAACCCTATCATGAAAAAGGTAGTGTGAGATGAAATTATTAAGCTGTTGTACGTCGGGATGATCTACCCAATATCAGATAGCAAATGGGTGAGTCCTATATAAGTTGACCCAAAAAATTCGGGTATGACTGTGGTTGAGAATGGGAAGGGTGATCTGATTCCCCAATGTACCACCACAGGGTGGTACGTTTGCATTGATTACTGGAAACTCAATGCGGGCATGAGGAAAGACCATTTCCCTTACCATTCAGCGACCAAATGCTAGAGAGAGTAGCGATACACCTATACTATTGCTTCCTAGATAGTTATTCCGGATATAACCAAATATAGGTAGATGTACTTGACCAATAGAAGACGACTTTCACATATCCTTTTGGCACGTTTGCCTACAAACATACGTCATTTCGATTGTGCAATGCACCCATGACTTTTTAAAGGTGTATGTTAAGTCTCTTTAGCGACATGGTTGAAAGACGACTTGAAGTTTTTATGAATGACTTCAGCATTTTTGGCACCTCTTTTGATCTTTGCTTAGCAAACCTTAAGAAAGTACTTTCCCGATGTGTGGAAAAGAACTTGGTGCTAAATTGGGAGAAGTGTCATTTTATGGTCAACGAAGGAATAGTTCTTGGCCACATCGTATTGTCCAAAGGAATTTAAATATATAGGGCTAAAATTAATGTCATTGCTGAGTTACCCCACCAAAATCACTAAAAGATGTGCATTCCTTTTTGGGCCACGTGGGGGTTTTATAGAAGGTTTATCAAGAACTTTAGCACCATCGCTAGACCCTTGAGTAACCTTCTTATGAAGGACACCCCATTTGAGTGGAACGAAGCATGCCAATGTGCTTTTGATAAATTAAAAAGCATGATTATTTTCACTCCCATCATGAAAGCTCCGAATTGGTCTCTACCATTCGAGATTATGTGCGATGCAAGTGATTTCGCGATAAGGGTTATTTTGAGTCAAAGGAAAGATAAGAAAGCTCATGTCATCTACTATGCTAGTCGAACTTTAACGGGATCATAACTCAATTACTCCATCACAGAGAAAGAATTGCTAGTTGTATTATTTTACCTAGATAATTTTTGCTCGTACCTCATTGGTTCTCCCATTACATGCTTCACGGACCACGCGGAGCTGAAATATCTCCTTGCTAAGAAAGATGAGAAGCCGTGCCTCATAAGGTGGATCCTACTCCTACAGGAGTTTAATCTCTCTACTAAAGATAAGAAAGGAGTAGAAAATGTCGTCGTCGATCATCTGTCCCAGCTTTCGTTCGATGTACCTAAAGATCCCTTACCCATAGATGAATACTTTTCGGATGAGCAGTTATTTGCTACCTCTTCTCTCCCCTAGTTCTCGGACATAGTTAAATATCTTGTCACGGGAGCCATCCCTCCCGATTGGACACCACAAGAGAATAAGAGGTTTATTACTTGGTCACGCATGTTTTTCTATGACGATCCATTCCTCTTCAAATATTGTGCGAACTAAATCATTCAACGATGTGTACCGGATGATGAGATACCAAAAACCATCCAATTTTGTTATTCGATAGCTTGTGGAGGTCATTTTTCGACAAAAAAGACGGCCGCTAAAATCCTTCAAAGCGGCATCTATGGGCCCACAATGTTCCCGGATGTTAGCAATTATTGTAAATCTTGCGATAGGTGTCAACGGATGGGAGCCATTACCGACGAGACATGATGCCACTAACCCCCATACTCATTATTGAGATTTTTTATTGCTGGGGTATTAACTTCATGGGCCATTTTCCCCTATCCTTTGGGTTCCTATACATCCTCGTTATGGTAGACTACGTTTCTAAATGGGTAAAAGATATAGCTACCAAAATAAATGACAAGAAAGTGGTGATAAAGTTCTTGAAAGAATACACACTCTCTCGCTTCGGCGCTCTGAAGGCGATAATTAGTAATAACGGAAAGAATTTTTGCAATAAGCCGTTTGAGAAGCTTATGAGAAAGTATAGAGTCGTCCATAAGGTTGGAACGACTTATCACCCATAAACGAATGTTCAAGACGATTGGAGAACTGTGAGATCAAGAACACCCTTGAGAAGACCATCGATCCTAACCGAAAATATTAGTCCCTTCGATTGAACGGTTAGTTATGGGCTTATCTCACCGCATACAAGAACCCCCTCGGGATGTATCCATTTTGATTTATGTATGGAAAGCCTTGCCATCTCCCTGTGGAGCTAGAACATAAGGCTTATTGGACCATTAAGAGGTTGAACTACAACTTGGATAAAGTCGATGAAGCTCGCAAGCTTCAATTGAATGAGTTGGAAGAAATATGCAATAATGCATACGAGAACTCTAAGATATCCAAAGAACGGATGAAACTTGAACATGATAAGATTATTCGACACAAGGAGTTACATTCCGGGAAAAAAGCGCTTCTCTACAAATCTAGGCTTCATTTGTTTCCAGGTAAATTACGGTTTAGATAGACTGGCCCATTCGTTGTGAAGCAGGTATTCCCCCACGGAGCTATGGAACTAGAAAATCCAAAGGGAGGGGGGGGGGATACATTCAAAGTTAATGGTCAATGCCTAAATCCATATTTAGAGGCATGTGTGGAGGAATTTGACACCATTTGGTTATCGGACCCCATTTACGGGGTTGAGTAAGCTGTAATAGAGAGGTCATCGCACCCCTGACGCGTATAAGGTGAATTCTTGTGTATAGTAGTTGTGAGTCAGTTGAGGTAGTTAGAATATGTAGGTTAAGTCATGAGAGGTTAGGGATAGGAACACCAACACAAATTCTGAAGATCGTATAGGGTTCGGAGTAAATACTGGGAGGTATAAGGTCAAAATAGAGTAGGAACAGTTGTGGAAAGTCCGAAAGTTAAGAGAGAGAGAGAGAGAGTATTCATAAGTTAGGGGAAAATTGAAATTTTTTGGGAACCAGATCGGTCCGGTCATAGAGACCACTAGATCGGTTCATTTTTGAGAAATCTGAAGAAAAAAAAAAGACCCGATCCTGGGAATCAGATTGGTTCGATTTCTACAACTTTTTATTTCCCTAGGTTTAACCCCCCAAACTCCCCAATCCATCCACTTCCCTCCCAATTTGTCCCCTACCACTATCCCCATCCATTTTCCCTCCAAACCCATCCCCCTTCCCTCCTAAACCTTTTCCCTTCAAAAATAACCACCCACCTCCCCTCACAACTATAAATACACCCCCTTTTCACCCTCTTCCACCACCACTCTCTCATCACTCTCTTACTCTCTCCCTCTCAATATCTAATACACCTAATTTTCCTTCTATCACCATAGCCAACCAATCTTTTCTCCAAAAATATGACTTCGTCGAGATTCTCGACAACGGTGGGGCCGCACACCTCTCCCTTCAAGAGCGATTATACTGCGAGCGCTTTTTCATCCCCTCTCATAAATTACACATGAAGCGAAAAGTTATGTGGCCCGAGATGCCCAATTCCATCACCAATATCTTCATAGTTAAGGGTTGGTGTGATTTCCTCAATGAGCCACACGGGGCGATGTGGGCACCATAAGTACGAGTTTTTTATGGCTCCTTAATTCGAACCGGGCATAACGTCTCTGGGGATTATGTGGGCGGCATTCACATCCCATTCTCCTTGGATATTCTCATCCAAAAATTAAAAACTAAGGACATTCCAATACCTTTCCCATACATATATCCCAACCTCCTCCCTTCCCATGATAAGGAAATATTCATGTCCTACATTGCTCCCGGCACACCATGGGCTATCGAGACATTCTCAGTGGGCCGGTTAAGAGATAAAACGTTCATCACCTTTCAAATTGTATGTGAGAATATACTCCAAACTTCCAATGACTCGGCCATGCTCCCGTGTCAAGCAACCCTTGTCTATTACCTCTTTGACCCCAATACCCCATTCTACCTGGCCTATACCATTTATAAAGACATATTCTATGCGGTCAAGGACCAAAAGGGTAAAAACCCTCTCCCGTATGCCCGGATCATCACATCCATCCTAGAGGATGCGAAAATTGAGCCTCCCACCGATTTTCCTCGCCTTACCAACCCTCTTGGACAGGGCACACGTACAAAAAGTCAGAAGCAACGGGAGATTCTACAAGCATGAAGGGCAGCTCAGGATAAATCGAATAATGATGAGAGTGATGATAACGAGGGTGATGATAATGAGAGTGACTAGGAAGAGGATGAGGTTGTGGATATTGAGATGGGAGAAGGTGAGGAGGAGTATGATGAGGATTGATTCGTATCGAATATTGCACATTTATACCCTCGAACTGAGGCATTTTAGCCCCCTCGGATAATGTAATTGCTATAATTATGCTCGCTAATCATAAAACCTCCGTTTTATATGCTAACATGTTATTTGAGGTATTATTGAGCTCTTATAGGTGTTATAGTGCTTAGTGTGAAGTTTGGGCGCGTTTCGGTAAAGTTCCATCGCGATTCGCACGTTCAGGGGTATTTTTGTAATTTTACACTTGGGAATTTTTATCCGAAGTTTTCACGAAAGTTGTAGCCCTCGGATCAAGTTTCGCGTGTTCCTGAACGTGCTCGAATCGGAGTCCGAACGAAGGAAACACGGACCTTTAATCGGGAAAGAAATATAAAACTTTATTTATTATTATTTTATTATTATATTAACAATTCTAATAATACCCTCCATGTCCCTTTCTCTTTGTTTTTGCAGTAAACTTACTTTGAAGATGGCGATTTTGGTTCCATGCTCGGGTTTTGGGTTCGTCCCAAATTGAGGACTTTTGTCCAAAATTGGAGCTCGATTTGGTCCACAAGCACAAATGGGTCTCTTTGGCCATGTTTGGAGCTTGAGTTTTAACCATTAATGGTGGAGATGGGTCTTTGGGCAAAATGGTGGAATGGATATGGAGGTTTTATTTTGTTGTTCTCGGATAGCAGCATGAGTCTTGGCATCGTTGTTGGTCACGTGTTTTCTGTGGAGCTTGTATCCATGGGTCTTGTCTTGATTTGCATTTTTAGCCATGGATGTAGCAGCACAGTATGGCTGAAAAATGCTTGAATTTTTCGCGCGCACATCACTTTGTGAAATTAGCCACTTCGAGCCATATTTTGGGTAAGCATGTCTTATTCTTATCCTTTCTGTAATCATTGTGATAATTCTCAAAATCCTCGTACTCCTTTGACTTTTGGTCAATACTTAGAGTCCTAAAAAATTGCAAATTCAAAAATGACTTTGGGCGAGTATTACAAAACTCAAGCTTTGGAGTGCGTGTATTTTGAGGATGATGATAACTATTTTGGTCCACTAATTCCTTATAATAGGAATATTGAAACAAATTACAATAGCTTTCAAAATTCTAATAATAATGAGTTTGAGTATAGTCCCGACAATAATTTTCGAAGTTCTCATTTCCAAGAATCCGCACCTCGGCCTATGACTTTCGGCGATGGTTTATGCATACTTGAAAATGAGAAAATTGAAAATCGTTATCGGGAAGAAAATCGTTGTTGGGAGCATGAGTTGGATTTATTATTTGAATCTGACGATGACTTTTCTTCCGAAACTTTTGAAGTCGATGAATGTTTTGAACCAAATGAGGACTTTGTGCCTACTTTGGAACAAACCATTCTTCACTTTACCTGTGAATTAATTTAGAATTAAAGTGAGGATGAAATGGACGTAGTATACATTTGCAATGAAATGGTTTCTTCTTTGGCCCCCAAAAAAGAATGTTTCATTGAAAATGATCTTATTTCCTTCTAAACTCAATCTTCAAGCGATGATGACTCATTTTTTAAGTTTGAATTTCTTTCCTCCCCCTTTCATTCTCCGTTATCATACCGTCACAAGTACCCGATGATTTGATTTTAAACTTTAAAGTGTTAAACCTTTTTACTAATGAGGAGTACTTGCTCGAGTCACCTTCCATGAAGGAATCTTTTCCTCCATGTTCTCCACATCCCATTCCAATTGAAAAATACTTAGAGATGATTCAATTTTTCTTGGACCCCATGTGTATTTGTCACCCGTCTTATCCAAATCCCCCATCCTCCCGCCAAATTTTTTAATTGGGGATGGTTCATTTCTTACGCCTTACACATGCCTTCCGTTGTTTAAACGGAATTATTATTTTTCGGGAGGCATGCATGAGAGGGAGGGTCCGTCGTGGATCTTTCAAAGCCAAATTGTATTTTGGGTGGACCCTCAAAAATTTCAACTTCTAGTTTATAGTTAGTTAGGCGTCTAAATGGTAGGTTGTACATAGTTAGTTTATTTTTCTTTTTACTTATAGTTTAGTGTAATTAGTTAAAGTTTTATTTCTTGTTATGCTTTGGTACTAACATGTTTTGTAGAATCATTGGACATGTACTTGAGATCGCTCCATTGTGGATAATATCACTCTTTTCCTCTCTTTAACTTGGTTCTTAATTTACATTGAGGACAATGTCAGGTTTTAAGTTAGGGGGTATGGGATATTCTATCCATTCATTGGTAGTGTCCATGATTTTGATTATATGTTATTTTCAAGCATGCTTTTCTTGTACAAAATTAAAATTTTCAAAAAGTTTTTCTTTCTTTTATTTCTCATTTGTTGGGCATTTTGCCTTTGTTTCCGATGATAAAATTTAATATTGCCCGATCCAATAGACAACTCAATGATGCATGTTCTCCATTTTAGAAGTTATTAGACTTTAGTCCTCAATCATTGATATTATGAATAACTTCACAAATTTAACTTTAATCCCATGAGCACATGCACTTTTCTTGCTTTATTGATTTGATTTAAGATTTTTATAACTCAGTAATCTTTTGTTGCATTGTATATACTTACATCGAGTGAGCTTTGGGCTTTCCTTCGTTTGTGAGTGTTATACATTATTCTTTCCTCTTTGAAAACGTTACAGTCATTGGTAATCTCACTATTCTTTCATTTGATCGTTCATTAATTGAGTTCTTTCTTGAAATGCATTACTTGAGCATGATTTTCAAAGTTCGTTTTGACTTGAGAATTGCATAAACTTTAGGAAATGATCATAGGCCATCTATGTTATATAACCCATATTAGCCTTGACCTTACCTTATATGTTTACCCTCGTCAACCCCTTTGAGCCAAAATATTACCCTTTCATTTCATAAACCAAAAAACTCATACCAACTCCACATTGGAGTTATATACCATACTTATTACCTTCCATACCTTTGTTTGGAATATTACTTGGGATTGAATGATGTTATTGTCGCGTGATTGCAATTTAGGCATGTGAGAGTATGAAAAGTAAAGAAAAGAAAGAAGTGGAAAAGATAAGAAAAAAGAAAGTAGAAAACAAAAGAAAGAGTGAGAAAAAGAAGAAAAGAAAAGAAAGAGAAAGTTGTATATGTTTTGTATTGTGTTCAATAATCTTTGTTTACTCTCCCCATTGTTATATTCAATGTCTTTTATGGATTGTATTTTCGATTCTATTTTTTTTAAATTGCCCGCATTTTCCATTATCCCGAGTTTTCATCCCCGAACTCCTTGAATCCGTACATATATCCTTCGTTTCTTACCCTAGCCTAACCTACATTACAACCCTATACAAGTCCTATGTGATCTTAGGGTGCATTTAATTTAGAAGTTGAAATAGCTTTGATAATTTGTGGAAATGCATTTCACCTCCTTTAATAAGAGGTATCTTTCATTGAGATTATAGTGTTTAATTTGTTATATAGCGTTCTTCTTTTGTGACATATGTGCGGCCTAGTTTCCATTTCCATTTACTCTTTATTCTCGCATGTTTCGTGTGTTAACGCCTTATTTCGAGTGAATTCACTTGATGAGTGTAATGCCCGTGAAGATTGAATATATGCTTGCTTTAATCTTTATTCGGTTTATACAAGTTTTTGCCAAATCATACTTTGTATGTTCTCGCTCCCCTCCTACATTTTAAGGTTTCAATTCAACGAAGTTCATTTTATAATGTTAATAATACGGACTTCTTTGTGAATTCATTCACTTTGCTAATAATGTGTATGAAATCTTTTTCGCTATTGTTGGGTCTATCGCATGTGATTGGGCATATTTAGAGGAAACCATATGATATTTTTGGGTTTCATCCTTGAAAACCCTCACGATACGACACTCATCCACTAGGCTAACCTAGGGGTTTAACGGCTTATTGCATACGTTAAATGCAATCGTTCGCCTGCGAAAGTGGCCTTATCTTTTTTATCGATTTTGTATATATCTCCTGTTTTGTGGTTTTCTTATAGTTATTCTTGCTTTGAATTTCATTACTATGGAATAGCAATGTGTAAGTTAGGGGGTGTGATTCGTATTGAATATTGCACATTTATACCCTCAAACGTAGGCATTTTAGCCCCCTCGGGTACCGTAATTGCTATAATTATTCTCATTAATAAGAAAACCTCTGTTTTATATGCTAACATGTTATTTGAGTTATTATTGAGCTCTTATAGGTGTTATTGTGCTTGGTGTGAAGTTTGGGCGCGTTCCGGTAAAGTTTTGTCGCGATTTGCACGTTCAGGGCCATTTTCGTAATTTCACACTTTGGGATTTTTGCCTGAAGTATTCACGAAAGTTGTAGCCCTCGGGTCAAACTTCGTGTGGTCTTAAACGATGCTTGAATCGGAGTTCGAACCAAGGAAACACGAACCTTTAATCGGGGAAGAAATATAAGACTTTATTTATTATTATATTAACAATTCTAATAATACCCTCCATGTCCCTTTCTCTTTGTTTTTGCACCAAATTCACTTTGAAGATGGCGATTTTGGTTCCATGATCGGGTTTTGGGTTTGTCCCAAATTGAGGACTTTTGTCCGAAATTGGAGCTCGATTTTTGTCCACACGCGCAAATTGGTCTCTTTGGCCATGTTTGGAGCTTGGGTTTTGGCCATTAATGGTGGAGGTGGGTCTTTGGGCAAAATGGTGGAATGGATATGGAGGTTTTGTTTTGTTGTTCTCGGATAGCAACATGGTTCTTGGCATCGTTGTTGGTCACGTGTTTTCTGCAGAGCTTGTATCCATGGGTCTTGTTTTGATTTGCATTTTTGGCCATGGATGTAGCAGCACAGTATGGCTATGATTTTGGTAGTTCAGCAGTCACCGGTCAACCGGGCCACCATCGCCGATCGACAAGATTTTCATTTTTTTCCATGGACTCAACCAGTGTGGCTTTCCTCTTACCGCGGTCGACCGGTCACCACCCCCGGTAGACCGGTGTTCTGTTTTTTATCTCCCCTTCTGCTGTTAACTTCCTTTTCTATTTTTATTTTATTTTCATTTTTCTTTTGTTTCTTAATTAAGAGAATTTTTCCTTTTTCTTTTCTTTTCTCTTTTCTTTTCTTTTCTTTTTCCCACTCAATATATAAGTGGGGAGACTTGTGTAACTCAAGATATATTATATTTTTAGATCTCTTCCCTCTTAGAACCTAGGGTTGGTAAACATTTGGGGGTTTATTGTTGGAGACCACCCCTCTCCTCATTTATGTTGGATTTTATCCATTAATGTAAGTTCCTTGTACTATTCATTGTCATCTTCCTTTTATTTGTGCTTTGTCCATTCATTTCCATGCTTAGTTAAATATTTCCATGCCTAAATAATTTTAGTTGTTAATTTATTTAGTTACTTTAATTAATTAGTTAGTTTAATTAATGTCTTTAATTATGTGTAGTGGCTAATTTAGTTTAGGTTGTATCGGATTAAACTCACCTAGGTTTGACGTGTTTCTTTTCTTTGGTGATGGTGTTTACGTGTTTATTTCGATTGGGTTGTTTTAGTTATTAGCCTAGGAGATTTAACGGGGTATATCATGTTTGCCCCGTATTTACGACCTTACATGCGTAATTTCTAGGGTATTTGTTGATGCCAAGATCTTAGTAGGCTTTTATGCGAATTTAGGGGTGTGAGAACCCTTGATTTAATTAATTGACTAAACAAGACGCAATCTTAATAACTCGTGAACCCGTGTAACCATTTTATACTACTTAACTCGAGTTAAGAGATATTCGACGTGACCTATAGTTTTTATTCGCTTTGTTAATCATAGTTTAATTTTCACTCGCGTAGATTATTCTTTTCCTTTATTTATCTTTTATTTTGTTAGCAATTATCTTTTACACTTTTATTTTAGAAGTATTAAATCCATTAAATTCTAACAACTTGTCTCTGTGGATTTTTGATACTCGGACTTGGCTGCTATACTCCCTTAAAAGAGTGTAGTCATAAGTTTAGATTTTTTTGTATTAAGGCGGTGAACAGAACACAACGATCGGCGTGTTGACTATGCGTTACTTTTCACCCTTAATCAAGGACGCCGATTCAGATTTTGAGCCAGCAGGTGCATATTTTGACAGACGTCTTTCATCGGTGGAGACGCGCTTAGAAGATTTCCTCATGCAATACCAGCGCAACACTAGCTTGATGCATCGTCTTCAAGCTGAGATGTATCGTATGACTATGGGAACGCCACCACCGGCATACTTTTAAGACCCATACGACCTGAATGCGCCCGGTAGTTCCCACCCACCACCCCAGTGAAGCCCTTGTTTAGTGTTTTTAATGTATTGGTTGTGTTTATGCTGTCTTTCTATTGGTTGTAACAGTTGGTTGTTGTTTTTTCCTATCTTCTTATAACACATGTTTGCTAGTATATAATTTTTTGCATTTTCACAATTTGTTTGTTTTAGTTTTTCTCATTTTTAATTCGCTCTTAGTTGAACTTTTGTTCTTTTTGCTTGAGGACAATGCAAAAGTCTAAGTTAGGGGGGGTGACAAGTGCGTATTTCTAAAACTTCACAGATTTTTAAAACACCCAAAAAAATTCAGAAAATTTTAAAAATTTCCAAAAAAATTGAAAAAATTTGAAAAGGCCAAAAATATTTTTCTTCAAAATAAATGAAAATTAGAATTTATAAGTTTAAAAAATGTCTCAAATTTTTTGTCTCGAATTGTAAAAACCAAATGCACTAAGCCGAAATTAACCAAAGATGAAAATTGAGCGAAAATTGACGACTTAATGAATAAGTGTGGAGATTAACCAACCCGGTGAGAATTCGAGCTTATCACTTTTTGTGATTTTTAAAAATCAATCCGAGTTAATGGTTTCAAAGTTCATTTCATCATTTTAAAAAGTCATTGAGGATCTCAATACCTTTGCTTTGAATGGTTACGGGAAGTGTGTGCGATGTTGTCTTGAAAAGCGTGCTAAACATACCTCTAAACCTAAATTGATCTCGAGAAACATATGGTAAAACATTTAGCAATTTGGACAATGAAGTAGGCCCTCGGTTGACACCCTAAAATATTAATAAAAAAAAAGTAATGAAAAATTTCATCCCTTTTGCAACCCCAATTTGAGCCGAACAATATTTTTCCCTTTCATTTGATAACCCGAAAAACCCAATTGGCTCGAAATTGTGAAAAGTGAAAAGTCAGAATTTAAGTCTAGCGGTGCGATAAAAAGGGGTAAGAAAATAGAAGTATGCTCAATAAAAATAGCAAGAAAAAGAAAAATATGAAAATAGTAAAAAAAATATAGAAAAAGAAGAGAAAAATGAGCAAAAGCACAAATGGACATACTAAGAATGGTTTCCAATTCTGAATTTCCCAATCAATCCCATTTTACCCAAATACACCTTAAACCCAAGAAAGTCCTAACCTAGTCCATATTGCAAAACTGATTACCGCGTGGAGAATTAAGGCGTAAAAGATAATAAAAGAGATTACATGGCGTGAAAAAGAGATGATGTTTTTCGTTTCCCAATGACCGTAACCCGATGAAGAGATCTTTTCACCCCTAAATTTTTATTTTTTAATCTTGTGTGCGTGAATTTGTGTCCATTATATTTAGTCTTATATATCACGTATACCGAGAGAACATAGCCACAATACGAGTGATTCGTTTGTGAGTGTATCCGTGAGATTTTAAAATCAAAACGAATTTTCAGAAAAGGAACGTAATGATCAATCGGTCGGTGGAAATTTGTGGTTAGATTTTTGACTTCACACACACACACATTATGATTTGAGACTTGTGAATATGATTTTAAGGTGACTTTTTTTCGGGGAGTTTAAATTGTCCAATTTTTATATATTTTGAATTTTCTTGAATCGAAAATAAATTTTGTAGGTATATTCACTGCAAACCCTCACGAGACACAACTCGTCCTACTAGGGTAACCTAGGGGTTTAAAAGCTTGTTGCATATGTTAAATACAATCGTTTGCCCAGAAAAGAGGTATTATATCCCTAGTTAGAGTTTGACCATGCTTTTGATTCTTTTACATTTCTCGAGACGATCAAAGTTCTAAGTTAGGGGGGTTTGATTAGGCATAAATTCTTTCGATTTATCCCTTTAATTTATAGACTTTTATCACCTCGGGCGATGTAAAATGCGTTGATTTATATCATATTTATGATACTAACATATTCTAATAAGTACCCCGAGTTTTGTATATTTCTCGTAAATTTTACAAGTATTTAATGCATTAAATAAATAAAGAAACCAGAAGAAAAGAAAAGAAGAAAAGTTAAAAGGGAAAAAGAGTAATTTTTAGCTGGAATCCGGACGAAGACCCAAAATGAAAGTTAAATACATCGAGTCTACAAGCACATAGGAAGAAACGGCGTCCAAATCCGAGTCTCGGAGCAAAAGGTATGAGCCTTGAAAGATGCGAGATAATCATGAGAAACTGATGAGAAAATGAAGAGAAATTGATCCAAGGGGCGATCCGGATTTCATCATAAATGAACCGATCCGATCCTTTGAAGTCACTGTATAAGATTGATGAAGCGGATCGATCCGGGTTCTATAAAAAAAAATCGGTTTGGACCCTTGAATGCATTGAATACCAAGCGTGAAGCGGACCGATCCGTTAGAAAGGATAAACGAATCGATCCGGTATACACCGGACCGAACCGAAATAGCACGCCGGATTGGTCCAGAGGTTAAATTCTGTAATTATCCTATTTTCTAGATAGAGTCTTTCATGGCTAAAACTCTTGTAATTTCGTAATTTATTTATTCAACATGAATCCCAGAACATGGGAGAGATTCTTTTTACCTAGTTTTAGAGAGAGAAAGTAGAGAAGAACCCTAAAAGCTCACAATTTTAGTTGTTAGTTCTCAATTATAATGTATTCAGTAAAGTTGATCTCTTTCTCTTCTCTATTGTTTGATTTCAATAATTCGTGCATGATTAGTTTATTCCGAGTAGGTATTATATATTTATTTTTCTTTAGAAGTAATTTCATCATGAGTTCAATTACATGCACCGTAAAAACCCTAGTTTTATTAATTGCACCATGCTAGGCTAGACTTTTAGGGGTTGGGATGCATGAACCCAGCCCGATGTGGTTTGTATGTGTGTAAAATTAGTTCCCTGAATTAATTATATGATCGAATCCTATTGTGTGGTGATCACAAACGTTGTAGGACTTTTGATCTCGTTTGCCCTAGGTAAGCGAGATACTTAAGAGTGTAACGTGCGTGTAACTACTACGACATCGCTTTACTCTTACTTTTGATTATGTACGGTGCGGTCTAGTACCCTCATATATATAATGCTTGAGATTAATAAATACTGTATTTAGTCAATTATTTAATTCATAACTAGTTTTATAACCGGTAAACGTACTAGGGTTGGGGGATCGCATTCTAACCTATTTTTCCCATTCATACTTAGTAAAGCATAATTAGTTTACTCTTGAATGTTTAGTTTCATAATTAGTTTAATTAATTTGCATTTAGTTGATAGAAATTTTCCCACTTCAATAATATTTTTTGTTTCTTTTTAGATTCAGGTTAGGGTTGACCGTATTACCTTTCGTTGTCACGAGTATTCGTCTTATTTCCCTGTTGATTCGATCCCGTCTTATCGAGTTTATTACTTACGCGACAGGCTTGCACTTGAGCCTATATAAGCACGCACTTTAGACACATTTATGGTCGCATCATCCTCCAAACAAGCTGCTAATGGAGCCAAAAATAAAGAGGATGATGGGAAGAATCCCCCATCTAATAAGGAGGATTTTCGGAAGAACCCCCCATCCAATAAAGGAGATATTGGGAAGAAGCTCCCAACTGAGAAAGCTGATGAAAGCCACCTCAAGAGGATGAACAAAGGACTCCCTTTTAGGCTGGCAGAAGGTCTTCAACCAACATCGACCAATAAGAGTTGTTTGATTTATCTGTTTCTGGCTCACCAGTAGCTCTTAGCCCTGGTTTGGCCAAATAATTAATAAAGTCTGGGACATTTCCAGATTATAGGGGTGCTGCAGTTGCACTGATCAAAAAGTTCTGAAAGGGTTGCTCAAAGCCTAGCTCTGGTAATTTCCTTTGCCTTCTTTATTTCTTTTATTGATATTTTTAACATTAACTCTCCTTGTTTTCTTTTTGGCAGATTCTCATTGACTTCAACAACATGTTGAAGAAGGATGATGCCTTGCATTCTTCTTCTCATGAGGTTGAAGAATCTTTTGATGAGCTTAAGAAGTCAGTGCTTGACTCCTAGCAGGCACTGGCCAATGAGCAAAAAAAATGGGAGGAAAAAATAAAAGTTACAGAAGAAGATGCAGTAGCTGCTCGGGGCCAAGTTGTTGATCTGTAAAAAGACTTGGATGCTGAAAAAGCTAAGAACACCAAGCTGCAGAAGGATTTGGACGTTGAGAAGGCTTTGTTCGTTACTGAGAGGGCCAAAAGAGCTAAGGCCATGGATGATGTCTTTAACAAGGGCTGGGACAAATCCATTGGGGCTGCTTCTTTTCAAATAACATTTACGAAGAAAAAATTCTTCAAGGATGTTTGTTCGAAAGCGTTGGTGGAGGTTGGCACCACTTATGATTCTAAACTCTTCCTTAGATATGATCCAGGATCTCCTCCCAACATAAATGAGGCGATTGAAGATGATGGGGATTCAAGTCAATCCCTTGTGTTGTTGGATTCTATTGACCAACACCAAGTTGTTAACTCGTCTGCTCCTCCATCTGCCTCTGCCTGCTCCTACTTTTACTTCTGTTGAGCCTACCCCAGATGTGAAGAAGGTGTAAATCTGTCTGAGTAACCTTTGTTTTTTCTTTTCTTCTGTACTTATAATTTTTTTTCTTTTTGTTGATGTGTATGTACTTAAATATTTATCAACGAAAAGAAATATTCTTTCTCTTTTGCTTATCTTCTCTCTATACTTTACACTATGTTGTTGATTGGATATACTTCTTGCTTTTAATAGTTCATGAATAAACTGGAATAATTCTCCGCTAATGACTCTGAGCTTATCAAGAGATTCAACAAACTTTTTAAAGCTGGTTATTTATCTCCATCTGAGGAAGATCTACTAAATTTTCTCGGGAAAGGTGTGTCTGAGCAAGCCAAGGTAGCGTACTTTCATCTGAAATGCCTTCTTGATCGGGCAGTGGCCAATAATGTTTAATACTTCGAAATGATTGAAGAGCTACAGGAGGACCATAAGAGGTCAATGCTATTTTACATGCTGACTATGAGAAGAAGTACAAAGCCTTGAGTGAAGGTTAGGGCTTTGAACAAAAGTTGAAAAAATTCGCTTCTCACTTTCAAAGACAAGAATATTTACTTAACCGTGAAGTGAAGGTAACCAGAACCATTGCTAAGCCATTGGAAGAGGAGAACAACAATTTAAGAGATAAAATAAATGCCTTGAAGTCTTCTTATACTGTTGTTGCTACTACCGATGAAGGTCATTCTTTCTTGGAGGCTGAAAATTCCAAGTTAAGGGAACAAATAAGAAGCACTAAAAATGACCAAATCTGCATCTTTTTCCTGAGCAAGAATTAGACCTGGAATAGGTACTACAGATGAGTCTAGGACTCAATAAACCCTTGCTAACAAAGCTGCCCAGCTGAAGGCGAAAAACTGAGACCTTACTGAGATGTCACAGAAGCTTCAAACTCAATTCGAGCAACTTGCCACTCAGTCTTCTCAGCTGCAAGCTAAAGATGGAATGCTGAAGAAATTGCATTATCAAGTTGAGAGGTTGACCTTCCAGTTTCACAAGCAACCTAGAGAAATCTTGATGCAAGGTTATAATGAAGATTTGGGACATTTTTATGCTAAATTTAAACAGGCCCAGAATGAAGGCTATAAATGGGGTTGGACCAATTGCCTAATAGTGTTAAAGGTGGGCCAAAATAAAAAATTATGGAAGTGGTATGATCATGGGTTGTTCGAACTTAAAGACCCTTCCTTCAGACTAGATGTTAGTCGGATTCCTGTCAACAAAATTACCCAATGCCTGATTTCTAAATATCTGGGAAACTATGAGCTGCACGACGAGCTAGAAATCGTCCGACCTCCTCATGCTAGATCATCCAAGCAGCAGTAATAGGAGAATGCCTCAAGACTTTAATTTAATTAATTCTCCTTATACTTTACATGACCCTCCAGCTGGCATGGATCCAGTTTCCAAAGTTGAGGGGAAACGCCCTTTAGAATAATTTCCTGTGTTTCTTTTGTAAACACAGTTATTTAATCATTATTCAAATGAATGAAAAGCATTTGGTTAACTTATCTTATTGATCTCTGAATGTGATTGTTTTCTTGATGATAATGGTATCTTCTTTTTCATTAGTTCTATTAAAACACTTAGATTAAAATCTAAATATAGTATCAATTACCAATGAATACAACGGTTCTACTAGCATACTAGATTAACATCAAAATTTGGAGCTAGTTACCCATGTGTCTCCAAAGGTTTTACTAACACACCTAAGTTCTTAGGTTCTCTATATTAGTTACTAGTGGTGTGACTAGGCGTATGTGGAATATGTGCCTACATTCCTCTTGAGTAATCTGCGCAACGTTCTTCCTGTACTTTGCCCAGTAGGATAAAGATCTTGTTTTATCCTTATACTTTTTTACCATCTTGAGGTCATAATAACCTATTTAGTATGATGTCGATCAAGTTTTGCTTGTGTCGAGCAACTTATTGGTTATGCCGACCAACCTTAGGCCTGTTTTTTTAGAGAAGACTCTTATGCTGAGCAACATTTTGAAATTTTTCTCGCAACTTTTAAGCTTATTCAAGATCAAGTGTATAGGTAGGTAGCGCATAACACTAGAATTCCCAAAAAATTTGTGAAAATAGAAATTGGGGGAAATATCATTTTATTGATACTAAAAATTGATATTGACCTGAGTAAAATTAATTACATCACTGGTAATATTTTCTAAGATGCTTAGCGTGCCACGGATTCTTGAATTCTTCCCCCTCCAAAGTCTTAATCCAGTAAGTTTCAGATCGGATGACTGCGAAAACACGATAGGGCCCATGCCAATTAGCTTCAAGTTTATTATTTTTCTGGAGCACCTTCTTTAGCATATAATCTCCTTCCTTTAAGTTGGTCATCTTCATCCTTTTATTATAAAATCGATTTGTTCACTGTTGGTAAGATGCATTTCTCAGAGAAGCGTCTTCTCGCACCTCATCTAACATATCCAAATCCAACATTCACATTAGATCACTCACAAGATAGTTGAAATTTAAAACTCTATGGGATGGAAGACCCAACTCAGCAGGTATTATTGCTTTAGTTCCAAATGCTAGCATATATAAAAATTCTTTAGTTGCAGTCCTCGGGGTTGTTCGGTACGCCATAAAATAGAGTGTATCTCGTTGATCTAGTTTCCTTTTGCATCATCAAGCCTTTTCTTCAACCCATTTAGCAGAGTTTTATTTGTAACTTCAGTTTTCCCATTACTCTGAGGGTGACCTGGAGCAGAATATAATTTTTGAATATTGGACTGAGCACAATAAGCTGCAAATTCTGCATTATCAAATTACGTTCCATGGTCGGTGATGAAGGCATAAGGCAGCCCATATCTGCAAATGATGTTCTTCCAAATGAATTGGTAGACCTTCTCATAAGGCATGCCTATTAATGGCTCTGCTTCAACCCACTTTCTAAAGTAGTCCATTGCAACAACCAAGTACTTAAATCTTCCTCGGGTGGTTGGCAATTGCCCGACCAAGTCTATACCCCACATGGCAAATGGCCAAGGTGAAGTGATTGGGGTGAGAACAGCCTGTGGAGTCTTGCGAATGCTAGAATACCTTTAGCATTTGTCACACTTTTTAGTAGAAGCTGCACAATCTGCCCTCAAAGTTGGCTAGTAGTATCCCTGCGCACTTATTCACTACAAAAGTGTTCTTCCTACTATGTGAGCTCCACAAGATCCTTCATGTAATTGTTAAATTAGGCATGAAACTTCAGATGAATGAACGGAACACTGCAAATTGACTATCAATCCTCTCATGTATAAAACTCTTTTATCTAGCATATATCTGGAAGCTTTATACTTCAACTTTTTGGCTTCAACTATATCTGCTGGAAAAGTTCCTTCTTTAATAAATGCTTTGATGGGATCCATCCAAGATGGCCCCATGTCTATAGTGATAAAATTGATCATCAAATCCTAATCTATACTCCTATTGGCCAAAATCTCAATAGGAATAGTTGGTGAGAGTTTAACTCTGATAGCTAAAGCTAGCCGAGCAAGAGCATCTGCTCGGGAATTTTCCATTCTTGGAATTCTATTCATCCGAACAGCTAATAATTTTTCTACTACCTCCATCGCTTTGGACAAGTATCTGGTTGTAAATTCACCTTTAGCTCCATATAAGCTAAGGGTTTAATTTACTACCAACTGGGAATCACTATGTGCCACAACTTGCTCGACATTCAGAGATTGGACTAGACTTAAGCCCATAATGAGAGCTTCATATTCTGCTTAGTTATTTGAGGCTTGAAATTTAAATCATATACCATATTCAATATCAATATTATTAGAAGTGTTAAGTATTATACCTGCTCTACTGTATATTGCACAAGATGACCCATCAATGTACAAGTTCCATATTGGGAGATCATCGTCAGATGCTTGGTCTGTTAAAATCCTATAGTGGAATGTTTTTCTCCTTGCTTCCTCACACTGCTTAGACCTCTCCTTTGTACGGGATGAGGAGTCTGGTAGGTTGACAATGGCTTATTCTGGTAAAGGTTCCTCCGGAGTTTGACTATCAATAACATCTTTCATTTTATTTTCTCCGGATCCTTGCTCAGCCTGCTGATTTTGTTGCTCGGGAACCTCGGGATAGGTGAATTCAACTATAAAATATGCTATTGCTTGGCGTTTTAGAAAAAGACCTTGGTTCATTAATAATATCATACTCCCCTAATTTCACTATCCAATATATTAATCTGCCAGACTTCTCTGGCTTGTGTAAAGGATGCCTTAGTGGCATATCGGTGTATACTACTATTGTAGGGGATTGAAAATAAGGCTTCATGCATCTAGATGCTTCAATTAATGCCAGTGCTAATATTTCTAAGCGAGGGTACCTGACTTCTGCTCCTCGAAAAGCTTTATTGTTGTAGTAAATAGGCTTTTGAACTCCATTCTCCTCTCTGATCAAAGACGGGCTCATAGTTGATTCAAAAACAGCTAAGTACATGTACAATTCCCCCCCCCCCTAATTGGTCGAAAAAACAGTGGAGGTGATCCCAAATACTTCTTCAACTCCGAAAAATCTTTCTTACATTCTTTGTTCTATTCAAAACTCTTTATGAGTGTTTTGAAAAATGGTAGGCACCTATCTGTAGCTCGGGATACAAACCTGTTCAGAGCTTCTACTTGCCCAGTTAGCCTTTGCACATCCTTCTTGTAAGTTATGGACTGCATCTCGAGTAATGCCTTAATCTTATCTGTGTTTGCTTTAATTCCTCGTTGATTTACTATATACCCGAGGAACATTCCTTCCTGTACTCCAAAGACACATTTGGTCGGGTTTAATATCTTGTGGTGCTTCTCAAGTTGATCAAAAGTCTGGCTGAGGTCGACAATATGGTTAGACGCTTCTTTGCTCTTTGTAAGCATATCATACACATATACTTTCATGTTTTTGCCTATTTTCTCCTCAAAGATCTTGTTCACCAGCCTTTGATGCATAGCACCTGCATTTTTCAAACCAAAAGGCATGACGTTATAACAGTAAGTTCCTTAGGGAGTAATGAAAGTAGTGCTCTCCCTGTCTTCGGACTTCATTTTGATTTGATTATAACCAGAATATGCATCCATAAAATTAAGTAACTCATTACCTGTGGTAGCATCCACAAGATGATCTATTTGGGGCAAAGGAAAGTGATCATTTGGGCATGCTTTGTTAAGATCTGTGAAGTCTACGCACATCCTCCACTTGTTATTTTTCTTCTTAACCATAACTACATTGGCCAACCAATCTGGATATTTCACCTCATCAATGAAGGCTTCTTTCTGAAGTGTTTCAACTTCTTCTTGTATGGCTTAGTTCTTCTCAGGGCTGAATACTCTTCGCCTTTACTTTATTGGCTTGATTTCTTTATTAATATTGAGCTCATGGCAAAGGAAATTAGGATCAATTCCTAGCATATCTTCATGACTCCAGGCGAACACGTGTTTTTTCTGTCCAAGGCAGCTCACTAGTTCCTGTTTAAAAATAGGATCCAGTGTGGTTCCAACTTGAGTAGTGCGCTCTGGTTTGTTATCATCTAACACAATGATTTATGTTACCTCTATAATCTGACCCTTTACCAACTCTGTCTCCTCCCTTGGATCTATGGTTTCAACCTCAGATTCTTCATCAGGTTCAGAGGTATCCACTTGGTAAGTGGTGGTTTTCCTCTTTATTACTTCCAGATCTTCCTACTATGTAGATGAGTAGTAGCATTCCCAAGCTACTCTTTGATCACGCGTCATAATTCCTATACCAAAGTTGGTTGGGAATTTCAAGCACTGATGAATAGTAGAGGGTACTGCCTCAAACTTCTTCCACCCAACTCTTCCCATAATTATATTGTACGCTAAATGGATATTTTTATCCATTACAAATAAATAAATTCTCTCTATTCGTCTGGCTGGCCATGTACCAATCATCACTTCCATATTGATAGTTCCCAAAGGGAAAACTTTTTCACCAACAAAACCTATTAATGGTCGATGATAGGGCTCTAACTGGATGAGCTTAAAGTTCAAGCTGCTGAAACAAGGATATAACATGATATCTATCGAGCTGCCATTATTTACTAACACTCTAGAGATAATGATATCTTCCTTTCTGATTTTAATTACCAGAGGATCGTCATGGGGGTTTAATACTCCTCACGGGTCATTTTTAGAAAAGCCTATTACCAGTTTGTCTCTATTAACCTTCCTTGGTTTGTCTTCCTCAGAAAGATTAATCCTTTGTATGTATGAGTAAGATTGAGCCTCATTGAGGTAACCTTTTCGCTCTACTTTATGACCTCCTCATCATGCGTCTCCATTTGTAATCATTTGGCAATCAAAAGAACCAAAATTTAGTGTGAATACCTTGCATTTCGGTTATCGAGGCTCTTTGGGTAAGTCAGGATCATCATCCTGGTCATCTTCATGGGCCCTATTCTTCTCCTCTTTAGGTCTGCAAGGGGATTTTGATCTGTGCCGAGCTCTTTCATTGTTCTGCCGATCAACAAACTGATCAATTTTCCTTTTCGAATAAGAGTTTCAATCTCATTTTGAAGGGAAATTCAACGATCCACCATGTTACCATGGTCTCTATGTAACTCACAGTACTTAGTTTTATCCCTCTTGGTAGGGGAACTCCTCAACTTATCAGGCCAACGCACATCTTTGTTATGTTTGATCTCTTCCAAGACATGATGAATGCCCATGGTTAGTGGAGTGTAGCTGTGATATTTCTTGAGCTTTTCTATAATTCCTTTTTATTTTGACTACTTATGCTCCTTGGAATCTTTGTGATCCTTCTTGTCATTTTTGCCCTCAACTTTTTCTCTCGAGCTCTTCTTGGCTGCCATTGCTTCCTCGGCATTCATGATTTTGACTGCTTTGGCCATCAATTCTGCCATGGTCTTTGGGGGGTCATTAGAAAGTGTATAATAGAGCTTCTCATGGAGAAATCCACTCGTAAGGGTTTTTATAGCAGTTTTTTATTCATAATCGATGATCTCAAGCTTCTCATTATTGAAACGAGTGATGTAGTCCCTGGTGCTCTCTCCTTCCTTCTGTCGTACACTAAGAAAATGCACCACCCTTTTTACAGGCTTGTCCCTAAAACAAAAGTTGTTAATAAATAGCTCGGCCCCGAGGAAGGTTGTTGTACTAGATTTGGGAAGATCCAGTAATTGTTTCAGAGAATGCTCTACACCTCATTTCATTAAGAACTGAAAAAATATCAGTGGTTGCTTGGTATTATTCTATATTGAGGACTGGGTCAGTTTTCCCATCGTATTTGGGTGTAACCGCTGGAGCTTTGAACTTTACTGGAGTGGAGAAATCCATAATTGCTTGTACAAAGGGAGATCATTTTACAAAGCTTCTTTGTAGTGGGTTTTTTACCTTAGCCATCTCTCCTAGCCTGCCCCCCAATCTCTGGATAGATACTTTCCAAGCGTTGTTACCAGCATCAGACTTATGCGTTACTGTTCTGTTAGTCGCTGAACTCTCCTCCCAAGCAGTACGTCGGGCATCTAATCGAAACTGGACAGAGCCTTCCCTTCCATCAGATGGTCATCGAGTTTTTCCTGACATTGCCCTAGGAATATTTCTGTTTCCCCGGGTCCCAAACGATTGAAGGGAGAAGCAAGGCTTAGCCTTTCTAATACGCTTAGACTTTTTGGAGAGTAGGACTATGTATTGAAATATGCTAACACCCTGGATAGTGAATTTGACCCTGGATGATAGGATGTATCCCCTGTAGTTATTGACTGACTTTAGTGGTGGTGGCATATTTCCACAGGCAGACAAAGAAGGTGCTCCTGCTTGAAGAGTTTGTGCGAGTTTCCTGATAGTGTCTTGCATAACATCTTGGCCTCTTGCAAGACTGGCCAGAATACCAGTTAATTCATTCGTTGTTAGTGGGGCAGAAGGGACAGGCAAAATGCTATCATTCCTGAGACTTGATTCAGGAATATAAGACATTTAGGTATTTGAATGAATGAGAATGATTAGAAATATGTTCCCACATATGGCGCCAATCGGTTAATGCAAAAAACTAGACTGGCATAATTAATTGATCACAGATAAAAATGAGTAAAAGAGATAAAGAATTTTTAAAGTGGTTCAGCTAAAAGAAAAGCCTATGTCCACTGTTGTGTATTGCCTTGGGCTTGTTAAATTTCCTATTGTCTCATTTTTCATGTCCCTTGGATATAGGGTTTATAATATATTTATAGCCCCTTTAGGGTGTATAAGAGTCGAAATACTAAAGGATGGAATGCCTTTATAACATAGGCATTTACATCTATACAATGTTAATAATGTATACAAATATTGGCGATTTGTTGTCATTGTTGTTCGGTCTTCCTGGTGTTGGTCGGTATTCCTTCAGTTGGTCGGTAACTCGCCCCTGCTGACTTGGATTAATGCCCATATGGATAACACGTGTTCATACACGATTGGTCCACGTAGCAGGATAATTTTTGGTATCAATAACACGTTTGGCTTAATATTTTCTAAATTTTATAAAGAGATATTTTTGTTTTAGTTTTAGGAATTCTATTAAGCACGTGACATACTATTAAAATAATTTCTCCCCATCAATGTGAGGCAGCCCCCGAACTTAATAAAATAAAACTACTAATTCAGTTAAAGTCTTATTTTTTCTTCAACTTTGCCATTCATTTAGGGAGAATAAGGGCTATTTTTTTGTGAATAATACCGTGGGTTTAATAAAATTCAATAAAATATCCACAAGCATATTTGGTGCCTCTATCACTATGTAGTCTCTTAATTTTTAGATTAAATTGATTTTTAATTTCATTTAAGAAAATTTTAAACATGTCAAACGCTTCACTTTTATTTTTCATTATATACACAAATGAATAGTCCGAGTAATCATTAATAAACGTAGTAAAGTAACGTTTGTTATTTCTAGTCATAATTCCATCCAATTCACAATTATTCGAATGAATTATGTCAAGTGGTTTAGTTTCTCTAATAACAAATTTATGTGGGGTCTTTTGAGAGTGCGCCTACTACGTGTACTTTAGGCAAATACAATATTTTTCACATTTTTCTCAATTTTAATATGCACCAATCTTGGGGGAAACTTAATTATCCAAATTTATCTTTTTAACCCTATACCATTCATCTACGGTGATCAACCAAATAAAATTAAATAAAGCACAATCCACAAGACGCCGATGTACGAGGAAACTACTATGGGAAAAAAACTCGGATGGTCAGGTCAAACAATCCATTATAATACGAAATTACAAGAGTATACAATAGAATTACTCAATGAGTCGATCACCCACAAGCCTTAACACTCTTCTACCTCAGGCCACTCCTCCATAGGGAAATGCAGGAGTGCACCCACGCAAGTGTCCACAGCACACGATTCCATTTGTGCCTCGGTATCCATCTATATAACCTCAGTAACCGTCTACAGATAGGAACATGGAGTCCACCACTTCTTCTCGACAATCATCATGTACGGATTCCACCATACAAAAATAATTCTCTCAAGATGAAAGAAGTAAACTTGTTGCTAAAATCAAGATCTCAAGCACATGACTTATGAAAACTTGGATCTTGAAAATAATAGGATGTTTGTATTTGTTGGGAACTTTTGTAAATAGATATAGAAACGTTTTTCGCAAAAAGTTCTTAATTTTTCTAAGTCTAAAACTCCTTAAATAGAAAACACGAATTTCAAGGCGGTGGCTCTTTCAAACAAAAACTAGGCTCGTTCGAATGAGATTCACATCTTGTTTGCATGAAAACCAACTTCGTTCTAACGAAACTGCATTTTCGTTTGAACCAATTTCAAACCAACTTCTAACGAATTCTAACAGTGAGACATCGTTTGATGTTTGTTTGAACCCTCCTTCGAATGAAAATCCAAATATGTTCTAACGACTTATAAGCTCATTCGAACAAAACTCACACTTCATTCTAACGCCCTTATATTTCATTCTAACAAAACATACTTAGAAAATAGTTTAAAATTAAAGTTTGAAAATATTTAAAGTCCCAAAACAATTTTAAATAAAAATTACATCCTTATAAAATATATCCATGATCACATAATTCAAATGTGCATTCATACCTGAGAGATACTTGATGAATGTATGAAGATAAAGTTTAGTACGAAACAAGACATGATATATTTTTTAAGCTTTGTCGCAACACTTCATGTCATAGACTTAGTCAGATCATAACTCCAAGTCTAACCTATGACTCAAACAATTTTATCTGGAATTAAGATAATTACAAACAAATTAACTCAATTGGAAATTTGTCCTCACATCTTTGTTATTTTAGCTTGACTACACTATTCACATTTTTCAAAATTATTTAGTTATATTTCTGGAATTAATCCTAAAGTACTCATATTTTTAACAAGTCGTTTATTAACATGACAAAGTCTAGCACACCACATATTAAAAGAACAAGCAATATAAGCAAAAGGAGAAATTTTATTAATAATATAAATGTTCAATTTAAACATTCCTTCAGTGGCATGACCTTTGCCTACAAAAATTACATTTTTGATTACTGTAAATAAGTTCGCTCCGAAAGTCTAAATAAAACCAACTTTGTTGAGGAGATAGCCAGAAATCAAGTTCTTCCTTATCTCGGGAGTGTGCAACACTTTCTTAAGGACCACAATTTTTTCAGAAGTGAACTTTAATTCCACATCTCCAGTACCAACAACCTTAGAGGAGTTGAAATCACCCAACAACACACTCTTATCTTCAACCTCATAATAATTCTTAAATAAAGACCGATTATAGCAAATACGATAAGAAACACTAGTATCTACCCACCACCCATAAGCCCCGCTAACAATATTGATTTCAGGAATCATGGCGCATAAGTCCTCTTCGGTTAGGTTCGCTTGTGGAGCAGGACAAGACCTATTCCAACATTGCGGGCTATATGTCCAGGCTTGTTACACCTAAGGTAGAGATATTACTCGGTGTTACTAGTCTGTCCATTTGTCGCAGGGTGATACTTAATCTTATTTTGTTTCTAATTTGGTTTAAAATTTTGATTTTGGTTCTTTTTATGATATTTCATATTTTTCCATTTGGTTTCAAAACAACTGGAGTGCGATTTTGGTTATAATTCTTGTTGTTGTGCACTAAAATATTTCGTCCTTATAATCTTGTTTATTGACTTTCTCCTCAATTTTAAGTCGGGTGATGAGACTTTCAAATGAAAATTCTTTTGATTTATGCCTTAGTGTATTTTAAAAATCTTTCCAACTGAGAGGCAATTTATCAATCATGACAGTAGCCTGGAATTGCTAATCCAGTTTCATTCCTTCGGAAATAATATCATGTGCTATTTTTTTATAATTTATGAGTCTAGAAAATAACCGATTTACATCTGTCATCTAAAATTTTAGATAACGGCTCACTGCATATTTTTTAGCTCTTGCCACCACGGTATCATATTTATTTCTGAAGCGCTTCACAAATTTCTTTGGAAGAATTACACAATGCATAATAATCATAAAGATCGTCATTTAGGTCATTCAAAATATAATTTTTGCATAAAAATCATTTTCTTCCCAAGTTTGAATAGCCCTAGTCTCACTAGCTCAGGAGGTTCAGATGCGGTAGGCTTATTTGACACGATGCCGACTGCTAGTTTTTTGTGATGAGAAGAAATAACAATCTTTGTCTTCACCTTTTGAAATTTAACGATTCAAATTTGAAAAGCATGTTTAAACACGTACGACCATCGAGTGCCGAGTGATTTTCGGAGTCCATAGTTGATAAAAGAAACACCTTAAAATTGTTGTATCTGAAATAAGAAAATTGACAGAAATTACCGAATGCGAAAATCCAATAGAAAGAAATAATGTGTCTGAGTCATGGAGTAGGTCGCTCTCTTTAAGTTGTTTCGCGACTCTTCCCAAAAAATTGTATTGCATTCTTTATAATGTTCCGCCACTCCCAGGATAAAACAACACAGAATCGAAAATAATTTATGTCTTAGAAACTATGCACGATAGTAATCTCGTATACTATCATTCGTTTAATATTGATTGTTCAATATCACACTATTGTAGTTGTGGTAAGAAATATTTTTGATTAAAAATATCTCAACAATTGATTGCTTATATTGAGAGAGAGAGAGCCCATATTTCAAGTTTGTCCGTTGAAAACACGAATGACAAATTGTATATATAATTTTTTAGAAGAAAAAGGGAGGAACACAATACATAAATTATGGAGTAAGTAGGCAAAAATGGGGGTAACTTGTTTTTTCACTTTTGACTAAAATTGAAAATGTTGGATATTATTTCTTCCCGATCCGTAAAGAAAAAAGTAGCCATAGGTGAGTAGCATGGCTTTGCTTTTTTTTTTTTTCCCTTTTTTTTCAAACTTTATAGCGTATCACACAGTGGCGGAGCCACAGTGTCAATGACCTGGGCACGTGCCCAGACCAGAACAGGTAAGCCCATTTTTTTATATATATATACACATATATTAGTAAGGGTATTAAAGGAAAAAAAAAAATCAACACAAAAGTTCTCCTATTCATGTTCAAAAACAAAACTCCTAAAATTTATACACATTTTTACTCCTCCTATTCTTAAGATACGTTCTTCAATCTCTCTTCATTTTATTTAGGGTTTATATATTTATCTTTCCTCCTACTTTTCCTCTTTTTTTTAGTAAATATTCATTGTTAGGGTTTGTTGAACTTTTGTGTAGCAAATATTCATTGTTAGAGTTTGTTGAAATTCTGAAAATATGCTTATTTTTTGTTTTATCCCTTTAAATATTAGTATAAATGTTGTTGTTATTGGTTTGTAGTAATTATTTTTTGGGCGCGAAGTTGTTGAAATTAATATTGTTGTTATTGGGTTTGTAGTAATTATTCATTTTGTAATGATGTTTAATTTTTTAAATCATTGTAATTCATCTATTTATATGTTATTTTCTATGCATTTAAAAAATTATTATAAGTACTAATCAAAAAAATAAATTCGGAGGCTCCCGCTTCCAAACTCCTGAAATTTTTCTTTCGTGCCCAGGTCAACTATAATTTTTGGCTCCGCCACTGATATTACATCAAGGTTCCAACAATTTGAAATTTAAATTTTGGTTAGTTGACGTAGTATCTAAAAATCCAGATATTTTTTTAATTTTCTCTTCAAAAGGACAGCAAGAGGAAGAAAACACTTGGGCAAATGGGACACGTTAACAGTAACTTCTTTAGTTTGGTTATTGGCTACTTGACCATTGAATGGGCAAGAAGGTTCCATTATTGGAAGGAAAAAGACCCTTTACCAATTTGTCTGGTCAAAATTTAAAATCTAGAAAGTAAAGAAACTCGGCCGCCTCACTTCTTTTGGCTACTCTTTTTACTGCTAAGATTAAAAAAAAAAAAAGTAGAATAAAGTTTATAGAGTAAATTACTTCATAGGTTCTTACCTTTATATTTATTTTAATTTCGTTTTTATTTTATCTATTTTAATTTTATTTTCAATCTTTTATTTTGTTTTAATTTCATTCTTGTTCTTTTTTATGTTTCAATTACATCGTCAACCTTTCATTTAGTCTCAATTTAATCATCTATTAACTATTTTGAATACAATTAACTACTGTAGCTTTCTTTATTTAAAAATAATAATATGGCTGTTATAAAATTTGAAAAATAAATTATTTTATTATTATTTGGGGATAAAAAAAAGTTTTTTTATTGGAAAATAATAATAAAAAAATATTTATTTATTTTTATTTTATCCCAGTTATTTTTATTTTTTTAAATAATTAAAATAATAATTTTAATAGTAATTTTTTTAATTTGAATTATAAATGTTTAATTTAATATCTTAGATTCACATTTGATTGGTGTCGCTGGCGCGGACCCACATCACAGGAAATTTTTTATTTATCAATTAAAATGACGTGGGTTCGCGCCAGCGACACTCATCAATCGTGAATCTAAGACATCAAATCAAACAAAATTAATTAAAATTAAAAAATGAGTTTTTTTTATAAATAAAAAACTATGTTGGCTATTAAAATTATTATTCCAGTTTTTAAAAAAATAAAAACAAGTGGGATAAAATAAAAATAAAAAATTATTTTTTCAATTATTATTCTCAGATAAAAACTACTTTTTAGACACAAATAATATAAAATAATTTATTTTTCAAATTTTATAACATTTATTTTATTATTTTCAATAACTAGGGGTAAAATAGTCAATTGTATTCAAAATAATTAGCATATGTACTAAATTAAGACAAAAAAAAAGAATAGGAATGAAATTAAGATAAAACGAAAAGTTAGTGATAAAATTAAAATAAAAAAAGAATAAGAACGAAATTAAAATGAATGAAAAAATAATAAACTTATGAGATAGTTTGCTCAAATTTATATTACAAATGAAAAGTTTATGGAAGTTTCTACCTTCCTAACAATCAGGTATAGAAATAAAGTTGAAGTTCAATTAATAAGAAAACGTGTTTCCCTTTGTTTCTATCTATAAAAGCAAGCGGTCGGCTCAATACATAATGGACCAAGTCTCAAAAGGGAGTTGCCACCTAATAATATGTAAGAAAGTCAATTTCAACACGTCCCCAACTAAATTACACTCTTATATTGCCAGCTCACACACCAACACTTACATTTCCTCCTTCTTCCTCTATATAAACACATATCATTGTTCCATTTTCAATTCACAGCTCCAAACCTGCCTTAAAGGAGAGAGAATTTAATTTAGAAGAAAGAAATTTTCTGCTGTCGTAACGTTAATTCTCTCTCCAAAAAATCTCAGCTACAACGTGAATTCTCTCTCGTAGTAATACCGGTTCAACATGGCTGGCTCTTTCTCGAACGCTAAGTTTCTTTCTGCTTTTATTATTGGAAGTCGACGCGGATACGCTTCAGCGTCACAAAGTGGCGTTGTGTCCGGTAATGTGAGAGGAGCAACTACTAAGGTAATCTTGAATAAGAAAGGAGCGAACGAGCCGAAGAAAAACACGGCGTGGATCCCGGATCCCGTGACCGGTTATTACAGACCGGAGAATCAGATGAAAGAGGTTGACGCGGCGGAGTTGCGAGAGATTCTTTTGAACCACAAAAATTAGATAGCACCTCACACATAATTGAGATATAGTATTATGCATTGGGGGTACCACGCATGAATGTTCAACACCAATAAATATGTAATACGTTTGCGCATGCAATTTTACTATCCTTGTTGTGACGGATATGTGTGATGCTCGTCGCATTTGTATCGTACCTTTATTGTGTTAAACAAGAATTCGTGGTGCCCTCAAAGTATAAATATATTGTTTTACTTTCCTTGGAATTGTTTCTTCAAGAAAAATTGGTTAGATGTGTGTTAATGAACCATTGTTACAATTATTGATTTAACAGGCTTTGGTGGATTATATTGCTATTGTCATGGCTCCTCGGTCCTGTGTTTGAGGACAAAAACTGTTTCATTGATGTCATTTCCTCTCCCGTGTTACTTTGAACTCAATAAACAGAGTGATATTTTACCAATCAATGTCCATATTAATATATTTTTCCACTTCAATGATTTACTATAATTAAGTCCTGTTCGAGTGTGTTTGGCCCCTTCACTTGAAAAAGGCTCTTGTAATTACAATAAAGAAATGCATAATAAACACAATAATTATGTGTTTTGAGCATTTTTACATACACCAAAGTAACATACTAATTCTATTTTATTATAATACATTGTATGTGGTCTTGATTTCCTCTTTTTTCTTTTTATTTAAGGAAAATGCTATGTGTCCCAAATAACTCCCCCAAATCATCCCCAAATAGCTTTAAGTGTTATACCTTATGGTATGGGTCCCGCCAGGGCACAACTCATCAATGCTATTTGGGAGAGATTTTGGAAAGTTATTTGGTACCCATATCACCACTCTTTATTTAATAATCTATCACTATTGACCGTGAATGTGTGGACATGAGTTTCATTGGGAAAAAAGCAAGAGCTCTTACAAAAACTCTCAAAAATATAAAATTAAGGTAACACGTAAATGTCTCCAAAAATATGTAGATTTGTCATTCAGACTTTACAACATAATTCAAAATAATTGATGAAAAGTAGGTCCATAATTACTTGTATGTATTTGATTGTCTCAAATTTAACTACTCATAAGTGGAACAAATTTTTTTCTTTAATTGACGTATTATGAAAACTTAGTATCATTATTCTTGAAATATCAACAAAGAGAAGATACGTACACTCATCTATAGGATTATTTTTTTTTGGAGCATTCGAAATTTTTGAAATCTAGTCCGATCCTTTTCCTGATTTTGGACTAATAATTACTGTTGTCGAATTCCGAGTTCCGATTTTACTGGGAAAAATCGGAAATATACTATTTCTAATTTTTCTGATCCGATTTTTTCTGAAATTATGACAATTCAAATTTTTGAGTTTTTTTTTATATTTTCTAGAAATTGTTTTCCGCATTATACTATTATGGTTTCTTTAGTGCATGCCGATTTGGAATTTTCTGATTTTTCCAAAATTATTTTGTTCTTTTAAGTTTTTTAGATTTTTCTTTTCCCTTTTTCCCCACGATTTCTGATTTCAGATTTTGACGATTTTTCTAATTGTTAAGAATTTTCCGATATTGGCAAAACTTTATATTCCTGAAATATAGGATTTAGCATGAAAAAATAAATTTGCCCAAGCTTTAAGTTTTTTTTTTTCTCTCGGAAGAGTTTTTTATCCGATTTAACCCGAACCACTAAGTCCAATGATGGTCTCTAAAGACTCATAGGACAAAGTAGTGATGGTGGCATTGTCTTGTTGAATTCTATCAATCCCGTAGCCAAAACCATTAATGAGTTTTAGAGGACGAATAGAGACCATAGCCCCAATTGGTAGGAGCCACCATTAGAGGATCCCAGCAATTTGATTTGGTAGGTAGGAGCCAGCTTTTATTTGTGGTAAAATATCACACATTAAACACAATTGAGATAAAAAAAAAAAAAAAACTAAATAACCTATGGGTAAAACTTAGCCCCAAAATGTACCTCGAGAGGTGAGGGTACTTATGCCGCTCATTAAACCTCATAAATCTTTATTCCCAAGTGATATGAGACTTTTTAATTTACGCCCTTACTCACCCCTAGTGTACAGGGTTCGGACACACACACGACCTATCACTATAGTACCTAGCTCCGATAACATGTTAAATAACCTATGAGTATAACTCAATCCCGAAAACTAGTTCATGAGGTGAGGATGTCTGAGGCTCATCACTTGTTCGAAATCTTTGTATTGATATGGGATTTTTCGCATTACGATTACAATGGATTAAGATATGCGTCCATAAAATTAATACCAAATAACTTGAATGTACGCAATATGTTTATTGGATTTGATACTTCATTTTTGTTGTTTGTTAAGAGCACCGTAAAAATTTTGAAGCCAATTACGTGTGAATATAGACAAAATATACAATCAATTTTATAATCGGTTCACGGCTACTGATTTCATGTCCGGTGGAAGAATCACAAATTAGGGTAACTATTAGGGAAGAATGTACTAGGCGAGAAAATGATAGAGCTGCAAAATTAATTAGAAGAGAAAATTGAAAGAACTATATTTAAAAGGGTCAATAACTTTATAATCCCAAACATAAATACATATTTTTGTAAAAAAAACACTTATTTTTAGTTTAACCCATTTAGTCCATCAAACGCCCATTTATCTAATATTTCTTTATTTTTAAAGGTTCGCGTGAGCGACACCCCCCTCCGCACCACCCCCACCCCCCACTGCTGGAGCGTCGGCAGTGGAGAGGTGTAGGGGGTAATTTGATTTGCGTATGTCCATGTTTCGAATGTTTTTATGTGGTGAGAGATTTTTTGAAATAAAATAAAAGATTTAGCCTAGTCATGTATTAATATTTATTTAAGGAAATAAATAGGTTAAGGCCCTATTTAAAATCATAGGAATTTAATTGAAGTTTCTTCCATCAACCTTAATAGAGAGAAACTTCCCATAAAATTAAAGGACACAATAAGAGATATATTAGAAGGTAGTTTTCCTGTGACACAGTAAAGGGGCATTTTGTCTTGTCACACTAATATTTTTGCCGAATTTTGTTTTATTATCTACACTAATCGAGCACAGCTCTTGCAAAACGGGCAAAGAGCTTTTATCTATATGAAAATAAATTTATATATTGATTTTCATTTTTTATTATATGAGGATTATATTTATTGAATTAATATACGTAAAAGATGTTTTGTGTGAAATGGCTATTTTGATACACAGAACTTTTTTTTATTGTTGGATAAAATATTTTATTATTTAATTTTATGAGAACTTAAATAATTAGAATGAGTTCTAATATGTACAATTCAAGATCCATAAATTTGTATGTTGTCTCCTAATTGAAATGATCATATCACTTACCTTGATTTTTTTTATTTTTTGCATGAAACAACTTAATTTGGTTTTCATGATTCTCTTTTTTTTTTTTTGTCTTTTCTATTGATTTTATTTAAAAAAAAAAGTGATAATTAGGGATTTCTACTGGAAAAAGTAAAAAAGAAAAGGATAAAGTGGTGCATCCGACATAATTTTTTGAATTTAAATATGTTAATCCTTATTGGTGAGGGTTAATATAACCCTCAAATATCAATAATTCCTTGAAATTAAAATTAATGTTATATCAAAATACTTACCATATTTTCTTACAAGGGTTGCTCTATCACTCACGAGTATTTATTAAGTCGATCATTTGAGTATATGAGAATAATACTAACTCCACGCAAAGTGAAGTATATAAATTTGGACTAATACAAATCAAAAGTATTGTGCATTTTTTTTCTTTCTTGTCCAATTCCATGCATTGTTTACTCTTGTTCATTAGTATTAAGAAAATTTGTAGTTTACCTATTTTGTCTTGTGCAATGACACATGTTAACAAAAGTCTATAGAAGGAGAAGAGAGGAATTTTCGTTAATTATTGGTTGGTTTTGACCATTGACTTGGTTGAAAAATAATTTTTTCTCCCAATGCTTTATTTCTCATCGGATTGGAGACTTTCACCAAGTAGTAGTATGCCTCTAAATCAGGTGAACTGAATTAGAATTTGGGTTCCTTAGGGTCCATTCAAATAAAACTTTATCTTTTTAAGTTTGATTTCGGTCCCAACTAGACTAAAAATTAAGGGCATATACTAAATAATTTTTTGAACAGTTGTTAATACACGTTTAGTCTAAGCATTTTTATTTGTTCCAAAAAGTCCCTCAACATGCCTTCAGCGCGGACTTTAAAAATAAAAAAATATTGCTTAAATGAGTGTTTGAGGGACTTTTTGAAACAAAATAAAAATGCTTTGACTAAATATGGATTAAAAAATGTGTGAGGAATTTTTTGGTATTTGATCCTAAAAATTTTGTACTCAAGTTCGAGCCACATTTTATTATCAGCTTCAGACCTGAGTTCAGACCAGTCCAAACTCAATTTTAACTGATAAATTGTTTTAAATTTTGTTTCACAAATGCTAGAACAAACATAGAAATTAAATGAAAATATAGGGCATAATATAAATAGAAATGTCTACAACCTCTACATAACATTATTCATTTTAAAAGTTTTAGTAATAATTAATAGAATACAAAAATCATTGTCTAAATCTCTTAAAACTCGTTGCCTAAATAATCAATAAATTACATGTTATGTTCATATTTAATAACATTGGCACTTTATGAATGAATTTATCAAATCAAATAAGTTCCATATTTATTACTAAAATTCCAGAACTCACAAATACGTGTGCATAAAATAAAATCATATAAATTCATTTTTTATTGCAAAAGAGAGGGGATTGAAAGATACAAGGTAAAAATGGAGCAATTTTACTCATGGCACACATTTGTAGAGAGTCATTTTACATATGCACGCGGTTTAATTTTTGTTTGCTTCGGTAGTATAATAAAATTATTCAATAAAATTAAAAGAGAGGATTGAAAATAGCGTACGTGAAGAGATTTGGGTGGTTGAGAAAGGAAGTAGAGTATTATGAATAATTTATGTTCATATCAAAAATACTTTTCAAACGTCAACTAGATCAAACTCATATGTTTCAATTGCCTTGAGGACATTAACAAACCATTTAGAGTCGATTCAAATGTGAAGAGACTGCTTATACGCATAGCTCATTTTAAGGAGAAAAACTATAACTTTACTTGAAAAAAATTGATAAGTAAATATATCAAAAAGAAACCAACTGGGAAGGGAGCGAAACTCGTATACAGGCAGTATACAATACAACAAATAGAAAATGAACCCGAAAAAATACGGCCTCTGACCGACATCTACCACACTTACAAACCTCTATGAAGTTTCTCCACAAACTATAAAACATTAACACTATATTCAGTTTGTCACTCATTTGCCTAACTCAGTAAAATGCTCAGAAAAAAGTAGCGAATTTTAGAAGCTGCAGTCTCCATGCCTTCAAAGCACCTCACGTTCATCTCTTGTCAGATTGTCCAAAAGATACAATGTGGAACCACACACCAAACTTTGTTGTCCTCCTTACACCCCTTTAGGGGGATTTATGCCTCTAATAATGCCCACACTGATTTAGGCATAACCCATACAACATGGAAAATGGCTAAGAAGATATCCTATAGACCTCTCATCACCTTGCAATGCAAAAAAAGATGATTGGTCTTTTCTTCCGCCTCCTTACATAACCAACAATGGCGAGCCATAAACCACATTTTCTTCTGCAATCCCTCAGTTGTCACAATCGCTTGCCTCATAGCGGTCCAGACAAAGAACATCAATTTTGGGGCACTGTAAACTTCCAAATTTGCTTCCAAGGGAAGGAAGTCCTATGGTTCCCAGAGCCACTCTGAATGGAATAATAACATCTTTCCATAAATACCCCTTTCTTGTTTTCCTTCTATCTCAACTCATCATACCCATTCGACGGATGCGGGGCCAAATTCAACCAGCCAAAGAAAGCCTCAACCTCCTCGAGCTCCCAATTTCATGATCGTCTTCTGACTGAGGGTTCTAGACCACTCGATCCCTTATGATTGACATGTGATCCGCTATAAACCCGTCTTTATCCCCATATGTATTGAAAATATCGAGAAATTGATTCTGAAGAGCACCATTCATGTCCAATAATCTTTCCAGAACCTGATCCTATTACCTCTCCCCCGGTGAAATTCTGCATACTTAGAGAAATATCCCCACTCATTAGAAATATGCTTCCATAACCCTACCCCATAAGAAAACTTCCCACTCCGGCCCCCACCCGTGAAGCATACCCCCCCACCCACCCACCGACACACCACCCTCCTTCCATTCTTTTCACGGGGATACCTCCAGAGCCTCTTACCTAACTAAGTTTTGTTAAAAATCTTAAGGTTCTTTATGCCCACTCCCCCTCCAATTTTGGTTTTTAAACCTTCTGCTATCCCACTAGACTATATTTAAAATTGTCCTCATTGCCTCTCCACAGGAAGTCTCTTAATATCTTTTTGATCTTCTTAGGGACTACACATGGTAATGGTAAGATAGACATGAAGTAAGTGGGCAAGATAGATAGCGTACTCTTTATCAACGTCAGTCCACCAACTTTTGATGAATAACCGTTCTTCCACCCGGCCAACCTCCTTTTCATTCTCTCCCGAATCGGATCCCAAATCGCTAAGGACTTATACATAGCCCTAACGGCAAACCAAGATAAGTAAAGAAGAGAGAGCCAATCCCGCCTCCTAGCATCCAAGCCAGACCTTCCATATTCCCATCCCCTGATTGGGATCATCTCACACTTATCCACGTTAATGCAAAGATCCGACACCGCCTTAAAGCAAATGAGAAATAATTTCAGCGCTCGAACCTAGCCCATGTTTGCCTCACAGAAGATAATAGTATCATTGGCAAACAGAACTTAAAATTTAACACTCTAATAAGAGAACTTTCAAGCCTGATTCTCATTCAAGCTTATAATAAAAATAAAATTTTACAAAAAGGAAAATGATGATAGGTACCTACTTCTAATGTTTTGAAGTAATTGTTTTTGCATTTATAATTTAACTATTATGAAGAAGAAAAAAAGGAGAAACTAATATATTCAAAAGTAAATGTATATAAATTTATACAAAATTAATTTAACCTTAAAAACTTATCCAACTAAAGGACATAAAAAAAAGTGTTACCTGGTGAAAGAAAGTAAAGTTGAAATTTTAATAACAAACATGTTTCCTCCATTTGTTTCGAGAAATGCTATGCATACCAAATTTATAATCAAAGTTTTTGTCTCAAGTTAGATTGAAATATATGGTTATATAGAGAGTACAATTTTTAATATTCGTGTAATACAAACTTTGTAAGTGAGGGACATAACACAAAGATTACAACATTTTCGATATACTTTCAATATATGTGATTCTCATATTACTAGTACACCGATTCTATGTTATCTACAGTTGAGGACAAATTTGAGAAGCCACTTACTATTTATTTATAAACATAAAAAAGAGGGCGGCTCCATGCATAGTGGACCAAGTGTAAATACATGTTATCAACTCACAATTGCCAAACACCCTATTACCTATTGCCAGGTCTAAACTCCCCTTCTTATCACCTGGAACATGCTCCAACATTTACATTTCCTCATCCCCTCCTCTATATAAACCTTCCTATGTCATCTTTTTAATTCGTTCTTTACAACTCTAAGCTTGTTTTAAAGAGTGAGAGAACTTTTGTTTCCTGCTAAATATTCAGTAATTAAATTTTATTTAGAAGAAATAAAGTTTTTAAGCTGCAATAACCAATTCTCTCTCCAAAATAGTTCAGTTCTAATGCAAATTGTCTCTGCTTATCGTTTTTTCAATTCAAAATGGTTGGATTTTTCTTGAGCACTAAGTTTTTTTCTACTTTTGTTATTGGGAGTCGATGTGGATACGTGGCACAAAGTTCTTTTGTGTCAAGTAGTGTGAGAGGAGTAACTAATAAGGTAGTCTTGAATAAAAAAGTAGGGGACGAGTAAAAAAAACACATCGTGGGTCCCGGATCCTGTGACTGGTTACTATAGGCCAAAGAAGCATGCCAAAGAGGTTGATGAAGTTGAATTGCGCAAGATTTTTTTGAACAACAAAAATTAGCTCGCATGTAGTCTGTAGTGAAGAGAGTGATTTATCCAAGAAAAATTAACTCGATTATAGGGATAATGCCCAAACAATCATTGCACAACAAGTTCTATTTTTTTTAAATCAACCTCCAAAAGATATCATAAAGCAATCCACAATTTATTATTGATTTGTGAGTGCCTTTAGTGAGGAACAACTATTAGAGAATGTTCAGACCAATTTGCAAAATATTTGGTTATTATAAAATCAAGTTTGAGAATCCTGTTGGAGGTATTTTTTTTCTAAATTTTAAATACAACAAGATTGCTTTAACATTTTCTAATAGCTATTGTGTTTTCGGACTTTTTCCTTAAAAAAGTCTGTAATAATAAAGATACTTTATTAGTCAGTTACGAAATTGTGCCATGATCAGTTCTATTATTAACTAGTATGGAACCTGTGCGATATGCAAGCAATTTAAAAAAAAACCTACTTAAAATTGATTCAAAATAGTTTTAATAATATATATAAATAATAATTGATAGCATTTGTAAATATGTTGTGTTTAATATTTTGTGGTGAATATTCAATTAGTTGGTACCTAGTTACTTAAGCAACATTGACAACAAACTACAACTTATAGTAGTAGATTCCTAAAAGTTAAAAATGAAGATGTAAAAGGAGCCTCATCAATGAACTCTGCATTTGTTGATACAAAAATCATTAGAAAAACTAATATGAAAAATAATCACATAGAACTCCAAAATCATATATCTGTGAATTATTAAAAATTAAATGACTAATAGTAAGGAAAATAAATTTTACCAAAAATATATATTTATTGTATTTAAACAAAATTATCAAAAGTGTTACGTATTAGCATATCAGCGATATCACCACCTAAATAGTAAACCCAAACGCCAATTGTGGGAACAATCAATTCGTTGTCATAAACTCATATTTTAAAATATATTTAAACGTATATATATGAATCCCCCAAAACAAACCAACAATTATGGCAATATAGTGAAAATTTGAGAGCTATCACTACACCAAATCTGTCGAATTGTCACGGTCATTGACCTTGACAAGTTGGACTTGTCAAGGTCAATGATCGTGACAATTCTGGGGGTGACAACTTTTATTATCACGGACTTGTCACTACACTAAATCTGCACTATTGTCACGGTCATTGACCTTGACAAGTTGGACTTGTCAAGGTCAATGACCGTGACAATTCGGGGCGAGACAAATTTTTTTGTCACGGACGTGTCACGGTCATTGACCTTGATAATTCGGTTAGGATTGTCACGGTCGTGTCAAGGTCATGGATCGTGACAAGTTTAGTCACGGTTCTTAACCGTGACAAACTCGTGACAATATTGAAAGAAATTGTCACGGTCAATGACCGTGACAATTCTGGGCAAAATTTTAAAAAAATCTGTTGGGCAGTATGGCCACTGCCACTGCCCAGCAGTATATTTGTACCTGTTATAGCAACGTTGGTTGTACCTATTCAAACATCATATATCCAAATAAACTAAAGATAGTGAAAATATATATTCTTGACGATATGATCCAAATATTCAAAATAGAAATAATATACATGACAATATAATCCAAATATAATTAAAATGGACAAACTTAAAAATAAAGTTACTACATGTCTTGGGTAAATGTGAGTAGGTGAGTTGGCCACACGATATACGAATTGACACACCCACTAATATACATCGTGTTGCATTGTTCGCGTAACCACAATAGGGAGTTCTCCTTCTCGGGTATCACATGCGTGACGAGCACTTTGGACTTGAGCGCTTGAAGCGCACGTCCATGAACTATTCCACCCTCGATGATATTCGGGTCCCTCAATCCCCGCCCTATCCGCTGGCCATCAAATACATCCAATATGAACACGCTCGGCCAACCAAGTGTCGATAATGGTCCGGGGAAGGGAGCCAAATAAGGAAGTGGATCATCGAAATACGCACGTGACGGTGAAGAAGCAGCGAGGTCCACATCCTCGTCCCCTTGCGCCTCGTTCTCCCGCACCTCCTCTTCCTCCACCGCCTTCTACTTCCCTTTCCCCTTACGGTCTTCGCCCAATGTATGCTTCATGAATGCGTACATATCTTGGACCGTCGCCTCCAAACGGGACAGCTTCGCGTCGTGTGAATCAACAGTTCGAGCCAACCCGGTGTCGCTCGTCTCCAATTCGATGATCCTAGATTTGGCCACCCGCGAGCTCACCCCCCTTGTCCTCCCCTTGCGATTAGAGCCAAGCACTTGGCTGAGTGCGTCTGTGGACAAAGACGCCTTGTCGACATCAGACTGCGACTCATGCACTTCCTTAAGCTTTGCCTGAAACGACAAAAAGCACATGATTAGTAAAATAAGTAAACTAAAAAATTATAATGTAATTAACAAAAATTAAACTATCGGATTACTTACAATCGTGGACGCGACGCTCGGGGACACCTCCTTGTCCTTCCCCTTCTTCGTCCAAAGAGACACATAAGTATCGAGCCTATGTAGCTTACCCCCTGGCCCACTCCCTACCCCCTGAAATAAAATAAAGTAAAATTAGTATCAGCCCCGCAAAGTAAAATAATGAAGAATAATATATTTTTGTAGTTATAGAAAAATTAAATCTTACCTTCATCCTATGCTCCACCTCGGCGTAAGAGGTCCGACCGGAGTAATGCACGTCCGTCTTTTTTGTCCGATTTTTCCTCCCCGATTGGCGAGATGCCAATTGTCGATCATCGATCTCATTGTCAATGAACTTTTGCCATTGTGCCAATGAGATCGGCTCCTTGGGCAGGACGGATCCACGCCATTGTATAATGGACTCTCGTGTTTTTCCAAAGTACCGTGTCCGCATATTTTTCTTCCACGTCTTGTGTTGCTCCCTCAACTGCTCCAAGACGGAATCACGTAGCTTTGGATCCAAGTTGAATTGTTCTTGTCCAAAAATTCAATGTTAGTTGCGAATAAATATAAATATAAATATAAAATGAAATCGAAATTGAAATTGAAATTGAAATTGAAATTGAAATTGAAATTGAAATATAGGAGCGGAGAAGCCCTCGTCGCCTCCGCTACCACCGAGCCCATACGACATCATCATCTTCGCCTTAATATCTGAAGGAGACATTTGCTGTAAAAAAATGTTATTAGTACAGCTAAAAAAAATGTTATTATTACACATAATCCAACAGCAATTTCAACAACAAATGTCTAACCCGTACTCCTTCTAATTCATCTACTCAATTAATTCATTTGATGTTTTAAACTAACAATTAAAGTATACAATTATTAATTTACTAATTTACAATGAGGGGCAATCCTACTTTCATATGAAATTGACACTAATTATTAATTTACTTTCATCTAAAACTATACAATTAAAATTACAATTTATTAATTAAAGTTATACAATTGTTAACCCCCCCCCCCCACCACCACCATACCCCCTGCCCCCCACACACCACCACACACATATATATACTTTGTATATATTGTTCGATATACAAAGTAATTTTCAAAAAAAGTTGAAAAATCCCACCCCCATATGGACAATAATCCAGTGGTCATGCCACTTTTAAAACTAACCAACCCAACATTTACTAAACAAAATAATCTAACAGCAATTTCAACAACAAATGTCTAACCCGTACTCCTTCTAATTCATCTACTCAATTAATTCATTTGATGTTTTAAACTAACAATTAAAGTATACAATTATTAATTTACTAATTTACAATGAGGGGCAATCCTACTTTCATATGAAATTGGCACTAATTATTAATTTACCTTCATCTAAAACTATACAGTTAAATTACAATTAAAGCTATACAATTTATTAATTAAAGCTATACAATTGTTAACCCCCCTCCCCCCCCCCCCACCACCACACCACCCCCCTCCCCCCACCACACCCCCTGCCCCCTCCCCCACCACACACCACCACACACATATATATACTTTGTATATATTGTTCGATATACAAAGTAATTTTCAAAAAAAGTTGAAAAATCCCACATCCATATGGACAATAATCCAGTGGTCATGCCACTTTTAAAACTAACCAACCCAACATTTACTAAACAAAATAATCCAACAACAATTTCAATAACAAATGTCTAACCCGTACTCCTTCTAATTCATCTACTCAATTAATTCATTTGATGTTTTAAACTAACAATTAAAGTATACAATTATTAATTTACTAATTTACAATGAGGGGCAATCCTACTTTCATATGAAATTGACACTAATTATTAATTTACTTTCATCTAAAACTATACAATTAAAATTACAATTAAAGCTATACAATTTATTAATTAAATCTATACAATTGTTAACCCCCTCCCCCCACCACCACCACCACCACAACCACACCACCCCCCTCCCACCACCACACCCCCTGCCCCCCTCCTCCACCACACACAACCACATACATATATATATACTTTGTATATATTGTTCGATATACAAAGTAATTTTCAAAAAAAGTTAAAAAATCCCACCCCCATATGGACAATAATCCAGTGGTCGTGCCACTTTTAAAACTAACCAACCCAACATTTACTAAACAAAATAATCCAACAGCAATTTCAACAACAATTGTCTAACCCGTACTCCTTCTAATTCATCTACTCAATTAATTCATTTGATGTTTTAAACTAACAATTAAAGTATACTATTATTAATTTACTAATTTACAATGAGGGGCAATCCTACTTTCATACGAAATTGGCACTAATTATTAATTTACTTTCATCTAAAACTATACAATTAAAATTACAATTAAAGCTATACAATTGTTAACCCCCCCCCCCCCCCACCACCACCACCACACCCCACCCCTTGCCCCCCTCCCCCCGCCACACACACACACCTACGCACACACCCCCCCACCACCCCACCCCCACCCCCACCCCCACCACACCTGCACCACCCCACCCCCACTACCCCCTCCCCCACCACACACATAGATACACACATACATATACACACATACACACACATATAGAAATGAAAGAGAAAGAGTGGAAAAAAAACATACCTTAAAGAGAGAGAGAGAGAGGGGGGGGGGGGAACCAAATAACGGTGGGAAAAAAGAAGACTATGGCTTTTTCTTACTGCACAAGTTGTCACGGTCGTGTCAAGGTCATTGACCGTAACACAAATCTCGCGTTTTGTGTTACGGTCAATGACCTTGACAAGGGTGGTCGGCTGAAAGGTGACAATTTTGTCATTTTGGTGTAGTGTGTCACGGTCATTGACCGTGACAAGTTCATTAGACTTGTCATGATCATGTCACGGTCCTTGACCTGGACAAGTTTTGTCCCGGTTAAGGACCGTGACAAACCTGTGACATTTAATAAAAATTATCACCATCGTTGACCGTGATAATTCTGGGCAGAATTGAAAAAAAATCTGCTAGGCAGTATGGCCACTGCCACTTCCCAGCAGTATATTTGTACCTGTTATAGCAACGTTGTACCTAGGGCTGTGTTTCGGCCGGATCGGATCGAAAAATGCCTATTCGGAAAAAATTCTGATTTTTTCGGAAATAAAATAACTATTCCGATTTTTTCGGAAAATTAAAAAAAATTCCGAATTCGGAAAAATTGGAAAATCGGCAAAAATTGGAAAAAATAGAAAATTCACAAAATATATTAAAAATCCAGAAATTTCGAAAATTCCAAAATTTTTAAAAAATAAATTATGGATTTTCGATTACTCGAAATTCTCATTTTAAAGAAACAATGAAATGGCTTAACCCAACATGTAAACACATGAGGATTTGGCTTATTTTTCATTTGTGTAGAAGTTAGGAGGATACTCTCCTTTTATAGAGCATATTTTGGAGCCCTCTCCCTCTCCCAACCGATGTGGGATATGGGAAACTTTCAAAAAATCGGAAAAGAAATCGGAAAAATCGGAAATCGAAAAATAATTCCAAAAAAATCAGAAATAATTCGAAAAAATCGAATCGGCATAGTTTCGGAAAAAACGGCTCTGAAAAATCGGAAATTCAGAATTATTTCCGATCCAATTTTTTTCGGAAAAATCGAAAATCGGAAAATCGAAAATTGACAAACTAAAATTTCATTCCAAATTCGGAAAAAATCGGATCGGAAATCGAAAAAATTGGAAAGTTCGAAAAAAAAACACAGCCCTAGTTGTACCTGTTCAAACATCATATATCCAAATAAAATAGAGACAATGCAAATATATATTCAAAATAATATGCATCATAATATAATCTAAATATAATTCAAATGTAACAACTTAAAATAATTCAATGCAAATAATGCCACTACATGTCTGGGGTAAGGTTAGCTCTGAGGAGGTGAGTAGGCCACACGATATACGAATTGACACACCCAGTAATATACATCGTGTCCTATTGTTCGCGCAACCACAAGGGGAAGTTCTCCTTCCCGGGTATCACATGCGTGACGAGCACCTTGGAATCGATGTCTTGAAGCAAACGTCCATGAACTGGCATACCCTGGACGATATTCGGGTCCTTAAACCCCCGCCCATCAAATTGTCCAGTAAAAACACGCTCAGCCAACCAAGTGTCGACATCGGTCGGTTGAAGAGAGCCAAATAGGGGAGTGGATCATCAAATTCCGCACGTGTCGACGATGAATCAGCGAGCTCCACATCCTCGTCATCGTGCACCTCTTCCTCCACCTTCTCCTTCATTTTCCCCTTATGGTTTCCACCCAACAAACGCTTAATGAATGAGAACATATCTTGGAGCGTCGGATCCAAACGGGACAGCTTCGCGTCATGCGAGTCCACCGTTCGAGCCCCGGTGTCGCTCGTCTCCAATCTGATAATCCTAAATTTGGCCAGCCGCGAGCTCACCCCCCTTGTCCTCCCCTTGCGATCAGCGCTAAGCACTTGGCTAAGTGTGTCTGTAGATAAAAATGCCTTGTCGACATCAGACTGCGACTCATGCACTTCCTTAAGTTTTGCCTGAATCGACAAAAATCATATGATTAGTAAAATAAGTATATAAAAAAATTATAACGTAATAAATAAAAAGTAAAATATCGGATTACTTACAATCGTGGTCGCGACGCTCGGGAATACCTCCTTATCCTTCCCCTTTTTCGTCCGAATAGCCACATAAGTATCGATCCTATGTGGCCTACCTCCAGGGCCACTCCCGGTCCCCTGAAATAAGATAAAGTAAAATTAGTATCGGCCCCGCAAAATAAAATAATGTAGAATGATATATTTCTGTAGTTATAGAAAAATTAAATCTTACCATCATCCTATGCTCCACCACGGCATAAGACGTCCTGCCGGAGTAGTGCACGTCGGTATTTTTTGCCCAATTTTCCCTCCCTGATTGGTGAGATGCCAATTGTCGCTCCCCGATCTCATTGTCAATGAACTTTTATCATTGTGCCATTGAGATTGACTCCTTCGACGGGACGGATTCACGCATCCGGATAATGGATTCTTGGGTCTTCCCAAAATACCGGGTCCGCATATTTTTCTTCCACGTCTTGTGTTGCTCCCTCAACTGCTCCAAGACAGAATCACGTAGCTTTTGATCCAGGATGAATTGTTCATGTCCAACAAATACAATGTTAGTTGCGAACAAATATAAATATAAATATAAAATGAAATTGAAATCGAAATCGAAATCGAAATCAAAATTGAAATTGAAAGATTCATATAAACATAAATATAAATTCATTACCCATAGTGCCACCCAAATATAAATTCATTACCCGGCCCGATGATCGTCTTACACCTAGCACACGGACACGAAAACTCTTCATCATTATGACATCTCTTTTCGTATTTCACAAATTCATTAGCACCTCTGCGAAACACATCCCCGATTCTATTTGTCTCACCCATCCACTCTTTGTATTTCGGATATCCCATCACAGTTACCACAACTAATCACCTATTAAAGGTAAGAAGCGTATATTCATCGATTAGCATAAACAAAACTTAGATTTATAGTATGTTTCATTTAATTATGTCTTATTATTATTCGATTTTTAAATTTCAAATTTAAATTCAATTTATAATAGAAATTTCTATTTCCTCCATCTCCTCTAAAGGGTGAGTGGTCATATCCCATTCAAGACCGCATTTTTCTGTAATATACTTAACAGCTCATGCACATTGTTACGATTTAAGAAAAAATCGACAGCATATCCTCGTAGTTCTCCAAGTACATGACGTAGAATGAAAAGTGTGAAAGTTATTTCAATTGATCAATTGAAATAACTTTCACACTTTTCATTCTACGTCATGTACACAGTCACACTTGTCAATCTAGTATGCACCCACATAATATTAGGATACGACTGCAGAACTTCCTTCAAAAGGAACAACTTTAACCCTCTAAGAATATTATTATACAGAAATTATGCAGTCCCAAACTTTCCAAACGGGACAATTCGAGAGATCTCATTACAGGGGTAATGACCCTCAAACGGGTCTAAGGCTATTGAATGCGTACGCATAAGAACTAGAAGGCTAGTATCTATGCGCACTATAATTTCAAGTATATTTCATTTAATTATCATATTGTATATATATTATTCGTCATACCATGTAATTTTTTAAAAAAAGTTGAAAAATCCTACCCCCATACAGACAATAATCCAGTGGTCATGCCACTTTTAAAATTAACCAACCCAACATCGATTCACTATAATCCAACTACAATGGCAACAATAAATGTGTAACCCGTACTCCTTCTAATTCATCTACTCAATTAATTCTTTTAATCAATTAAACTAACAATTAAAGTATACAATTATTAATTTACTAATTTACAATGAGGGGAAATCCTACTTGCATATGAAAGGGGCACTGATTATTAATTGACAAAAAAAATTAACAACCAATCAATATTAAATCAATCAATTCTTTTACAAGGGGCACTACAATATGAGGGGCAATATCTAATAAACCAATAAAAATTTAATTAAAAAATACACACGCACATATACACCCCCCCCCCCCCCCCCCGTGTTGCCCCTGCCCCCTCCCCTCCCCTAGCCCTGCTACCTCCCCCCCCCCCCCACACGCATATATACACCACACACACACGCACATTTACACACACATATATACACACACGCACATGTACATACACATATACATAAATGGAGGAGAAATAGAGAGAGAAAACATATCAAAGCTGTAGAGAGAGAGTGTGAGCAACCGCTAGAGAGAGAGAGAGAGAGAGAGAGAGAGAGAGAGAGAGAGAGAAATAGAGGGAATAAAATCGGTGGAAAAAAAAAAAAGAGGGAAGGTTTTTTACTGATAGAATTGCCACGATCATTGACCGTGATAACTTTATAGGCTTGTCACGGTCAATGATCGTGATAAGTCCGTGACAACTGTACTTGTTACGGTCATTGATCGTGACAAGCTTTTGTCACGGCCTTGTCACGGTCAATGACCGTGACAAGGCTAAGCGCTTAAAGGGTGCCAATATGACCATTTTAGTGTAGTTTATTTATTATCAATAAAAATAATTTACTTGGGAGAGGATAATGGTTAGGATTGATTATTGCCAAAAAAATAAATAATTTTTAAAATCTTGACAATAGATAAATGTTGTGACACATGTATAGATTACAACCCTAATGGAGTTAATTGTACATGAATCAAACCTACATAGATGTTGCCTAGCATCACTTCAAAGTACTCATAAAGATCTGTATGTATTCCACATCATACGCCTATTATTTATATTATAAAAATTAAAGAAAAAAATTGAAAAGTCTAAACATGTAATATGAGTTGAATGGATATAAAGTGCCTATGTACAATTTTTTTTTACGAATAGTCCATTTTTATTTTCAAGGAAAAAATATAATGAATCTTGAATATAACAACTCTATTGGAAAGGAAACTATATAAAAATGAGATATCACCTCATTAAAACCTCATTATTAATTAGTTAAGTATATAATCATATTTTGATCGTGTATATTTTGAAGATGAATTCAGTCCCTATATGAAAGTGAGATGATGAAAAAATATAATATTCTTCTTTAATTAGATAAAACATATAATATAAGAAAATATGAATTACAGACTATATATGATTTTTTTTATCAATACTATTACAATGAAACTCATATTTATATACTCCATTAATATAAACATTTTTACGTATTGGAACATCAAAATAGAAATAGATATATTTATATTGTGTGGATAAACCATTTAACCTAATTATAACACTATATACTTAAAATATATTTCAACTTCCTAAGTAGGCTTCTCAAATTGCTACATAAACCCTTACCAACTTTCTCATCTTTTAAAATCTAATTGAGAAGCAATCACAAATGTTAAAGACTAAATAGAGAGTGAACGAAATCATCTCTGGTTTATTTTAGTGACTGATTTCAACAATTTGAATCCAAACCACCATTTTGACATTCACTTTTACCAATATACATATTTTTTTAATAGATAAAAAGGCATATTAGTATTTGATAATTGCATTGAATGAACATAGTTTAGAGCACTCCACCCCCCGACACCCCCCCCCCCAACCAAAAAAATAGGAGAACATACTTGAATTTTAATAAATAAAAAAAACATATGTAAGCGTGAGTTCATAATGTACAAATACAACTCAGAATTGAATAAGTAGTCAAAAGTTATGTTTAAAACTCTATACTAATAGCCCTTATTTAAAAAAATTGATACAAAGAGCAAAGAAATGAAACATAAGGAAATTAAAAATCTGAGGCAACAATCCAAATCAAATTTGGTAGTACACGCATATATGAATTCGAATTCGTGGTTGGAGAAGAAAAAATCATTTATACAAAGAGAAAACGAAAATAAATAAATAAGGGGGAGAGAGTAATTAGATATTTGAATCAAAACTTGAGGTTTTGGGAAGATGTATGTGAGAACGTATGTGCTTGAGTTCAAATGAGCAACTTATATATTAAACACCTTTTAACTCAAATAAACCCTAAACATGCAACAGTATGTGATTGAATAAGATAATGAACTAAGCAAGAACATTCAAACACATGCTTGTGAGGAAAAACCCCCCAAAGGGGCAAAACCATTTATTTCCATTATAATATTGTAACTGTACAATTTCGGATTATAATGAAAATACAAGTGACTAAAAATTACCCTAAGGTGTCGGATTCTGTAGTCGGCCGCTGGAGTTATCCCTTTCCAGTAGGCCTGCAATGAAGAAGAAGAACGGTCTTCTCCAAAATGGTATGAACAGCAAAAGTGCGTTCCTGGGTTGCAAAGAGATTCACAAATGTTTGGAAATTTGTGTGAATAAAAAACCTAGAGTCTTGGGCTCAATAGGTGAAGACTTAGAGTTTTTGTGCTCTGAAAATCGTGTATAGAAGTCTTGGAAAACCACTTCCCGTAGTGGATTTATAAAGGAATAACATGGCCTAAAAAATCTCAGCACGATCTGTTTGAGATTATCCCAGGCGGATCGGTCCGGGTCTGAGGCGGATCGGTTCTTTTATTTTTGGCTTCTTCGGTTCGCTTGCGGTCCGGGGTGTACTGGCTTTTCAGCAAGCGGACCGGTCCGGGTCTGAGGCGGATCGATTCTTTTATTCTGGGTGGACCGGTCCAGCCTGTCAGACTTTGATTCCTCTTCTTCTTTTGATATTCGAATCCGTTGATGACTGTATGAATCTTGAATTTCTTCAACGGTGTAACAGCGTGCGACATAACAAATTGTTAATGGACAAAAAATGTCCTTACAAATCTCCCCATATGTCTATGCCGGTGCATACATAAAAACAAACATCCGAATTATCAAACAACTAAAAATGCCTATACAAATCTACCCTTCTATGAACCCAAAACTGAAAAGATACAATTGAATAAGACTACATCGTTTGCTCTTCAACTCTTCAGGAATCTCAACACTTTTCTCATCAGGGTGTACAATTCAAAGATAATCCATGTAGAACCTACACACATGAGAAAAATCAAAATACCAAGTGACATATCGAGTTTGAAATGAGATAAACATATATACCAATTTATGCGCAAAGTAGCAAACACAAACTTTCAAATCTCCCCCATAATAAGATAATTCATTCTCCCCCTTTTTATGATGTCCCCAAATAGACAAAAGAGAGAAATAAATCAAATAAGCAAGTGCGGGGTGTCACTAGGATAAAATCACACCATGAATGAACACAAAGCAGCCAAGACGATGATAGCGTAAATGAAGTGGTGTGATCAAATTCGATAGGAAAATCAATGCATACAAACATGACATATGTGCACGATGAATATTGGATACTCCTAGCGAATGAACTCAAATGCGTCCTTTGGTGTAAAAGAATGATAATATAAGATATTGACTCAATCAAATCAACAAATCAAAGCTCAAAGTGATTTTCACACCAATAACGTCCAAAACGATTTTATGCTTTTTCAGGACTTTCAAAGAAGTGCAAACCCGTTTAAAGATTCTCCAACCAAACTCCCTCAGATATAATTTTGAATAGAGGCATTCTAAATTCTCAAACTTTGGAGAATTGATGGTGAAACCTAAGTGGCCCATATTTGGCATGAAGTGCTTTTTATTGCCTGTAAATTTTTTCGGGCTCTTTTAACCTCTTGGGACCTAGGATATTAAAATTCCTCCATTTTTTAGGTCCTTTTTAACGGTGGCTTTTGCGCAAAGGATAGATGATTACCTTTCGCAGCCCCTCCCCGTTATACAAAAACACACAGTCTCACCAAAACGGTTTTTACATGCATTCCAATCTTGTCAAGTTTTATCGCATATTATACATTGTATAGACAGGATTGAGATGGAAACACTCAAGCCAATATAAGATAGACAAGTTCAATAATCAAATATAGCCGTGCATGTGTGCAATAAAGGATATAGGAGTCAAACATATAGGAAGATATCACTAATTACATCTCAAAGACTCCATACTAAGTAAAGCACATGGATGAAATGATGTAGCGTCTCAAATCTCTATCAAACAGTTACATGAATAAATGGAATGAAGGTGTGACTTGTCTATCTTAAATGTTCATCCACAAAAGGTGCATAAAAATACAAAAATCTTTTTGGGCTTTTTCAAAAATTTTATCAAAATAAAATCATTTTGTGCTTTTCTTAAAAATTATAAAAGAAAATCTTTTTGTATTTTTCAAAAGAAATATAAAAAGCAAAAAGAATAAATAAAAAGCTGTATAACTAAGTAATGGTACATATAAAACAGACTAGCAATAGGAAGCATATGATATGAACATGAAGAAGCATCCTATTCTAGACATAGACCAACCCCTCAGTTAACTGTGCAAATCCCCAAGGACTTCCTAAGACTCTCAAATCTAAGGGGATCTAAAGGTTTCGTGAAAATGTCGGCTAACTGACGATCCGTGGGAACGAAACTCAGGGATACGAATTTATCCTCAACTAGCTGTCGTATAAAGTGCTCACGTATCCTGATGTGCTTGGTGCGCGAATGCTGAACTGGATTGCGGGATATGTGTATCGCGCTCGTGTTATCACAGGAAATGGTCATGGTGTCCTGTGATATCCCATAATCCTCCAGCATTTGCTTCATCCACAAGAGTTGTGTGCAACAACTCCCGGCGGCTATGTACTCAACCTCCGCAGTGGACAAAGAGATGGAATTTTGCTTCTTGCTCAGCCAGGAGACAAGAGCAGAACTAAAATAGAAACACCCACCAGAAGTGCTCCTACAACCATCTACATCCCCGGCCCAATCGACATCCGAATAGGCGGACAAACGGTCATCGGTATCAAAGGAATATCAAATACCGTATGAGAGAGTCCCACTCACGTATTTAATACTACGTTTTAGAGCAAGTAAGTGTGACTCTTTAGGGGACGCCTGATATCACGCACAGACTCCAACACTAAAGGCGATGTCGAGACGACTGGCAGTCAAGTAGAGAAGACTACCTATTATACTCCGATATAAGGTTTGCTCTACGTCCTTACGTGAAGTGTCCTTACTAAGCTTGGTAGTGGTACTCATAGGTGTACGTGCATGCTTAGCGGAGTCTAAACCAAATTTCTTCACTAGGTCTCTAGCATACTTGGATTGGGAGATGAACATCCCATCCTCTAGCTGACGAACCTGGAGACCAAGGAAGAATGTAAGCTCACCAACCATGCTCATCTCAAACTCACTTTTCATCTCCTCCTCAAAGTGGTGAGCATGCTGGGAGCATGTGGATCCAAAGACTATGTCATCCACATAGACCTGGGCAACCAAAATAGCACCGTCATGTCTCCTAACGAACAATGTCATATCTACTCCCCCTCTCTTGAAGCCACGAGCAAAAAGATAGGAAGTAAGCCTCTCGTACCAAGCACGGAGTGCTTGCTTCAAACCATACAAGGCTTTTCTCAGATAGTAGACGTGCTCTGGGTGCCTTTTGGTTGTTCCACATAAACCTCCTCCTGCAGAATGCCATTCAGAAAGGCACTCTTGACATCCATCTGATATAACTTGAAGCGCAGATGACATGCGATGGCGAGCAGAAGACGGACGGACTCTAGCCTCGTAACAGGAGCAAATGTCTCCCCAAAGTCTACACCCTCTATATGTGTATAGCCTTGAGCGACCAACCTAGCCTTATTACTGATTATGGTACCATTTTCATCCATTTTATTCTTAAAAATCCAACGGGTACCTGTCACATTAGTCTCACTAGGTCGGGGGACTAGTTCCCAGACATTATTCTTTTTAAACTGAAACAACTCATCCTGCATAGCAGATATCCAGTGTTCATCCTTGAGTGCTTCTTTATAGTTCTTGGGCTCGACTTTGGACGTGTAGCAAAGATGGCTAACAACGTTCTCTAGCTGAGCACGAGTCTTGACCCCTAGAGTGGGATCACCAACAATGGCAGAAGGGTCATGACTCTTGCGAACCCAAGCAGGTGTGTCACCTAGCGCAGGAGTAGGGTCCACAGAGTGTGAGAGAGGAACAGGTAAATCGCTTTCAGAACAATTATCATCCTCACACTGAAGGTTAGGATCAATAACCGTCGGAGGTTCGTCATCTTGCACGGTGACGTTTATTGATTCCAATTCTTAGAGCTCTTCACGTTAAAAACCCGGTACGCTCTGCTATTCGATGAATATCCTAGAAATATTCCCTCGTCGCTCCGGGAGTCGAACTTTCCTAATTGCTCTCTATCCCGTAGGATGTAGAATTTAATCCCAAAAATACGAAATTATGCCAAGTTGGGTTTCTTGCCAGTCCACAACTCATAAGGAGTCTGAAGTGTGTGTGGACGCAAATAAACCCTATTCACCGTGTGTCATGCAGTAGACACTGCCTCTGCCCAAAATCTGCTAGAAATTTTACGACCTAGAAGCATAGATCTAGCCATCTCTTGGATCATTCTATTTTTTCTCTCAGCAATCCCATTTTGTTGAGGAGTTCTCACAGAAGAAAACTCATGTTTGATCCCGAGGCTATCACAGTAAAGGTCTACCTTTGCTTCTGTGAATTCAGTGCCATTGTCACTACGCATCCTATTAATAGTGACACCGTGTTGATTTTGCAAGACACGGCACTTAGTCGTTAAAAATTCTACAGCATCGGATTTCTCTCTCAGAAAACCTACAGTGGAGTACCTAGAGAAATCATCTACCATCACGAGAATGTACCTCTTACCACCTAGACTCTCAGTACGAGTGGGACCCATAAGATCCATGTGAATCAACTCAAGAACACGAGAAGTGGTAATGGAATGCAACTTCCTATGAGGACTACGAATTTGTTTTCCCAACTGACAGGGTCCACAAACGGTCGAAGTTGACTTTCCAAGAGATGGTAAGCCACGTACTAGGTCCTTTTTAGCTAAGCGATTGAGATCTATAACGTTTACGTGACCTAGACGTTAGTGCCACAGATCCATAGGAGTGATCGTGGCGCTGTTGCAGACAAGTGAGGACGTGGGCTCAGTCCCATAGCAATTATCCTCGGTCCTCACCCCTTGCATCCAAAGTTTACCGACTTGATTGTAGACTTTACACGCGTCCCGGTCAAACTTTACTGCAAAGTCAGTGTCGCACAATTGGCTAATGATGAGAAGGTTTGCTTTCAAACCTTTGACGTACAAAAAAATTTCTAGCTTAGGAAATCCAGGTAACTCGACAGTACCACGTCCTATAATGCTAGACTTGCTCCCATCTCCAAAGGTGACTCTGCCATCCTGATAATCCTCAAGAGTCGTAAAAACTGAGGCATCACCTGTCATATGTCTAGAGCACCCACTATCAAAAAAACACTGTGAGGTATTGTGTGCTTTGAGAGAAACATGAACAACGAAGGCCTTTTTATCTTTCTTAGGAACCCAAGAAGAGATGACCTTTTGTTTGCCTTTGTTGTTGTTGGTTTTAGCTGGAATGTGAGAAGCATTCACTAACGGCAAAGACACCCGTCGGAATTCTTCCATTAAACTCTGGGTCGTGGCAGCTAAGAACTCAACTCGCTCTCTCAGACTAGAAAACTCATCAGTATGACGTGGTGGAGCAGTAGTACGTCGTGTCCGACCCATGCTATAGCAAGACTCCCTAAGGTGGCCTTTTCTTTTGCAATAAGTACAAAATAACACAGTCAAAGGCGGAACTTGGTTTGCTTTTCTTGGTCGAACTCTCCTTCGAGGTTTTTGACGATGGCCATAAGGATTCGTAGTAAACTCAGGAACTGGTCCATGAGCAATTTGGGAGGTGGAGGCACCATCATAACCAATTCCCTGCCGATCACCAAAACCTAAAGCGGGGCCGAGGAGCATCTTTCCCATTTTCCCAGATCTGTCCTCGATTTGAACCTTGACTTCCCGTGCTTTCTCAAGATCATGAGTCAGCTGGAAAACAAGGGCTTCAAGTTTCTTTTGAGTCTCCACGGAGGAATGGAGCTCACTCATAAGACTAGCCACTTGTTTAGTCAAATCCCCTCTTTCTTTCTTAAAAACACTCTCTCTCTCTCTCTAAATAAACTCTCTTTCTTGATATAGGCAGATTCTCTCTCTCTCAGGGCGGTGAAGGTGGAGGACTCTCTCTCTCTCGCTTTTCTTAATTCTTCCTCTAAGCCGGTGATTTTAAGGACTAACGCTTTGTTACGTTTTTTAGTTTTAAATGACTCAGAATATAACTCAGCTTTGGCGCGTTGAATATCACTCTCGCTCTAACTTGAGTTATCCTCCCCCTCACTCACATCGATCTCACTGTCGAGGTGTCCCTGTGAAGCATCATCCTCATCGTCGTGAAGAGAACTAGGAGTGCTCACTTGACTAGCCATGAATGCGGTGAAGTTACACTCATGCGGTGACTCATCTTCTGAATCCATCGTCTCGACCTCACTGTCGTCGCTAAGAGTATCATTAAGGACAGCTTTCCCTTTCTCTCTATTCAGACGAGTGGCACACTCAAAGGCTCTATGACCCCTACAATCACACTCAAAGCATCTCTCACTTTTTTTCTTAGGAGGATTTTTGGAGTCTTTTTCATTTTTCTTTTCAAACTTATTTTTCTCAAATTTCTTTTTATCTTTAAAATTGCCATTTTTCTTAAATTTGAGAATCCTCTTGAAATTTTTTGCAAAAAGAGCCAAATCATCTAAGTCAAAGTCACACTCAGAATCTGACGTGCCAGTCTATCTCTTTCTAGATGACTCTACCCTCTTTCTAGCCGACCCCTCACTCCTTCTCTCTTGGACATTAAGTGAAATTCCCTTATCTTTAGATTTAACAGTTTTAGGGAACATATCAATTTCATATGTTTGCAAATCTCCAACAAGCTCTTCCAATTTTAGCGTATTTAAATTACCCATAGAATTTAGCACAGTGACTTTAGGGATAAAACGCTTAGGCAAAGAACGAAGAATCTTTTTAACAACTCTAGCATTAGGAATATGTTCACCAAGATTAAAGCTAGTATTCACAATGTCAGAAAGTCTAGCATAAAATTCATCAAAGCATTCAGATTCATGCATGGTGATGGTTTCAAATTGAGTTGTTAAATTTTGCAATTTAGACTCTTTCACAGCATTTGTTCCTTCATGGTGTAATACCCCGTACTTTTGACTATAATTATTTTTGGGATTAATTAATTAATTAGCGTATTAATTGGAAATTAATCCGGGTTATAAATACTAATGAGATGTGAATTGGTATTTGATTATGTGCATATATGATTATATATGTATCTGGTACTATAAAATTTGTCGTGAGATTTATATACGGCATTTTAGAAATTTTGTTGAGACGCGTGGGACCGCCGCGTCACGGTATAATATATTGACGATAAAAGTGAATTTAAAATCTATAATCCGTATGGTCGTTTTGAGTGCGTCAACGCGTCCGGAAGGGTCGAGATAGTCCAAAAACACTACCCGGGGGTATAGTTTGGGTCCCGGGGTATTTTTAGGCCATACCGGTAACTTAAAGGGTATTTTAGTAATTTGGTATTTTTGGGTAATTAAAAGTGACGAAAATTAAGAGTTGTAATCTGATAAGGAATTGACCCAACCGACCCTTTATTAACCCCATAAGCTACGTAGGTTATCATTTAGTCTTCCAACTCTCCCAAAGCAAACCCTAGCCACCATAGCCTTTTGGAGAAGAAAGCTTGGAGAAGGAGAGAGAGAGAGGAATTCTGCAGAGATTCTTCACCAAATCAACACCAAATCCGAAATCAAACCAAGGCAAGTGATTTATTCCATTTAAATTTCAGAGAATGCTTCTTCCATGTTAGATTATTCATAAATTTTGTATGTTCTTGGAAGATAATGAAAAACCCATAAGTTTGGAGTTATTAGTTTAAATTTTGGGATATAGGTTGCATGTAGAATGTTACTGGAAGATTATATTAAGGGAATTATCGACTTTTGTTATACCAAAAACGGATTTAAGATGAAGTTTATGAATGTTCTTGAGATAAATCAGAAAACTAAGTTTTTGATGAAGATTGATCCATATGTAGCCTATAATTGTTGAAATACGGATTTATGGACGTTAGTAATATTGTAGGATTGTTATATGACATTACTATAACGTTATATTTGAGAATCACACGTTAGAAATAAGTTTTGGGACGTTTTCAAATCTGCAGAACGAAGCAGTCCGTAGCCATACCTGTTCGATCGATCGATCGACATTCATAAGTCGATCGATCGACTAGATCGATCGAGCGATATTCATAGGTCGATCGATCGACCTCCCCAGAATAAGTAAAATTTTCCTTAATTTGATTTTAGATGGTGGAAACCCTCGGAGAATATGTTTGGAGAACTTATGAATACCCTCACCCTTAAGGAAGACTAGTAGGTGTGATTATTATAGTGGACTTTAATTAGAATGCGATTCGGGGAATTATTCTAGGTTATTAAAATTCGTTAGAGAGGTAACGTTTGGGTTAATAGTGCAAAATTGTGTAATTCGATGAAATAAGGTTTAGAGCAGAAGTAAAGACCTTAGGAATAAAGATGTTATATTTGGGAATAATCGGAACTTAATAATCTATTATAGATAGGTTTTAAGGATAAGGGACTACGGCGTGAGACGTGTCGGCAATTTAACTTTATATTAACGGGAGACTTGAATAATATAAGTTTGGAAATGGTATAATGATGTAGAGTATTACAATTATACTACGGTGATTACTAAGATGCGTGTATACTTAGTATTGATATAGTATTTGTGTGTATGACATACCTACCATACTTGCTATCACGGGAGGTTTGCGTTCGCTTAGGACCCTCTAATCCGTGTGTGCCTACGGGGGGGATTTAGACTGGTACCTTGATGAACATAGGTCATAGAAAGACTTATTGTGATATTAATAAGTCCGCTGACCGTGGGAGCGTAGGTATGTGCGTGACCCACGTGATGGTGACTGTGTTCGCCTCCACTATTTGTGATTTGTGTTATCTGGACTATTCCTGAGAGATTCGGAATATGTGATCCTTATGTACGTGATGTACCGGGATGGATAGCAGAGTATGTGTGCACCATAGCTTAGATTGCGGGATGCTTGTATCGTATATTTATGATGTGAATAATATACACTTAATTAATGGAAATCCTCATGTTAATGTTGTAAAAATATTACGGTATTGTTTCGAGATATATAATGAGTTAGCTGATAGTTATATCGATGGCATAGTTAGTAACTGAGTTTACGTTAAACCTCTATTAAATTACGAGCGTTGTTATGTTAAATTAACCGAGTAAAATGGGTAGAACCTTTGGTAGTCTAGCTAGTTACGTTGTCACTTAGCTAGTGGAAAGGGTAGTTATAGATGGGTACTTACGTTAAGAGTGCACAGTTAGTCGAGAGGTGAGAATTTAATGTGAGTGCACGTCCTAACATGTACTTTACATTTAATGTTTTAAATGTTTTTAAAGCACTTGCAGGTTTTTAAAATGATTTCCACTTTCGGGCTCTGACCCATTTGCTTTCAAATATATTTTCTTGTAAAACCATTTTAGGTGCCCAGCCACAAGGACACCAAGCATAGGATTCTCATTCAGGTGACGAGTTGTAGCTGTTTGTGGAAGCTACAGGGATTTGCATGTAGACGCTTCTCTCATTTGGATTCCAGTCTCAGCATCTATCAGTCGTAGGGCATGTTGCCCAATTCTATTAGACATCTTTACATTTCAGTTTTCAGACTCTAGCATGTATTGCTCAGTATTCAGTTTTAGTTATTTATTTCAGTTTACTTATCAGTTGTGGGATTTGTATTGAGGAGTTTTTCCTCCAGAGTTTATTTACATTTTGTGATGGTTATTCGTTTTACTTCAGTATGGTGAATGGTGTTATTTAGTTATTCATTACTCTTGTTGCATGTTAATCAGATTTAATAAAATTTGGCACTTACTTTTTAAATACTAGGTGGTTAGTAATAATAAAACGTTTTCGACAGTGATGCTATTAACTGAGCCAACTTGGCATTTTGAATTAATTTTATAAAGGAGTAGCTACCCGGTGTTTAATTAGTCGGGGTGTCACACATGGGTGAGTTGTAAAACATCCCATGCCTCTTTTGACGTGGTGCATGTCATTATTCGTTTGAACTCATCAGGTGTGACAGACCCAAAAATAGCACTTAGACCCTTAGAATTAAAAGATGACCATTTAAATTCTTCTTCAGTCCAAGAAGTGACAGGTTTCAAGTTGATCACATTATCAACAGTCACGGAGGGGGGTGTCCCCCCTCTTTCAACCAAAATCCAGACACGTTCATCAATGGCTTTTAATGCAGATCTCATACGGGCTTTCCAATAGGCATAGTTTGTCCCGTCAAAAACTGACATTTTATTATATAACTTCTCCATTTGAACACGCACTTTTTCAAAAATCAATTTTTTTAGAAAATTGATATTTTAGAAAAATTTTGTGGAAAATAGGAATACGCGATAGATTAGGGTAACCTGCTCTGATACCAATTTGAGAACGTATGTGCTTGCGTTCAAATGAGCAAATTATATATTAAACACCTTTTAACTCAAACAAACCCTAAACATGCAACAGTATGTGATTGAATAAGATAATGAACTAAGCAAGAACATTCAAACACATGCTTGTGAGGAAAAATCCCCCAAAGGGGCAAAACCATTTATTTCCATTATAATATTATAACTGTACAATTTCGGATTACAATGAAAATACAAGTGACTAAAAATTACCCTCAGGTATCGAATTCTGTAGCCGACGGTTGGAGTTATCCCTTTCCAGTATGGCTGCAATGAAGAAGAAGATCGGTCTTCTCCATAATGGTATGAACAACAAAAGTGCGTTCCTGGGTTGCAAAGAGATTCACAAATGTTTGGAAATTTGGGTGAATCAAAAACCTAGAGTCTTGGGCTCAATAGGTGAAGACTTAGAGTTTTTGTGCTATGAAAATCGTGTATAGAAGTCTTGGAAAACCACTTCCCATAGTGGGATTATAAAGGAATAACATGGCCTAAAAAATCTCTGCACGATCTGTTTGAGATTATGCCAGGCGGACCGGTCCGGGTCTGAGGCAGATCGGTCCGGTTAGGCGGATCGGTTCTTTTATTTTTGGCTTCTTCGGTTCGCTTGCGGTCCGGGGTGTACTGGATTTTCAACAGGCGGACCGGTCCGGGTCTAAGGCGGACTGGTCCGCAGGCGGATCGGTTCTTTTATTCTGGGCGGACCGGTCCGGCCTGTCAGACTTTGATTCCTCTTCTTCTTTTGATATTCGGATCCGTTGATGACTGTATGAATCTTGAATTTCTTCAACGGCGTAACGACGTGCGACATAACAAATTGTTAATGGACAAAAAATGTCCTTACAGTATGGTATCGGTGAGAGTCAATGTTTCGTTTCTCTCTGCTAAGATTTTTTTTCTTTTGATAGTGCTTATTAGCTGCGGATATGGTTGGTGACATGAAGAGCTTTGTTTTTATAAAAGACTCCAAAAGCCAACTAGATTAAAACAAAAGAGAGATTACATGCAACAAAAAACCCCAAAATAAAAGGAAAACAGTCTTAGGCCTTATATATATGGCTGCAAAAGTAACTAAATGCTTGAGTTGATTGGTGTTCCCAACTAGGTTGATTCCACCAACATCAAGAGGCAAGCAAAAGAAAAGGGAAAAAAAGGGTTTTTTGAAGTGCAAAAAGGGCCAATACATCCTATATTCAAACAAAGTGTCCAAAATTAAGCTGATACTCTTCATTGAAGTCCAAGGAAAAAGGCTTGAGTGGGCAGCTTGATCATGAGGAGCTTTAGTCCATATTGGGGCCTTGGGATTGCCCTGAAATAAAATGAAGCCAAGAGTATAATAATGGAGATTAGATTTCTTATAAGTATAAAGTAAATATTGACATTATAAATCTGAGAGCATGAATTAATGGTATGCAAAGAAGACAAATATGGCATCACAATGGTATAACTAGTACCGACAATCATTTGCCACAAATAATGCTCCAAACAAAGAGAGTTTTGCATCACTAGAAGGGCTGAGCAAACCCTCACAATAATATGCAGATGCATCATATTTACACAGAGGGGGTAAAGAATCATATGCAAAAAAATAGAAATTAATGGGAACCATTTCTAAACCGATAATTAGGAAGGCCACACATGTCCTGTTAACAAGGGTGTGGATGGCTTGAAAAGAGGTACTCCACCATTTCATGTCTTGGTGCAAAATGCCAAGTTTAGACAGTTTTTTAGCAGGATTGTTGCCCTCTTTGTATATATGAGTATAAAATAACCTCATTTGGGCAAGCATTATAATGTAGTTGTGCCATCTAAGAGTAAGTGGCCAAGGGGGGTTGAAAGAAAGAGCCAAGAAAACGGCTAATAACTGTTACTGAATCTGACTCTATCCAAAGATGATGCCAACCATTATTCTAAGAAAATTCAATCCCAGAAATAACAACTTCAAGCTCAGCAAAAAAAGCAGTGTGGATGTCAATACTCTTATAGAAGGCACCAACAACTTGACCTTTAAAATTTCTAAAAAGACCTCCAATGGCTGTAGGATCTGGTGATCCTTTAGCAAGACCATCTGAGTTAAGTTTTATCCAAGAGGGACGGGGAAAAATCCATTGAACAGGGGTAACATAGGGGTCTTTGAGGGGTTTGCCTGAAATAGATAAAGTTTTTAGAATTTTCAAGTCATGAACAGTGTTAAACATGTGTACAGGAATGAACTTGGCAGTAAATTTGATCGAGGAGCGAATAAAAGCTTTGTCTTTAGTGAATATATTCCCACAACTGAGAAGCAGAGATAGGGAGATAAGGGGGCATGTGAAAGATATTAAATATCCATTTCCACCTAGTTGTAGCATAATGGTAGGTAAGAAACAGATGGTCCATTGATTCAAGGCTACAATGGAAGATTGTGTAACTAGGGTCAACTTTGAATTGTAACTCATAAAGCCAAGTTATAGTATGAAGTTTCCCTAACAAAACTCTTCAAGATAACAGGGATAATCTGTGAGGGATAAAACTTTTCCATAGGTGTTTAGACCAGGAGATGCAAGTGCTAGCAGTAGAGAAAACCTCATAATCATCTTTGAATAAAAGAGTGCTAGAGAAGTTACATGGACATATTGTAACATCATCAGATTGGGAGGAGGGAAGAATAATGGAGGAAATTTGGGTGGCAATATCAGGAAAGTGTTGTGAGAAAAGAGGGGGGATATGTCATTGGTTATTTTGAATGAACAAACTAACATTCCTTATAGGAGCTGGCAAATCAACTCCAGTAAGGGAATGAAGAGTGGATCCAAGCCAATTATCATGCCGGATATTAATGTTATTCCCATTTCCAATAATCCACCTGCAGTGGAGATGAATGATGCTAAAAGCTTCTTTCAAGCTGGGTCAGATATCTTGTAGGTGTAGTGCTCAGCAGTATTAAATCTAGGTTTAAAGAAGCTACTCCAGGGGGTTGGAAGAGTTAAGAATACTCCAAGCATGCTTAAGACAAGCAACATTATTAAGAGAAATAATATTTCTCAACCCCAATCCCCTAATGGATTTGGGGGTGCAAACAATTTGCAGGCAACTGTAATAGGGGGTTTCTTGGATATACAACCAGTCCAAAGAAAGTTCATAATGAAGGACTAAACTTTCTTGAGTAAACCAATGGGCCACTTGTAGATCATGAAGTTGTAAGTAAGAATTGGATAGATGATGGTTTTGATAACCTCACTTCTCCCAGCTATGAAGAGTAATTTTCCTTTCCAGCTACTCAATTTGGATATCACTTTGTCAGCATATGACTACATGTGTTTGATTTTTGGTTGCCCTCTAAAAATAGGAAGGCCCAGATAATGCAAGATAGAGGGGCCTTCTGTCACGACCCCGTCCCAAATAGTAGTGGGGAACGAGTGTCTTGACATGCCACCAAGTCAAAAAAAAATTCTGACTTAAATTGTTTCCTTAATTAAATGCAGCGAAAATATAATTACATGGTTATGAATCGTAAAATACTGAAATTTAAGGAATTACATCATCAGAACTTTCTAAAAGGAAACTTCTTTATTTTACAAGTAACAACGAGTTACAACTTAAAATGAAATTTAAAACTTATTACAAGGGAGCCAAACATGCTCTATATGATATAACAAACTTTTTACTTAAAATAACAAAAAGAGATCTAAAAGATGGATCTTCCATATAGTCCTTTTACGTTCCCTCCAAGCCTACTTATTTCCTGAAAAATGATTAGTTATACAACATCAGTTAAAAGCCGAGTGAGATTTAATCTCTAGACATTTCAGGGTTTTCAGAAAATATATACCTATTCAAGTCAACAGAGAAGGCATATACATATATGGATAGGAACTTGTAGTAAATAAATACATATTTTGAAATGAAAGTATATATATCATAATTGGATAGCTCAGAATAAGACGAATGCAACAAATCAAATGTGATATCTTTTTCTTTCAATCATATCATTTTAATGGCCAAGTACACTCTAATACCGTATTACACTACACCAAAACTGGCGATTGGTCACGGCCAAAATCCCTGACCAAAACGGTGGGTCGCGGACTTTGGCCGTGACCATTTCTGGCGTGACCATTTTCGTGGGTCGCGGCCCAAGTCCGTGACCAAAAAAAGGTCACGGCCAAGAGAGGTCATTGCAAATGGTCGCGGACTTTGGCCGTGACCCATGCCGTGACGGGTCGCGGCTCTAATCCGTGACCCATAACCGTGACAAATTAGTCGTGACCAAAGTCCGCGACCCATGTGCGTGACAAAAAAAAATTAAAATTATTGGTCGCGGCCCTTGTCCATGACCCACAACCGTGACAAATTGGTCGCGGCCAAAGTCCGCGACCCATGTGCGTGACAAAAAATAAATAAAAAAATTGGTCGCGGCCCTTGTCCATGACCCACAACCGTGACAAATTGGTCGCGGACTTTGGCCGCGACCCATGTGCGTGACAAAAAAAAATAAAAAAAATTGGTCGCGGCCCTAGTTCGCGACCCATTACCGTGACAAAAAATAAAAAAAAATGGTCGCGGACTTTGGCCGCGACCATTTTTAAGCGCGACAAAAAAAAAATGGTCATGGACAAAGTCCATGACCATATTTATCTGTAATTTAAAAAAAATGTATTTTTTTGTCCAATCCTAAAATTGGGGTTCCTGTGAGTGCATCATCGGTTGCTACGAGTTGTTACAAATATTTATTATAGGCAAAACAATAAAAAAAATCACAAATTGCGAATTGAGAATGTTGTTAATAAACAAATATATATACAAACTTAAAAATATTACACGTCTTAATAATTCACAGACCAAAAAAAAATTGGGCAGAGTTTCCTCTATTTTCTTGACATTTCAAAACCTGTAAATGAAAAACCTGCTTATTATAAAGCCCGTACGGCTATAAAATTCAACAATCAAATTATAAAAGCCCGCACGGCCATAAAACTAAACAATAAAAGCCTGCACGGCTATAACACATAAAAAACATTATCCTGAATGTCCATAACATATAACTAATCATCATGTTGTAAACCATTGCCTCCTTCATTTGATCCACGTGCAAAAATCCTACAAATGATAGGATACAAAAAACAAAAGTATCAGTAACCAAGTAGTTTTACAAAAAAATTAATCACGCTGAAAAATTGCATATATGAGTTAAAATTATCAGTAACCAAGTAGAAATATAAAAATTAAGTGTAGAAATAAGCAAATTACCATCGTACTCTCAAATCGGGAGACCCGCGACTGCGGGGTCAGTTCCTACGAGTTACATTGGTCCCGTGGGAGGTGTTGGTGCCACCCACGGGGCCGTTCGGGGGCTGTTTCGAGTTTTCACCCTCTAACGCCATGTTTTTAAGCCTAAGTGTGGAAATAAGCAAATTATCGTCGTACTCTCAAACCGGGAGACCCGCGGCTGCGGGGTCAGTTCCTACGAGTTACGCTGGTCCCGTGGGAGGCGTTGGTGCCACCCACGGGGCCGTTCGGGGGCTGTTTCGAGTTTTCACCCTCTAACGCCATGTTTTTAAGCCATAGTGTGGAAATAAGAAAATTACCGCCGTACTCTCAAACCGGGAGACCCGCGGCTGCGGGGTCAGTTCCTACGAGTTACGTTGGTCCCGTGGGAGGTGTTGGTGCCACCCACGGGGCCGTTCGGGGGCTGTTTCGAGTTTTCACCCTCTAACGCCATGTTTTTAAGCCTAGTGTGGAAATAAGCATATTACCGTTGTACTCTCAAACCGGGAGACCCGCGGCTGCGGGGTCAGCTCCTACGAGTTACGTTGGTCCCGTGGAAGGTGTTGGTGCCACCCACGGGGCCGTTCGGGGGCTGTTTCGAGTTCTCACCCTCTAACGCCATGTTTTTAAGCCTAAGTGTGGACATAAGCAAATTACGGTCGTGCTCTCAAATCGGGAGACCCGCGGCTGTGGGGTCAGTTCCTACGAGTTACGTTGGTCCCGTGGGAGGTGTTGGTGCCACCCACGGGGCCGTTCGGGGGCTGTTTCGAGTTCTCACCCTCTAACGCCATGTTTTTAAGCCTAAGTGTGGAAATAAACAAATTACCGTCGTACTCACAAACCGGGAGACCCGCGTCTGCGGGGTCAGCTCCTACGAGTTACGTTGGTCCCGTGGGAGGTGTTGGTGCCACCCACGGGGCCGCTCGGGGGCTGTTTCGAGTTCTCACCCTCTAACGCCATGTTTTTAAGCCTAAGTGTGGAAATAAGCAAATTACGGTCGTGCTCTCAAACCGGGAGACCCGCGGCTGTGGGGTCAGTTCCTACGAGTTACGTTGGTCCCGTAGGAGGTGTTGGTGCCACCCACGGGGCCGTTCGGGGGCTGTTTCGAGTTCTCACCCTCTAACGCCATGTTTTTAAGCATAAGTGTGGAAATAAGCAAATTACCGTCGTACTCTCAAACTGTGAGACCCGCGACTGCGGGGTCAGTTCCTACGAGTTACGTTGGTCCCGTGGGAGGCGTTGGTGCCACCCACGGGGCCGTTCCGAGGCTGTTTCGAGTTCTCACCCTCTAACGCCATGTTTTTAAGCCTAAGTGTGGAAATAAGCAAATTACCGTCGTACTCACAAACCGGGAGACCCGCGTCTGCGGGGTCAGTTCCTACGAGTTACGTTGGTCCCGTGGGAGGTGTTGGTGCCACCCACGGGGCCGCTCGGGGGCTGTTTCAAGTTCTCACCCTCTAACGCCATGTTTTTAAGCCTAAGTGTGGAAATAAGCAAATTACCGTCGTACTCTCAAACCGGGAGACCCGCGGCTGCGGGGTCAGTTCCTACGAGTTACGTTGGTCCCGTGGGAGGTGTTGGTGCTACACACGGAGCCGTTCGGGGGCTGTTTCGCGTTCTCACCCTCTAACGCTATGTTCTTAAGCCTAAGTGTGGAAATAAGCAAATTACCGCCGTACTCTCAAACCGGGAGACCCGCGGCTGCGGGGTCAGTTCCTACGAGTTACGTTGGTCCCGTGGGAGGTGTTGGTGCCACCCACGGGGCCGTTCGGGGGCTGTTTCGAGTTCTCACCCTCTAACGCCATGTTTTTAAGCCTAAGTGTGGAAATAAGCAAATTACTGTCGTACTCTCAAACCGGGAGACCCGCGGCTGCGGGGTCAGTTCGTATGAGTTACGTTGGTCCCGTGGGAGGTGTTGGTGCTACCCACGGGGCCGTTCGGGGGCTGTTTCTTGTTCTCACCCTCTAACGCCATGTTTTTAATCCTAGGTGTGGAAATAAGCAAATTACCATTGTACTCTCAAACCGGGAGACCCGCGGCGGCGGGGTCAGTTCCTACGAGTTACTTTGGTCCCGTGGGAGGTGTTGGTGCCACCCACGGGGCCGTTCGGGGGCTGTTTCGAGTTTTCACCCTCTAACGCCATGTTTTTAAGTCTAAGTGTGGAAATAAAAAAAATTACCGTCGTACTCTCAAACCGGGAGACCCGCGGCTGCGGGGTCAGTTCCTACGAGTTACGTTGGTTCCGTGGGAGGCGTTGGTGCCACCCACGGGGCCGTTCGGGGGCTGTTTCGTGTTCTCACCCTCTAACGCCATGTTTTTAAGCCTAAGTGTGAAAATAAGCAAATTACCGTCGTACTCTCAAACTGGGAGACCCGCGTCTACGGGGTCAGTTCCTACGAGTTACGTTGATCCCGTGGGAGGTGTTGGTGCCACCCACGGGGCCGTTCGTGGGCTGTTTCGAGTTCTCACCATCTAACACCATGTTTTTAAGCCTAAGTGTGGAAATAAGCAAATTACCGCCGTACTCTCAAACCGAAAGACCCGCGGCTGCGGGGTCAGTTCCTACGAGTTACGTTGTTCTCGTGGGAGGTGTTGGTGCCACCCACGGGGCCGTTCGGGGGCAGTTTCGAGTTCTCACCCTCTAACGCCATGTTTTTAAGCCTAATTGTGGAAATAAGCAAATTACCATCGCACTCTGAAATCGGGAGACCCGCGGCTGCGGGGTGAGTTCCTACGAGTTACGTTGGTCCCGTGGGAGGTGTTGGTGCCACCCACGGGGCCGTTCGGGGGTTGTTTCGTGTTTTCACCCTCTAACGCCATGTTTTTAAGCCTAAGTGTGGAAATAAGCAAATTACCGTCGTACTCTCAAACCGGGAGACCCGCGGCTGCGGGGTCAGTTCCTACGAGTTACGTTGGTCCCGTGGGAGGTGTTGGTGCCACCCACGGGGCCGTTCCGGTGCTGTTTCGAGTTCTCACCCTCTAACGCCATGTTTTCAAGTCTAAGTGTGGAAATAAAAAAAATTACCGTCGTACTCTCAAACCGGGAGACCCGCAGCTGTGGGGTCAGTTCCTACGAGTTACGTTGGTCCCGTGGGAGGTGTTGGTGCCACCCACGGGGCCGTTCGAGGGTTGTTTCGAGTTCTCACCCTCTAACGCCATGTTTTTAAGCCTAAGTGTGGAAATAAGCAAATTACCGTCGTACTCTGAAATTGGGAGACCCGCGGCTGCGGGGTCAGTTCCTACGAGTTACGTTGGTCCCGTGGGAGGTGTTGGTGCCACCCCCGGGGCCGTTCCGGGGCTGTTTCGAGTTCTCACCCTCTAACGCCATGTTTTCAAGTCTAAGTGTGGAAATAAAAAAAATTACCGTCGTACTCTCAAACCGGGAGACCCGCGGCTGCGGGGTCAGTTCCTACGAGTTACGTTGGTCCCGTGGGAAGCGTTGGTGCCACCCACGGGGCCGTTCGGGGGCTGTTTCGTGTTCTCACCCTCTAACGCCATGTCTTTAAGCCTAAGTGTGGAAATAACAAATTACCGTCGTACTCTCAAACCGGGAGACCCGCGTCTGCGGGGTCAGTTTCTACGAGTTACGTTGGTCCCGTGGGAGGTGTTGGTGCCATCCACGGGGCCATTCGGGGGCTGTTTCGAGTTCTCACCCTCTAACACCATGTTTTTAAGCCTAAGTGTGGAAATAAGAAAATTACCGCCGTACTCTCAAACCGGGAGACCCGCGGGTGCGGGGTCAGTTCCTACGAGTTACGTTGGTCCCGTGGGAGGTGTTGGTGCTACCCACGGGGCCGTTCGGGGGCTGTTTCGAGTTCTCACCCTCTAACGCCATGTTTTTAAGCCTAAGTGTGGAAATAAGAAAATTACGGCCTTACTCTCAAACCGGAAGACCCGCAGCTGGGGGGTCAGTTCCTACAAGTTACGTTGGTCCCGTGGGAGGTGTTGGTGCCACCCATGGGGCCGTTCGAGGGCTGTTTCGAGTTCTCACCCTCTAACACCATGTTTTTAAGCATAAGTGTGGAAATAAGAAAATTACCGCCGTACTCTCAAACCGGGAGACCCGCGGCTGCGGGATTCTGTTCCTACATGTTACGTTGGTCCCGTGGGAGGTGTTGGTGCCACCCACGGGGCCGTTCGGGGGCTGTTTCGTGTTTTCACCCTCTAACGCCATGTTTTTAAGCCTAAGTGTGGAAATAAGCAAATTACCGCCGTACTCTCAAACCGGGAGACCCGCGGCTGCGGGATCAGTTCCTACGAGTTACGTTGGTCCCGTGGGAGGCGTTGGTACCACCCACGGGGTCGTTTAGGGGCTGTTTCGAGTTCTCACCCTCTAACGCCATGTTTTTAAGCCTAAGTGTGGAAATAAGCAAATTACCGCCGTACTCTCAAATCGGGAGACCTGCAGCTGCGGGGTCAGTTCCTACGAGTTACGTTGGTCCCGTGGGAGGTGTTGGTGTCACCCACGGGGCCGTTCGGAGGCTGTTTCGAGTTCTCACCCTCTAACGCCATGTTTTTAAGCCTAAGTGTGGAAATAAGCAAATTACCGTCGTACTCACAAACCGGGAGACCCGCGTCTGCGGGGTCAGTTCCTACGAGTTACGTTGGTCCCGTGGGAGGTGTTGGTGCCACCCACGGGGCCGCTCGGGGGCTGTTTCAAGTTCTCACCCTCTAACGCCATGTTTTTAAGCCTAAGTGTGGAAATAAGCAAATTACCGTCGTACTCTCAAACCGGGAGACCCGCGTCTGCGGGGTCAGTTTCTACGAGTTACGTTGGTCCCGTGGGAGGTGTTGGTGCCATCCACGGGGCCATTCGGGGGCTGTTTCGAGTTCTCACCCTCTAACACCATGTTTTTAAGCCTAAGTGTGGAAATAAGAAAATTACCGCCGTACTCTCAAACCGGGAGACCCGCGGGTGCGGGGTCAGTTCCTACGAGTTACGTTGGTCCCGTGGGAGGTGTTGGTGCTACCCACGGGGCCGTTCGGGGGCTGTTTCGAGTTCTCACCCTCTAACGCCATGTTTTTAAGCCTAAGTGTGGAAATAAGAAAATTACGGCCTTACTCTCAAACCGGAAGACCCGCAGCTGGGGGGTCAGTTCCTACAAGTTACGTTGGTCCCGTGGGAGGTGTTGGTGCCACCCATGGGGCCGTTCGAGGGCTGTTTCGAGTTCTCACCCTCTAACACCATGTTTTTAAGCATAAGTGTGGAAATAAGAAAATTACCGCCGTACTCTCAAACCGGGAGACCCGCGGCTGCGGGATTCTGTTCCTACATGTTACGTTGGTCCCGTGGGAGGTGTTGGTGCCACCCACGGGGCCGTTCGGGGGCTGTTTCGTGTTTTCACCCTCTAACGCCATGTTTTTAAGCCTAAGTGTGGAAATAAGCAAATTACCGCCGTACTCTCAAACCGGGAGACCCGCGGCTGCGGGATCAGTTCCTACGAGTTACGTTGGTCCCGTGGGAGGCGTTGGTACCACCCACGGGGTCGTTTAGGGGCTGTTTCGAGTTCTCACCCTCTAACGCCATGTTTTTAAGCCTAAGTGTGGAAATAAGCAAATTACCGCCGTACTCTCAAATCGGGAGACCTGCAGCTGCGGGGTCAGTTCCTACGAGTTACGTTGGTCCCGTGGGAGGTGTTGGTGTCACCCACGGGGCCGTTCGGAGGCTGTTTCGAGTTCTCACCCTCTAACGCCATGTTTTTAAGCCTAAGTGTGGAAATAAGCAAATTACCGTCGTACTCTCAAACTGGGAGACCCGCGGCTTCGGGGTCAGTTCCTACGAGTTACGTTGGTCCCTTGGGAGGTGTTGGCTCCACCCTAGGGGCCGTTCGGGGGCTGTTTCGAGTTCTCACCCTCAAACGCCATGTTTTTAAGCCTAAGTGTGGAAATAAGCAAATTACCGTCGCACTCTGAAATCGGGAGACCCGCGGCTGCGGGGTCAGTTCCTTCGAGTTACGTTGGTCCCGTGGGAGGTGTTGGTGCCACCCACGGGGACGTTCGGGGGCTGTTTCGTCTTCTCACCCTCTAACGCCATGTTTTTAAGCCTAAGTGTGGAAATAAGCAAATTACCGCCGTACTCCCAAACCGGGAGACCCGCGGCCGCGGGGTCAGTTCCTATGAGTTACGTTTGTCCCGTCGGAGGTGTTGGTGCCACCCACGGGACCGTTCCGGGGGCTGTTTCGAGTTCTCACCCTCTAACGTCATGTTTTTAAGCCTAAGTGTGAAAATAAGCAAATTACCGTCGTACTCTCAAAACGGGAGACCCGCGGCTGCGGGGTCAGTTCCTACGAGTTACGTTGGTCCCGTGGGAGGTGTTGGTGCCACCCACGGGGCCGTTCGGGGGTTGTTTCGTGTTCTCACCCTCTAACGCCATGTTTTTAAGCCTAAGTGTGGAAATAAGAAAATTACCGTCGTACTCTGAAACCGGGAGACCCGCGTCTGCGGGGTCAGTTCCTACGAGTTACGTTGGTCCCGTGGGAGGTGTTGGTGTCACCCACGGGGCCGTTCGGGGGCTGTTTCGAGTTCTCACGCTCTAACGCCATGTTTTTAAGCCTAAGTGTGGAAATAAGCAAATTACCGTCGTACTCTCAAACTGAGAGACCCGCGGCTTCGGGGTCAGTTCCTACGAGTTACGTTGGTCCCTTGGGAGGTGTTGGTGCCACCCACGGGGCCGTTCGGGGGCTGTTTCGAGTTCTCACCCTCTAACACCATATTTTTAAGCCTAAGTGTTGAAATAAGCAAATTACCGTCGCACTCTGATATCGGGAGACCCGCGGATGCGGGGTCAGTTCCTTCGAGTTACGTTGGTCCCGTGGGAGGTGTTGGTGCCACCCACGGGGACGTTCGGGGGCTGTTTCGTGTTCTCACCCTCTAACGCCATGTTTTTAAGCCTAAGTGTGGAAATAAGCAAATTACCGCCGTACTCTCAAACCGGGAGACCCGCGGCCGCGGGGTCAGTTCCTATGAGTTACGTTTGTCCCGTGGGAGGTGTCGGTGCCACCCACGGGGCCGTTCCGGGGGCTGTTTCGAGTTCTCACCCTCTAACGCCATGTTTTTAAGCCTAAGTGTGGAAATAAGCAAATTACCGTCGTACTCTCAAACCGGGAGACCCGCGGCTGCGAGGTCAGTTCCTACGAGTTACGTTGGTCCCGTGGGAGGTGTTGGTGCCACCCACGGGGCCGTTCGGGGGCTGTTTCGTGTTCTCACCCTCTAACGCCATGTTTTTAAGCCTAAGTGTGGAAATAAGCAAATTACCGTCGTACTCTCAAACCGGGAGACCCGCGTCGGCGGGGTCAGTTCCTACGAGTTACGTTGGTCCCGTGGGAGGTGTTGGTGCCACCCACGGGGCCGTTCGGGGGCTGTTTCGAGTTCTCACCCTCTAACGCCATGTTTTTAAGCCTAAGTGTGGAAATAAGTAAATTACCGTCGTACTCTCAAACCGGTAGACCCGCGGCTGCGGGGTCAGCTCTTACGAGTCACGTTGGTCCCGTGGGAGGTGTTGGTGCCACCCACGGGGCCGTTCGGCGGCTGTTTCGTGTTCTCACCCTCTAACGCCATGTTTTTAAGCCTAAGTGTGGAAATAAGAAAATTACCGTCGTACTCTCAAACCGGGAGTCCCGCGGATGCGGGGTCAGTTCCTAGGAGTTACATTGGTCTCGTGGGAGGTGTCGGTGCCACCCACGGGGATGTTCGGGGCTGTTTCGAGTTCTCACCCTCTAAAGCCAAGTTTTTAAGCCTAAGTCTAAAAATATGCAAATTACCGTCGTACTCTCAAATCGGGAGACCCGCGGTTGCGGGGTCAGTTCCTACGACTTACATTGGTCCCGTGGGAGGTGTTGGTGCCACCCACGGAGACGTTCCGTGGCTCTTTCGAGTTATCACCCTATAACGCCATGTTTTTAAGACTAAGTCTAGAAATATGTAAATTACAATCGTATTCTCAAACCGGGAGTCCCGCGGCTGTAGGGTCAGTTCCTATGAGTTACATTGGTCCTTTGGGAGGTGTTGGTGCCACCCACGGGGAGGTTCCGGGGCTGTTTCGAGTTCTCACCCACTAACGCCTTGTTTTTAAGCCTAAGTCTAGAAATATGCAAATTATCGTCGTATTCTCAAACCGGGAGTCCCGCGACTGCGGGGTCAGTTCCTACGAGTTACATTGGTCCCATGGGAGGTGTTGGTGCCACCCACGGGGCCGTTCGGTGGCTGTTTAGAGTTTTCACTCTCTAATGCCATGTTTTTAAGCCTAAGTCTAGAAATATGCAAATTACCGTCGTTTTCTTAAACTGGGAGTCCCGCGACTGCGGGGTGAGTTCCTACGAGTTACTTTGGTCCCGTGGGAGGTGTTGGTGCCACCCACGGGGGCGTTCCGTGGCTGTTTCTAGTTCTCACCCTCTAACGCCATGTTTTTAAGCCTAAGTCTAGAAATATGCAAATTATCATCGTATTCTGAAACCGGGAGTCCCGCGACTGCAAGGTCAGTTCCCATTATCGTATTCTGAAACCGGGAGTTTAAAATATTTTCAACATATTATCCAATAGTGAAACCAATAATTATCCTGTACTCCTTCTAATTATCCCATACTCCTTCTAAAATACTATCCAACAACATTCCAACAACCAATAATTATGCAACAGCCAAACCAAACAAAACCAATAACTATCCCGTACTCCTTCTATCATCTAAAAGATTTAGTAGATAATGCATATCAATTATATAACTACTTTAGTTAATGTACAGAGTACCTGGTGTGTAATGAAGAACTGGTATCCAATTGGTTAGATCTGCAATACGTAAGCAATGTGTTATGAAGAACGGGTATGTAAAATTAAATAAAGTACCGCACAAAACTACTGAATTCTTTTTTAAAATTAAAGAAAGTACGATACTGTACAGGTACTGCTACAAAAAAATATAGGGGATGCTACAAAACTTCCTTCAAACAAAACAGGGGTTGGGGTTGGTTTTTGCGTAGGTAGAGGAATGTTTGAGTTGGATTCTTTGGTTTTCTTGGGACGCGGTACAACCCTTCTTTGTTGCCAATTCATTAAACCTTTCATAAACGTGTTTATTGTGATCCAAATTCTCAGATTGAAAACGTGGTAGAGACTACAATAGTAATACACAAGAAGAGATACAAATTTCATCAATCAAGCTCACGAGATGTTAATATTAGTATTCATTACAAAACCAAAAAACAAACCTTTCGCCAATCATCGTTCGAAAGACTCTCCACCAACTTTGGGCCATCCGAAAAGAATCCTCGTGCTAGAGGACTATACGCGACAACGCCTATCCCAAGTTCTCTATATAATAACAATGATAGGAAACAATTTAGATTTTGAAAAAAAAATCACGCATTACTTAAAAAAAAAAGACAATATTGGATATGAAGAGAAATGACTAACCTACAAGTAGGAATTATGTCCTCTTCAACATCTCTTGTCCAAAGAGACTATTCCAACTGGACTGCTGTTATAGGATGAACTGCATGCGCTTTTCTTATGGTTGAAGCCGAGGCTTCGGAAAGATCGATGTATTTTATTTTACCTTCTTCAACTAATTTCTTGAGTTCTCCCATCTTGACAAAAGGCATCATTACACAGAATTAGACACAAACTTGAAAAAATAAAAAAGAGGGGTTTCAGAAAAGGAGAAAGAAAAATATGAATGGATGATAATTATTTCAAGGCTCAAAATCACCAAATATGAGAACCAATCAATCCAAAACTTATTCTTCAGTAAAGGGAAACAAGGAGTATTATGTAAACCCATTAAACACTGTTTGCTCTGCAACTTTGTTAATCTGGAATGCAGGAAGCAACAAAACAAAAATACAAACAATACAAAACCAAAATCTATGCAGTATTATCATACAATGACTGGACATATTTATTTATATCAGCCTCTGGTTACAAGCTTCAACGAATAAGTAATAAACAGGGCACACCACAAAGCGAGTAAATTTTCTTTCTCATACCTTCTTTCCGATTTTTTGAATGCTATGGTTTGGAATTTCGGTCTTTCTTCGGCACATAGCCTTCAATTGCATTTGATGGGCCAATCCACTCTTCTGAAAATACTTCCCCAGATTTAATATCTATTTTTTCCCGAATCTTTAACTCTGAGAACCCCAAATCCCCATTCCTCCCCAAACCCTCTTCAGAATCCAAACTCAGTCCACCAAACCACCTCATGACTTGATCAAGTTTTGCTTAGTTAAAAACCGCACACATCTCTTCCTGCAACATCCCAACAAACGTTCGACTATTAACAACACAAGTGGTGGAGCAATATATGCACGTCTCATGATAACGAAAAAGGATGGTTCAATCTGCGCATTAATCAAACCGACCAAAATCCTGCCCAACCTCCATACACGGCCATACCTGCTACCAGGGTTTGGGGAAGAAACTCCATACCTGCTACCAGCGTTTGGGGAAGAAATAAACCAAATGAGCGGGGAAATGAAAATTTTGAGTCGCTTTGTTTTGTTTTAGGTTTAACAGTGGTCACGGCCTAGAGCCATGACCCACTCACCGCGACCCATTAATGAAGCTAAGTGGGGTGTGTACTGCCTATTGGTCACGGCCCATAGCCGTGACCCTCAATCTGTGATGCGCGACCCTTTTTATCAACACTATTGCTTGAATGAGGGATGGTCACGGCCCATAGTCGTGACCCATACCCAGAAATGGTCACGGCCCTAAACCGTGACCCTCAATGTGTGTAATTTCTTCTTTGTCATGCCATGGATCACGGACGTGGGCCGTGACCCATCCGCGACCAAGCTTGGAGGGAATTTTAGCGCGAGTTTGGCGCCAAGATGGTCACGACCTGGTCACGGCCCAAGTCCGCGACCACTGTGGTCGCGGACTTGGGCCGTGACCACTTCCAGAACATAGATAATTTAGTGTGATAATAAATATGGTCACGCCAAATATTGAGTGGGTCACGGCCCAAGTCCGCGACCAGCTGGTCGCAGACTTGGGCCGTGACCCACTAGGCGTGACCATTCGCAGGATTTGGTGTAGTGTTATTCTCCGGTAGTTGAGGGTCAATCGAAGTAGTTCGTCACAACGCCTTATTTAGGGCACACCACGATAACCCAGCTAGGAAGGTCAGTCAATAAAGAGGTCCCTTAGGCCGAATCATATTTTTAATATTCAATATCCTTTTCAATAATCATTTTAATCGGTATGTTTATATGGACAAATATAAACATATCACAATTGAATCAATCATCAGTATCGCATGAATTTTGAGAATAAAAGCAGTTCACAAAATACATAGTTTGCATAATATCATATAATAGAAATACACAAGGACTGTCAGACTACTCACCCAAAATGGAGGTCAAATTTACTGGTATTGAGTCTTCGATCACACGTTAATCTGATAAAGATTTAAGTACACATTCTAAGGTCTAGTTTATACTATACTTTAATAATAACTTCTCCTTTTAAAGGATTGTTGAATCCTTATTTGTCAACTTTTAAAACTCATTGATCGTAATTGAAGAATTCAATTCATAGTCCTTCCTCATCAGTCCGTTCCTAGTAGAGATGGAGGGTCACAGAGGCACCACTTAAATACCATCTCATCTAGATGGAACATTTTCGGATTCATTCCCAGTAGAGATGGAGGGTCACAGGGGCACCACTTAAATACCATCTCATCTAGATAGAACTTCATCGGGCCTAACTTTGGAATAACTTAAATGGGATTACGAGCAATTTCTTTAAAAAGAATCATTTTTTTAAAAGCGTATAATTTCAAACAAGTTTATAAAATCAACTTCGATTTGTTCTAAATTTTAAGTTTTGATTAGTGAATCCTTTAGTGTATTTTACTAGCATAACTACTAAGTAAAGCTATAAAACAATAAATTAAAATTATAAAGATGCATTATAACATTAAGATTACCTTAAGATGAATATCCCTAAGAACTTCTTCTTAAACGTTTCCAGGCTTTCTCTCACTACTTCTCTCTATAATTCTCAAGGAATTTGGTGTGAGTTTCAAATGATCCCCAAAGGCCCTATTTATAGTTTTCCAAAGATATCATGGCATTGACACGTGTCCATGCTGACCAAGCTTTTACAATGGCGAGTCAGCATTGACGTGTCGCGTAACAGAGGCGTCTTGTAGTCTTATTTCACTGGACCGCGACACGTATTTTAGCTTCTCCTCTAACGCCGACACGTGTTTTGGCTTCTCCTCTAACGACGACACGTGTACAGTGGAGGTGTCAAAACCAAGCACGAGGTGTCGAGCACAAGGTGGAAAGGTATTAAGGGTATAAGGGTCATTTTGCACCTGAAGGGCATTTTGGTAATTTCACACCATATATTTTCAATATTTCTTATAGGTCCCTGAAAATATTTTATTTACGAAAAGGCCCCTTTTTATTTTTTATTTTGGTCCCTGAAACTTTCTTTACTAAAACCAAGTCCCTAAAGTTTCATAAAATTATATTTTCTACCCCAAAACTTATCACTTAGATTAGGATGTGCCATAAAATCTCAATTTGACCCATTTTATCATTGATTCTTCAAATTTAAAAACGGGCTCGAAATATCATATATGTAATAATATATCATTATTAGATAGTAAGTGTGACGAAATTGAAAGAAGACAATTATATATTCGCATAAGAAAATGGGGTCATTACACCTTCTTTAAGGCCCAAAGTTTGAAGTATGCTCATTTTATTAGACAAAGCTCCCTTACGAAAGTAGACCAGAGATTTGGTGGAACTGATGATTTTTCTAGAAGAGGCAATATATTCCTCTAGGAAAGAGGATAAGTTGTTGATGGAACTAAGGTCCCCATGACAAAACACCATAAGATTATTAGCATAAAGAAGGTAAGTGGGGGCATTGAAACCTCTAGGGGAGGAAATGTGCTTAATGTGACTTGCAGCACTCAAGGCACTAAGGCCTCTGTTTAAGACTTCCTCTTCACGGCAGAAAAGAATAGGGGAGAGGGGGTCCCCCTATCTAACTCCCTTAAAGCATGAAAAGTAACCATGGGGAGTACCATTTACTAGAATAGAGAGTTTAGATGATTTGAGAATGGTGTGGATCCACCCAATAAATTTGGAACTAAACCCAAAAGATTTTAAGGTGAGAAGAATAAATTTCCCATCCATGGTATCAAAAGCTTTGACAATATCAAATTTTATGCCAATGTTTCCGCCAAGATTTTTGTAGTTAAGCAAGTTAAAACATTCAGAGGCAATCCCGATGGCATTATGAATGCTTCTACCTTTGGTAAACCCAAACTGAAGAGGGGATATTAATTTGTGCACAAAGAGGTTGATTCTTTCAGCCAAAATCTTAGGGATAATTTTGAAAGCAAAATTAGCAAGGGCTATAGGCCTGTACTGATTGAGAGAAGTGTCTACAGGGGTCCTAGGAAGAAGGAAAATAAAGCTAGAGTTGAAAGTAGATAAGAGCCAATTTTAGTAAAAGAAGGCTTTGATGGAAGTGCACACATCATAGTGAATGATATCCCAACATTTTGAAAAGATGGTCCTGGAAAGCCATCTGGGCCAGGAGAGGATTTACTACTAAGAGAAAAGACTGCATTCTTTATCTTAAGATCAGTGGGAATGACATCCAAGATATTACAATTAGCATCATTTAGAAGGCAGGGGTGTATTTAGATATGAAATCATAATCAGGATAGCAGTGAGAGCTATTGTAAAGGTTGGTGAAAAATTGAACAACATGGAGTTGAATATCTCATGGGGAGGCATAAGAAATACCATCATGAGAGATGGTGGTTATTTTGTTGCCATGGGAGTTATAAGAAGAAATTTTATGAAAGAAAGTGGTGTTCTTGTCACCATCTATGAGCCAATGGGATTTACCTTTGTCTTTCCCCATCAGTTAAGCAGGACAAATATATAGCTTTGGCATCAATTTCCTCTCTAAGAAGCTGATCAGACATAGAACACCCATTCTTTTTTTAATAGAGTCTAAGAGATTTCTAGCATCAATAAATTTTTTATGGATGTTGCCAAAAACATCTTTATTCCATGTCTTAAGGGTAAGTTTAAGAAGCTTAAGCTTGCTCTGAAGAATGAAAATAGGGTGACCAACTGTGGGGGTGGCCCAAATAGACTTCACAAAATCCCTTGAAAGAGGGGTGGGAAAACCAAGCATTGAGAAATTTAAAAGGTTTGGGCCCCATATGACAGTCCATAAGAGAGTGAACTAGCAGGGGGTGATGATCAGAGGAGCATTTAGTAAAAACTTTACATGTTGATTCTTGCCAAAAAGAGAGCCATTGGGAGTTGGTAAGAGCCCTATCAAGCCTAGAGAATTTTCTACCACTGTTCCAGGTATAGAAATGGCCTTTAGGACTCATGTCAATAAGGTTACACTCATCAATGAAACTTTGGAAGTCTGTACAAGAGGCCCAAAGAGGATTTTTACAACCTTGCCTCTCATGGGCTCCAAGAACAGCGTTAAAATCTCCCATAAGAAGCCAAGGAGAAGATTTGAAATTAGGAATTTGAGACAGCTCTTTCCAAAGAAGTTTCCTTCTGACATAGTCAATTTTGGAATAAATAAATGTGATAAGACATTTATTATAAGATAAAGTGACATGTTGGACTGATTGAATAAGGATGGGGGGGGGGGTAACATTTTTGGAGTGGAAAATCCAAATGGTGTGAAGAGGAGACATGTTATCATTGAAGAAAAGGAACTTAAGGTTTAGACTCTTCCAAAAGGAGGGGGATATGGATGAAAACTCACATTTAGGTTCAGAAAGACACAAAATGTCAAAGACATTTGATTTGAAAAAATCAAATAGAATATTTTGGGTATCACGGTTAGCAATACTTCTATAGTTCCAATAAAATATATTCATAGAGAAAGAGAGGAGGGGGTTTGGGGACTTGAAGAGGTTCTACCTTGAGGAGTTGCAACATCTTTTTCCATTTCCTATTCTTTCATGATGGATTGGATCCAAGTGAAGTCTTGGTCATTCTTGGTAGGAGCAGAAGAAGCTTTGGCTTTAAGCTTCTTTTTTTGTTTCTTAGTAAGAACAGGGGAATATGATCCATAAGATCTAGACACTTGTGTGGAGTTGGTTGAAGTGCCTTTGGGGATAAAAGTGGGGGTGTTGTTTGGTGGAGATGCAGGGTGGCAATGAGAAGTAGAGGAGTGCAATGGAAACATAGATTTTTCAAAAAGAGAGGAAGTACATCAATCTTTCATGAGCTGAATGCATTCTTCTTGTTATGGAATGGGAACAAAATACTCTTCACTAGAGTTTGGATCAAATGTGTCTTGGGCAACCAGAAAGTTCACATAATCAGGATCTGCATCATCCTCATTAGAGTTAGTGATCTCTTCCTCCACCGTGTCAGCCCATTTCAGGGCATTAAAGGTATTGCTTACATGGGTGATAAAATCAGAAGTGTCAGATATGAGGATAGGCTCATTGGGAGTGTCATTAGTGCTATCATTAGAGAAATCAAGAGGAGTGGAGAAGGGAGGGGAATTGTTTTCAGGGGGTATGGGAACTTGAAGCCTTATTCGCAAAGGATGCAAGATCTGAGTGTTGGGTATTTTAAGGATCTTGATGTGGAGTTTGCCGTGGTTCAACAATAGGTTCAGAAGTGTTAAGAGGATTTGTATGGACAGTTTGTGTAGTTTTGGGAGGAGGGTGCATCTAAATGGTATTCTTGCCTTTTGGGTCAAGCTTTTCTACAGCTTGTTGCATTATTTTGAGAGTGTTACACACTCTTATATGATGTCTTATGGTAGAGCTGTCGTGTAACATCCCGCCCGCCCGGGGAGAGCGAACGGAGCGCTAATGCGATAAAATAAATTCAAATCCACAAGTAACAAGTAACAAGGTATAGAGCATCTAAATAAACCCACAATAATATAAATCCACTAATCTCAATCTCTTCAATTACAACAAGTCTCTCGAATTAAAATTACACCCTCTAACTTGAAAATAAAATAAATCTCTAATGCTCTATACATCAAAATAATACAAATCTTTCCCAAACAATCCTCACTAAAATCAATCTCCATAGCGCCCCAAAATCCGCGCTAACCTGCCACTAAAAGAAAATATGGGGAAGTACACAATACGACAGGAAATATGCTCAACAAATATATGTTAGCGATGAATAAAACGTAACAACACGAGTACGAATATTCAAATCAAAATGCAAATCTCAATAGCATTTCATCATTATAATTTCTCAACAACACTTTAACCGGGTCACCAGGCCTCACCACATCCGTATATGCTTTATCAAGCCATAGCCAGGGAAACAGGAATTTTGGCGGGTGCCCAACATCCGTGCCATATTAAAATCTCATGACAACGTGCTCATCAACAATATAATGATACCACATGAATCAAAATAATTTCAACAATTATTTTCCAGATTTCAATGGATTTAACAATTCAAATATGAGTTCAATAATAAGAAATCAAAGAGAATGACACTCGCGAGATTTAAGGAGCATATTGTGTAAAACCCCATACCTCAAACCATGATGAGAAACCAATGATCACATCCTCAAGATCAACTCAAAAGATCTACAAAATCTCCTCTAAGAACCTCCAACAAAATAGCCCCAAGAACACCTCTAATCTAAGGTTGGAACTCATAAATCTGAAGGGCCAAAGTATAATTAAAAAGGAGAGGAATATAAAATATATTTGCTGCCAAAATTTGTGCCAACAGTATGTTAAAAAGGTTGCCCACGACTTCCTTTTATAATGAAAAGAAATGAAAGTTGGAATCCAAAAGACTCCTTTAAATAAGGCAAATAAATGAAAAGTTGGAAGTCAAAACAACTCCAAGAGTTAAAAACATTTAAAAATCATTTTAAAATCCATATTAACTCCGTTTTCGAAACCGTTTGAAATTCTCGCCTTTAAAAATAATATTCAACATATTTGAGCAATAAAAATAATTTTATCAAAAACTTTATTTTACTCCATTTTCCAAAAATTAATTAAAATAGCCCAAAATTACGCGGGTTGTTACACTTCCCCACTAACAATGGAATTTCGCCCTCAAAATTCGCCGAATGCCTAACACTCAAAAATTAGGCTAACAATGTCCAAAAATAATTTTCTCACATCTAATCTAGATGCCTAACACGAATATCACCTAAAATTTTCTATCTCCAAAAATTGCTAACCACGCAATGAACCCAAAACCCAAGACCCGAGGGTTGCCGTATATCTAAGCTCTGATACCATTTGTAACACCCCGCCCGCCCGGGGAGAGCGAACGGAGCGCTAATGCGATAAAATAAATCCAAATCCACAAGTAACAAGGTATAGAGCATCTAAATAAACCCACAATAATATAAATCCACTAATCTCAATCTCTTCAATTACAACAAGTCTCTCGAATTAAAATTACAACCTCTAACTTGAAAATAAAATAAATCTCTAATGCTCTATACATCAAAATAATACAAATCTTTCCCAAACAATCCTCACTAAAATCAATCTCCATAGCGCCCCAAAATCCGCGCTAACCTGCCACTAAAAAAAATATGGGGAAGTACACAATACGACAGGAAAGATGCTCAACAAATATATGTTAGCGATGAATAAAACGTAACAACACGAGTACGAATATTCAAATCAAAATGAAAATCTCAATAGCATTTCATCATTATAATTTATCAACAACACTTTAACCGGGTCACCAGGCCTCACCACATCCATATATGCTTTATCAAGCCATAGCCCGGGAAACAGGAATTTTGGCGGGTGCCCAACATCCGTGCCATATTAAAATCTCATGACAACGTGCTCATCACAATATAATGATACCACATGAATCAAAATAATTTCAACAATTATTTTCTAGATTTCAATGGATTTAACAATTCAAATATGAGTTCAATAATAAGAAATCAAAGAGAATGACACTCGCGAGATTTAAGGAGCATATTGTGTAAAACCCCATACCTCAAACCATGATGAGAAACCAATGATCACATCCTCAAGATCAACTCAAAAGATCTACAAAAGCTCCTTTAAGAACCTCCAACAAAATAGCCCCAAGAACACCTCTAATCTAAGGTTGGAACTCACAAATCTGAAGGGCCAAAGTATAATTAAAAAGGAGAGGAATATAAAATATATTTGCTGCCAAAATTTGTGCCAACAGTATGTTAAAAAGGTTGCCACGACTTCCTTTTATAATGAAAAGAAGTGAAGAGTTGGAATCCAAAAGACTGCTTTTAAATAAGGCAAAGAAATGAAGAGTTGGAAGTCAAAACAACTCCAAGAGTTAAAAACATTTTAAAATCATTTTAAAATCCGTATTAACTCCATTTTCGAAACCGTTTGAAATTCTCTCCTTTAAAAATAATATTCAACATATTTGAGCAATAAAAATAATTTTATCAAAAACTTTATTTTCCTCCATTTTCCAAAAATTAATTAAAATAGTCCAAAATTACGCGGGTTGTTACATGTCGATTGAGTATTATGATCCACATGTGTTATGCAAGATTTCTACTACCATTGGGTCTCCCATAAAAATTGTTGTTCATACCGGTTCGTTTGACAGGGCCCGGTACGCAAGAATTTGTGTGGAATTTGATATCTCCAAACCCCTCCCATCTAAAATTAAAATAGGCACTCTTATGCAGTATATTTAGTATGAGCTTCAAACTTCAATTTGTACTTCTTGTGGGATGATTGGGCATTTTAAAGAATCCTGTGGGATTTGGAAACACAATACGGTTGGAATTAAAAGTTTGGATCTTCGGCATGCTGCAGATGCAGAAAAGTGGACAGTGGTACAACGCAGATCTCAGCACGGGACTTCTTTCGGCAGATTTTCGGCATCAACGACGACCAATCCTAATGAGACCATACGCAAGGGGGGTAGGGTTGGGCCCCCATTCTTAGGTAAGCCCACTACTAAAAGAAATTCGGTTCTAGATGCCAATAATTCTACTCACGGGCCCACTGGTCTCTAGGAACCCAAAAAGGGAATAGGCGGGCCACTACAACCCAACTTCCAGGTAAGTACATCTAATCCTTTTAGTGTTTTGAATAAAGTAGTGGCTGACCCAGCCCAAGTCCTTCTGGACTCTCACGATTAAACTCCTACGGTTCTCTTAAGGCTGATTTGGTAGCCACGTCTCCTACTCCTACTGTTGATATCAGTGCACGTGTATTATTTGAGTCTACGGATAATACACACCTGGCCATCCCTGTTGGGGAGGGGGGACCTGTCCTCTTTCCTCTCAACGAAAGGTGCCCAACCCACATGTGGCTACCCCCCATCCCTCGTCTTCTTTTTTACTACATTTATGTAACTCTCAGCAGTGGTCTAGTACTCCTACTCCTACTTCTAATATAACACTTTGTCCAAAATTAATTACCACCCTTAACCTTCTACCCCTTACCAATGGCGACCAGCCAACAAACCCTCAGCATACCCACCCAAACCCAACCACTCTCCCAGTGACAGAAACAACTCCAGACCCCACAAATCAAAACATTTCGTTTCAATTCCAAGAGGGTCAAACTCAGACACCGACTTTCCACCCGAGTTTGAATTTACCTCCACCCGGTCCAGTCCCTCAACCCCAACCCACGTTCCCAAATTTTCCTCCAGTTTCAGGTCTAGGCCTTCCACCCCAAACCCCAAGAGACCAACTCCTAATACACGGATAGGAAGTCTTTGTCTTTCATCCATTCCACACCCAACCTCATGAACTCAATTTTCAAATGAGATTTCATCGAGTGTTAGTCAAACTAGAAAGATTCGACGATCAGGAAGTGTTAGACCACGAACAAATCTATATGTTTCAAGCTTGGCAGGAACTAAACGTAGTGCTACAACAGTTCGTTTACAACATCTTAAGAAATTTTGCGATGTTGTGGCTACCAGAGACTACATTGTAGGGCTTAGCCAATCTCTTCTCACTCCAATCCATGAAAGTGTTGCTATGGAATGCTAGGGGAACCTTTAGGCCCCAATTTAGGGTTGATTTTATGAATTTCTTTAACCAGCATCACCCTGACCTTATGATAGTTATGGACACACGTGCCGATCTCACTAACTCTCAAATGATAGTCGGGAGGCTTCCTTTTGATGGAATTCATATTATCCCTGCTGTTGGTATGTTTGGGGACATGTGGATTCTTTGGGACACTAATGCTTTAACAATCATTGTGGTGTATGAGTCTGATAGAGTTGTTCATCTCCTTGTGGAGATGGCCCCACCCCTGCCTCCGCTGATGTTAACCCCCGTTTATAATTATGCCTAGCCGCTGTTAATATTAATCAGCCTTGGCTTGTCTTAGGTGATTTTAATTCTATTTTATTACCCTCTGAAAAAATTGTCGGATTACCTTTTCACCTTTATAATACAAAACCGTTTAGCTCTTGTATTGAAGATTGTGTTCTAGGGGACTTAGGATTTAGTGGTCCCACCCATACTTGGACTAATAAACAAGGCCTCCATGACCATATTAGGGAAAGACTTGATAGGTGTTTATCCAATGATCATTGGAATTTAGTTTCTCCTTTCACCAAAGTTTTTCATTTAACCAAGTCTTCCTCTGACCACTGTCCTCTTCTTTGGATTCTAACCGTGTTACTACTTTTAGCACGTATAGGAATATTTATGACCATGCTTGGGTGTCTGAGGAATCATATAATAATCTTATTAAAAAATGTTGGCTTCCTCGATTTCAAGGCTCTAATGCTTTTCAATTTGTTCAAAAAGCTAAATACCTTATGCTTCAATCTAAAATTTGGAAGAAGTCTAAGTTCGGTAATTCTAAAATCTTGTTAGTCCAGCTTCAAGAACAACTCACTGCTGTTAGGACTCAATTGGATACTTCTTTAACCTCTGAATTACTTCGTAAGGAGAAATGTCTGGAGCAAAAAATTGGGGCTTTACTTTGGCGGGAAAATATTTTTTGGCAGCAAAAGGCTAAGCAACATTGGTTAAAAGATAGGGACTCGAACACTACATATTTTCATTCTGTTGTGAATCATAGAAAAAATAGAAATCGTATTTTGGCTATCTCTAAGGGTAATAATGATTGGGTCACTACCCATGCGGACATTGAACTGGAATTTCAATCTTACTATATTAATATTTTTACTTCTTCGAAACCTAATTTGGAGGATGTATCCTTAGACCATTGTCCTCCTCAATTAGATAGTGGTGACTTAGCTTCTCTCGATAAATCGATCACTGCACAAGAGATTCAACAAGTTATTTGGCATATGCCTAATCAAAAATCTCCTGGTCCGGATGGACTTACTACAGAGTTTTTTAAAGATCACTGGGAGGTCGTAGGCACGTCTATTATAAAAGTTATTCAATCCTTTTTTCAAAGTGGTTATTTACTGAAAGAGCTTAACAAAACTTTTTTAGTATTCATCCCGAAAACTGAACATCCTACAAAAACCTCTTAATTTAGACCTATTAGTCTTTGTAATGTGGTCTATAAAACTATATCCACTTTAATAATTAATAGAATGCGTCCTTTTTTAGCTAAAATTGTCTCTCCATTCCAAAATGCTTTTGTTCCTGGGCGACACATACGAGATAATATTTTAATCACTCATGAGATGTTGCATACTATGAGGGGTTCTAAATCTAAAATTGGTAGTTTGGCTCTTAAATTGGACCTCTCCAAAGCTTATGATAAATTAGAATGGCCTTTTATTATATGGATGTTTCTCGAGCATGGTTTTCCCAATTACTGGATTACTCGAATTGTGTCATGTGTTATTACCCCTTATTTTGCTACTATTATTAATGGCCAGATGGGTAGGTTTTTCAAATCCTCTAGGGGTATTAGACAGGGAGATCCACTTTATCCCTATCTGTTTATTCTTGCCCTTGGATGTTTTTATTCACAATTTAAACAAAGCTAATATGGATCATAGTATTAATTTTTCTAAGGCTTCAAAATTTGGTCCACTTATTCCTATATTGGCCTTTGCGGATGATTATATTATTTTTTTGAAAGGTAATGTTAAAAATGTGGAAAATATGAATATATTACTTAATAAATTTTGCTCCTTATCTGGTCAAAGTCTTAATAATGATAAATCGGCCATTATGTTCTCTCCGAAAATGGTCAAGAATAAGAAGCGTAAGATTAAAGATCTTCTTCATATCCCTAGGTTTCTGCCAAGGAAAAATACTTGGGGGTGGCCCTTATTAATGGAAGAGTTACAAAAAATTTGTTCCAAGATTTGATCCTCAACTTAGATAAAAAGGTTAACATCTGGTACAATAAATTCTTATCGTACTTTAGTCAGGAACTTCTTATTAATTATGTGTCTGCCTTTATGTCGATTTATGATATGTTGCCATTTCAACTTCCTAAAACCTTAATTGAGGAATTCTTTAATAAAATTAAAAAGTTTTTCTGGCGGGCGAATCCTTCTTCCAGGGAAAAAGCTACTATTCCTTGGCACAGTATGGCAATCCTGAAATATATGGGAGCTTTAGGCATTAAAAATATGCACACTTTGAATACTGTTTCTATGCTCAAATTAGGTTGGAACCTATTAACTCATCCTCACACGCTTTGGGCTAGGGTTATTGCCCAATCCTAAACTTAAGACTAGAAATACTACTACAATGACACGTTCCTCAATCCTAAACTTAAGACTAGAAACTCTTGGGCCTGGAGTAATATTTATAAAGGCTTGCCTCATATTATAGAGGGAGTGCAATGGTCCTTACATGAGGGTAAGTGAGTTTTTGGAATGATAATTGGTGTATGAATAAATCACTGAAATTTACTCTGAATCTTCATAACTGTGACCGTAACCTTCGGGTTTCACAATTTAGATTGTCGAACACCGATGACTGGAACATTCCTAAACTCCTACAAACTATCCCTGCGCACCTTATTCCCATTATTATTGGTATACCTTGGCATAATTAGGATTCTAAGGACATTGCGTCATGGAGTCCGAATAAAATTGGGCTATTCACTATCAAATCAACGTATAATTGGCTTCTTGAGAAAACTTGCAATATTAGTAGACCTTTATTACCTTGGTTTCGGCTTTGGCATTTAAAGTGTACTAATATAGTCAAATTATTTTACTAGTTTTTGGCTCACCAATCCCTTCCTAGTACTGATGTCTTATTCGCTAAGCATATTACGAATACTGATAAATGTACTTTATGGAACCAGATAGACTCGAATTTCCATTTTTTAACGGAATGTCCCATTTTTAGGGGTATTATTAATGGATTTGTCCTCATGCCCCCTGATCAAAATACACACTTCCTTCTTACTAGTGTTCTTACGCATGAACACACCCTTAATACTGGTTTTAATTTCATAAAAAATCTTTTTGCGTGCTAGAGGCTTTGGAATATGCATAACGCTGCTATCTTTACCAATAGTCCAGTTAGTTTATCACTTTCACCAAGTTAGGGAGGACTGTTATAATTATAATACTTTCCATAACACTCACAGTTGTACCACTGGTTCTAAACATGGGATGGATATTGGGTGAACTCCATCGAATAAAACCATTTTTAAACTTAACACAGACGGGTCTTCCAACACTGCCACTAAATCTGCTAGAATTGGGGGTTGTCCTTCGGGACAGTAAGGTCACTTTTCAGTGGGGCTATGCGAAGAATATTTGGGTTAATAATAATGCTATCGCTGAAATTTGAGCTATTAAGGAGGGCTTAAAAATTGCTAGTAGTAAAGGTATTTGTAGTATTCACATTGAAACAGATTCTATGACGACTTTTCATTTGTTTTGTAGGGAGCAATGTTCCAACCAACATATACAGGCGCTGCTCCAGGATTGCCTTAGGGAAGCTGTTCAGTTTCAGGAAGTCTGGATATTGTTTTTTTTATAGGGAGGCCAATGGAGTGGAAGACATATTGGCCAAAGTTGGTAATATTAATAGCTGTATGAATGTAATTTTTTGTACTCCTCCTTGGTTTATCCACAAACCACTTTAGGACGATCAAGTAGGTAGTTTGGCTCGGAGGTTTGTGGATAAACCGCTAGTTTGTACTCCTATACTGATGTAATATAAAGTTTTAGTTTGTTAAAAAAAAAATAACCCAAAAAAATATTTTTAAAAAATAGTGCGAGTACCTTTGTCAATCAGATCTGAGGCCCATTTCGTATTTGAAGACATATTCATTGATTAAAAATCTATAAACCCAACACTTCATATATGAGATGTGTCACATGAAACAAAATATAAACTCATCATTGTAGAAAAACGATTGTCTCACCGTGAGAGAAAGAGAGAGAGAGAGAGAGAGAGTGAGAGAGAGAGAGAGAGAGAGAGAGAGAGAGAGAGACCTTCAAGTATAACAAAAGTGAAGTTAAGTTTTAAATAAACAAAAAATGAATTTAAGTTAGTTAATCTAGAAAAATAGAAATACTAATAAAAATAGAGAGATAGAAGAACTCACCATAAAAATCGTAAAGAATGATCCGGTTCCTTATTGATTAAAAAAGGGGGAGAGAGAGAGTGGGGAGTGGGGAAAGAAACTTTTGAAATGAATATAGCAGAAGACAAATTAGTGTGGGTAAATGTCTGTCCTGTGCATTGGAGATTGTGAGAAGTAATTAAGGTGTTCAAATTAAAGTGAGAGAATAGTTTTAGGCGAGATAACTAAAAGTGTATATCATCTATTTGGGCAGGACAACTAAATAGAAATAAATGATGTGGACCATTAGATTAATTTGCGAAAACCTGGCTAAATCTGAACTCTTATTGTGCTTTTATATTTTAGGATTTCAATAACCATCCTACTTTATTATATATATATATATATATATATATATATATATATATATATATATATATATATATATATATACTAGGGTATGCCCGTGCCTGAAGGCACGATATAATATTCAAAAGTGTACATCGTTAATAAGATCATACGTCGTATTTAGTTCACAACATATAAACAATTTTTGAAATATCCTATTATACGAACATATTAGTTTTTAAAAACTTGGACAAAAATTCATTTGTTTATGAAACAATCCACTCGATTTAAGAACAAAAAGATCAACTATACTATTATTATTGCTAAATCTAATAATTAAAAAAAATTGGGTTGAATTTCTTTTGTTTATAGAACAATTCTCCTTGTTTAAGAACAAAAATATCAACTTTACTCTTATTAATACATAACCTAACAAATATATATATAAATTGCCGAAAACAATACCAAATAAAAAAAAAGGCCAAATGAAACCCCACATATGTTCTATATTTTTCCAAGACTATTCATTTGACAAAGGAATGGACATGGTAGAAAGGAACAAACCACTTCAAGTAACTAAGAATTGTAATTGAGATACATAATACAAAAGTATTTTTTTATCAAATCCACCCATCAATTTTCTCGAATTGAAAATTGCATTAATCCAATGAAGTCTACAAAATCGAAAATGATGAAAGCATTGATGAATAAAAAAAACATTGTCACTCTTTATTATAGGGGTTGCAATTTTAGAAACGATACAAAAAAATGACACGGAACAACCTGAAATTGACACGATGTTTCGTGTTCGTGTCGTGTTCGTATCTTAATTATGAGTCGTGTTATCGTGTTTTTTAGACGTGAAGTTAACAAAATTCTGGTATTCGTGTCATGCCATGTTATTTTTTATTCGGATCGTGTTCGTGTCAACTAAAAAAATACTAATTCGTGTCGTGTTCGAAAAAACCTTGACCCGAATTGCCACCCCTACTTTGCTATTACTCTTTCTAAGGTTGGAGATTCATAGTTATCGACTTCAAGCTGCTACTATCTGCTTCTGGGCAAACACCACCCCCTTCTCGATACTGGACTTCAGTTCCGATTTTAAGTATTCCAAAGCCTTCTCATACCCCATCAACCATTGAAGGACAACGGAAATTATAGCTTCAACCCCTTTTACAACCAATCTTAATTTTTTTTAATTAACAATGTCACTAGTCAGAAGAATATTAACCCATGTACAAATAAACCAAGATGAATAAAAACAATAAAATTGACGCACACAACACACATGATCTTCACAGAGGAACCACAACATGTGGAAAAAAATGCCAGTGTACCAATCACAAAATATCAATTTCGAAGAGCAAAAAAAAGAACCATAAAATGTCGGTTTGAAGGAAGGCTAAGATCGTCAAGTGTGAGCTAGCCTCTTGACTACTGCAACCATATACTTGCCCTGATGCTCTGGAAGTGCGAGCTCAGTTTCTGTCGCTTCTATTGTGCCATCCCCAGCAAACACTCCAGCACCATATGGAGAACCCCCTCGGATAGAGTCCATTTTGAACATAAGCGTGGTGAGCTAGCTGGATGATTGATGTCCTGTGTACCGTTACTCATAAAAAATCCGGTCGGGTTCCCAGTAAGGCTCTCGTCCGCCTTCTTGTTCGCATCCTTGTATATCGGTATCCAGCAAGGCTCTTGTCCGCCTTCTTGTCCGCATCCCATTGGGATTTTACCTGTGTGTGTAAACCATTATAAATCTCAATTTTACCTATGTAAATCATCACAGTAGAAATCACAGTCAGTTAGGTCAAATATCCATATCTAAAACAACCAACATAAAAATGCAACCCCTAAAAAAAACCCAAATTGAAAAAATACTTAAAAATAAACTGTCTTTATAGAATATACCTATTTCCAGTGATTGAAACCTAAACCACACATCAGGGTGAGGTGGGAGGTAGCTGGCGAGGTGGGTGGCAGCGGGAGAGGAACGGGTTGGGGTTGGAGTAGGGGGTGAGGGGGGAGTCAGCTGGGCCGAAAACGGCTAGGGTTCTTTTGTGTGGAAATGAATCGAACGGATTTGTGAGAGAGAGGGAGGAATGAGAATGACTAGGTTTTGGGTAATGAGTGCAAGGGAGATCGTGGTGTCTGGATGAGTGAATGAGAGAGTGTGCATTTTGGGGTGTGTTTACCAAAATAGCCTTTCATTTGAAGTAAAGTGAAACAGGGGGAATTAATTGGTGTGAAAGAAAAGAGGGGGAAATCAAAAATTTGAGGGGTAATATAGGAAGTGCAAAAAAAATTCATATTGATGACATCATGGTGCTATCTTATGACATACATAAGTTTCCTACTTTATTATATATATATATATATATATATATATATATATATATATATATATATATAGAGAGAGAGAGAGAGAGAGAGAGAGAGAGAGAGAGAGAGAGAGAGAGAGAGAGAGAGAGAGAGTTAAGCGGTACAGTCGATAAATCGGTTTTTAAAATGTTAAAATCAAAACCAACCACAAAAAATTTGGTAATTTCAGTGTCGGTAAGTAAAAAATGTAAACCATTACCACTAATTTTCGGACAAAACGGTACAGTATGAACTTTACCATACCGCGAACACCCCTAATCAAAATAGTCTCAATTTTCCTTCATCTTACGATCTCTCTTTCTCTCTCTTTCTTTTTGAGTGAAAACCCACTTGAGAAAAATAAAGATTCTTGAAATAACATCTTCTAAACATCGACTCTTTTCAATTCCCAAATCATCAATTAACTTGAGATATCAATAAGATTTACTGGAATCATGATCAAATTGATTTTAAGTTACCAACCTCAAGAAAATCATCATCAAAGTGCTACATCAAAAACCCTAAACCTAAAAAATGTTTAGAGAGAGAATATGCCATTTTTCTATCTATTTTTTCCTTTCTTCTCTTTGGCGCGCTACACGCTGACCTGCTTTCCTGCTTGTCTCTCTTGTCTTATGTGCCGCCTTGCTTCTCTCCCATGGATCCTTCCAACCACAAGCTTCAATACTTGTTTTCTAAGATCTATAAAGATTAATTTTTAGTGCCTTTATCGCCGCTGCTAAGCTGTCTGCCTCTGCCTCTAGAAGTCTCTTTGAGCGCCTCAATAAATCAGACCTCTTTGAGCACTTTCTATCTATTTTTTATCCTCTCTCTAAGTCTCAAGCCCATATGTTGTATAATCGATGCTTGAAAGAAGAAATGTTTGGTATTTTTCTTGCCACATCTCATCTTCCTGTTCCCGTTGCTAAGGCAGCGTTTGATAAATTCGCTAAGGAGTATCTTTATTACCATTTCATCCCCTAGCCACACATCCACCTCTCACAATCCTATTTCAACACCCCTTAGCACTAGCATTTCCACCTTCAGTTAGCCCAGCACCTCTGCTTGCCCGGGTGCTTCTTCTGCTCAGTTGAATACACCTATATCTTCTTCTCCCATTATTACTTCTTCTACCTCTATCACTTCTACCCCCTGTCTAATGCATCAAGCACTTCCACCCCTCCCACTTTTGCTTTTGCCAACTTAGTAGCTGGCCCATCTTCATCTCACACACTCCCATATAAAAATCTTCCCAACACTTATGTTTTGGGAGAGAGACTATCTGTAAACTTGGAATATGAAGTTTACAAAGAGCACTTAGCCTCATTTGATAATGGTCTTATTGTCATACTCCTCATTCCTAAAGGCATTGAGACTTACAAGACTGAAACACTCTTCCTTAAGCTCAAATCTATATGGGCCATTAATAACACTTAGCAGCTTACTCTTATTGGGAGAGGGTTTTATACCATCATTTTTCATAACAAGGAAGATATCACAAAAGTCTGGGCTATGGGTACCACCTCCCTCTCACCTGGACAATTCAAGCTTTTCCCTTGGTGCCCTGATTTTGTCCCTGCCAATTACAAAAGCACACATGCTCAACTCTGGTTAAGAATTTTTTGTCCTAGTTTAGATCACTGGCATCCTATGATTCTCTTAACTATTACTAATTTTGTGGGAATCCCTATTAGCATTTACCCATGTACCCTTAAGAAAGAATTTGGTTATTATGCTCGAGTTCTTATGGATGTTGATTTATCTCAGCATATTAACCAAAAACTTTGGGTTAAGAGGCCTGATAATGAGTTTGAAGTCAATTTCACCTTTGAAAATATGCCAGTTTATTGTTCTCTTGGAGTTTTAGTTCGGATTACTTCGATTTGGTTGAGTTTTAGTTCGGATTACTGTGATTTGGTATCATACCTGGATGAAACACTATTTCCCCGGACGATGTTTCTCTAACCCCTCTTTTTTCTCATCCCCTCAAATCTTCATCAACATGGCGAATTTTCATTCCTGCCTTTAAATTAAAAATACTGTGTACAATAGATCTAGATTTTCTTTCCAGCCCCACAAAAATTTTGTATTGAAAATTTTACATTTTAAAAATATTATCCAAAAAAATAAAATGAGGACCGAATCAGACCGAAATTAGCCTAGACCGATTAAATATGTTAACCATTATGTACCAAGTAGTACCAAATTTATCTTAAAGAGAAATTTACAAAAATCTACCGTATTTTTCAAAAAATCGATTTTATTGCAAAAAAAAATAATTTTACCGATATACCGCACGGTTTGATTTTGGTTTTTGGACTGGTGTACCAGCTGGTAAAACTGATAATTTTGGTTTGATGATTTCAATGTTGGTATGGCACTGGTATGCTCCATTTACCGACTAAACCGATCGAAAACCATTCATAATTTTGATATTGAACTTTATGGATGGGAATGAATTAACGATGGTGACAAAGTGAGTTAATGGGCGTGTATATTCCGTTGTATAAAAAAAATATGAAAGGTCAAAGCGAATAGAATAATTCTAGGGAGACCTCCAAAATTGTACACAAAACTCAAATTCGGTGATGTGACACATGAGAATTGATTGGTGTTATTGTGTTTGTCGATTCGCGCCAGCAGATTAACTAATACATATTTGATACATCACTAAATTTTTTTTGTGTGTATAATTTGAAGATCTTTCTAGAATCTCTCATATTATTAATATTTCAAAAAAGAAAACATGGTCTATGCACCCATAAAAATAAAATTGAAAAGACATGAAGTGAGAGTGACATATGGAGGTCTGAGAGGTTATTAAAACAAAACGGTTTAGAGAACGAAATTATGAAAATGGTGACTATCAATTTGATAATAGACATGTGGAAAGCTATAAATTTTGCAGGAGTCCGTTTAGTATTTATGGTGCATTTATTGGTATTAAAACCTTAAATAGGTATAATAAGGATTTGACGTTATTATGCAACACTTCAGTCTATTTTGTATCAAACAAAAGCAAAGAAGAAGCCACGAAAAAAAATTCATAATTAACGTATTTTTTTTTGGTTCTCACTAGGAGACCTTTCACAAATTCTCGGATCTATTAGAATAGAGCTAGTTTAAAAAAAAGAAAAAAAAAACTGAAGACAAATTGGATTTGTTATTCGTACTCCAGACCCATGCACCCCATACACAAATAAGTTTTCAATAGGTCCCAAATTGTCTTGCAATAATTCCAGATTAAAATTATACAAATATATTAAGAAGAAAAAAATTCTGTCATAGAGGGGAAGAAAAATACTGATTTGGTTTCTAACGATTTCACCGTAGACCCATGTTAAAAAGAATTTATAATAGGAAAAAAAAGGATGTTGGACCAGTATGTATGAATAATAAGAACGTCAGATCAACCATGTTAAAAAGAATATACAATAATTCAATAACTTAGCAACCAAACCCATGAGAGCTCTAGCATTCAGTTTCATTTGGTCTCGGTTAATTAGAGCTTTGCATTTTTGTTACGAGGTTCTGACACATTGGAAATTCAATCCAATTATTTAACAATATGAATACTATTTAACTTCTCATTTTGAGTTCCAAATATTTTGAAAACAAAAGGATTGGAATCAAAATTAGTGTCTAATCTATATTATTTTGGCTTTTTAACCTTAATTATCAACATTCTGCTAATTTGAGTTTTCAAAAACATTACATTTTTTCCAGAAGTATCATCCTCATCATTGTTGTCTTAATCGCATTATATGGGATCCAACACATGAATTTTCTTTTTTCATTTTAATCTATTATAAGTAATAATTTACCAATTTTCCGATATCTCTCATTTCCAATTTTTACCACAATTTCTGAATTTTCCAAAATTTTCAATTTCGACAAAATCAAATTCCCGAAAAATAGGACTTGGAATCAGCATGTTTTATTTTATCTTATTATATTTTTGTTAAAAAAACATTTTTTTTTCAAAAGTACAATATCCAATATGATCTTAGGAAATACATCCCTAGAGTTGACTCGATCCCAATTAATCATGGACTGCTCCAAACATTAGAGGAGTGATAAATGGAAGGATAGAGACATCAGCCTTCCAATTTGGACCTCATGCCAAGTGCATCCATTATTGAAGGATGAGCTTGTAGTAGCCAACTTTAGATTCTTTAAAGTTGTAGAAAATATCACATTCAACCCAAGTAAGATCAACATCAAAGAGAAACACCAAAGGAACATTGTAAAAATTAGAGCGGTTAAGATTCAAAGAATAAATAAATTGGGTTGTTAATACGTCGGATCCGAATCAGATATGGGTTACTTCGATTACATTTATTAGGCGAGTCTCTGAAAGATCTATAATATTGAACCCGGATCCGGATTATCCATTTATTTATAATTTTTAATTAATTCTGCTTTTTATTTCTTACTTTTGATTTAAAATATATTTATAGTTTTTTAGCTTTAGTTCCATTTCCTAAGATTTATTAGACTCCCGTCCCATGTGTTTTTAATAACCACTCAAAATCGTCCATAACTACTATCTAACCACCCATATTCCTTTACGTAGATAATGACAATTGTTCCATAGTGGTTACAACAGGACCAATAAACTAAAAAAATAAAAATATGAGAGTGATTACAAATAAATCTTAAAACGTTGGACAAAATACTTAAGATCCCTAGTACATTATATATATATATATATATATATATATATATAGATATATATATATATATATATATATATATATATATATATATATATATATATATGTTACTTTTAAATATTATATAATGCGGTATCAATTTTTTCCAAACATCCAAAATTTTTGGTGTTCCAATTTCTTCCTGACTTTGGCATCATATATTCCAAAAATTACGATTCTCGACTTCTCAAGCCAATTTGTTCACACTTTGGCATCATATAAACATCAGTGATTATTTCTAATCACGAATGGTAAATTTTGTTCTTGTTCATTCATATTTAATATATGATCTATTGAATTATTGAGTAAAACATAAAGAATTGGAATAAAAAAAATTAAAGTGACTTCTTTATTGAAGCATGTTAAAAAATAAAAATAAAACTTTTTAATTTTGAATGAATGTATGTGCTATTTAAAGTGAAAATAGTAATGCATTATAAATTTCTTTATTACATATCAAAATTTTATTTTTAATTATTTTGGAATTGTAATATCTGTGGCAACAAAAATCCGGGATTCCTCTTGTATTTTTCAATGTATTTAAGTACATCAAACAGTCATCCTATTTTTAGAATTTAGGGCACATATTTTAAACCTAAAAATAATAAATATTCACCACATGAATATGTGTCAAACTAATTATATATCAACATTGTATTCTTATTATATCTAGATTCTTATTGTGTGTCCTAAGAGCACACAATATTATAATCTTTTTAATAATAGAAACTAACCCCAAAAGGGATTTATACAAGCGCGTGAGCTTTTTATGGATGGTATGTATTTATTAGGTATAAATATGCATTCAATATAAAAAAATATGTATGTTCAACGGTTGAAAATATATATTTATATCATTTTTTATATATCTCCTCATCTCAAAGGTTTTTTTATTGAATTTTTTGACGAAAAAATTTGAAGACGATCTTCTTACCGTGGAGATCATATCCATAATGTTTCATTAAAAAATTCACTTTTTTACTATTTAAAAAAAATGGTATGTACCGGAGTCTGCACTATAAGGAGTCCTTACCGGAGACTTTCTGTATATATATATATATATATATATATATATATAATCTTTTTTTGAAAAAAAATTATAAATATAAATTATTTTTTATAACAATACTTTTTTTTATAACAATATAAATCTAAAATTATTTTTTATAAAAACTACAGGTTTAACTAATTTTTTCGATAAAAAAATGTTTTTTTTACAAAACTTAATTTTGTAAAGATAAGTGTAAATTACTTTATTATACATACAAAAAAATTGTTTTATAAATATAAATTCTTTTTCAAAACAATACTCTTTTTATAAAAATATAATTATAAATTATTTTTTTTATAAGAACTATAGTATTAACTCTTTTTTTCCTATAAAAATGTTTTTTTTTATGAAAATTTATTTTACTAAGATAAGTATAAATTATTTTATTACATATAAACAATGTAATTTTATGAAGTAAATTTCTAAAAATTGGAGTTCTTAACTTATTTTATTTACATAAACTGTGTTTTAAGAGGTTGTTCCTTTAAATATGAATATTATATTATTTTAAGAAAGAAACTGTTTTTATAAAGTAATTTCAACGTGCAAATTTTATAGACTGTTTTAGAAAAGTGTATATTTTATTATAAAAAAATATTTTTTGGAATTATACCTAATTTTTTTTATAATACTAATGAATGCTAGAGTTTCTGTCAATTTTGACACACACTCCTCACTCTCTACTCTCTAACGTGACTTTACAAAATCTAAAAAAAAAATACTTTGGATTTAACTAAAAGGCTAACCAAAAGCCGTCCACTTTTTCTCCCTCACAAAATAAAAACTTCACCACGGCCAAAACCCATGTATTCCGATCACATTGGATAATTTTTACTAAACAAGTTTGTTTTCATCTTTAAAAAAATATATATATAACATATATATATATATATATATATATATATATATATATATATATATATATATATATATATTTATAATCATTTTATATATATATATATATATTTATAATCATTTTATAAATATAAATCATTTTTTAAAACAATACTATTTAAAAATATAAATATAAAATTATTTTTTATAAAAACTATAGTTTTAACTCCTTTTTTCTATAAAAAATGGTTTATTTACAAAACTTGATTTTATAAAGATAAGTATAAGTTATTTTATTATATATATAAAAAAATTGTTTTATAAATATAAATTCTTTTTAAAACAATACCATTTTTATAAAATTATAATTATAAATTATTTTTTTTATAAAAACTATAGGTTTAACTCTTTTTTTCTATAAAAAAATATTTTTTTACAACTTGATTTTGTTATGATAAGTATAAATTATTTTACTACATATAAACAATGTATTTTTATGAAGTTAATTTCTAAAAACTGGAGTTTTTAGCTTCAAAATCATTTTGGAGGCAAAAAACAAGAATAAATCTCAAACTAAGAAAAAAGCACCCTCGAGAACTCCTCAACCTTCTAATCATTTAAAAGGCAAAAATACTTTAAAACTAGGCCTATTTTGGTTAGGAAAGATGATTTATTACCCCATTTGAGATGCAATATAGTGATTTCTGCACTCAAATCTGAAAATAACTCAACTGGTATTTAGATTCAGGGTGTTATAGGCATATGACAAGTGAAAACCTGACTAACTACCTTGGAGGGAAAGTCATGTTTGGAGATGGAGTTTCGTCCAAATATAAATATTATATCTTTTTAAGAAAAAAACTGTTTTTTATAAAATAATGTTAACGTGCAAATTTTATAGACGATTTTGGAAAAGTGCACATTTTTTTTTTGAAAAACATTCTTTTGAATTAGACATAAAAATTATTATATAAATATTAGCATTTATTAATTGAAGAAAAAGATGTTTCATATAAAATTAGTTAAACATCTTTTTCTTCAATTAATAAATGCTAATATTTATATAATAAACAATTTTTTATATAAAACTTAACAAATGTTTTTTTTATATAAAAAAATGTATAGTTTTCTAAAATAGTTTATAAATTCTTAACGTTAACATTACTTTATAAAAATAATTTTTTTCTTAAAAAAATTTATATTTATAAAACAACCTTTTAAAACACAATTTATATATAGAAACGAAGTTAAAGGCTATATTTTTTACAAAATTGCTTTATAAAAAGAATTTTTTTTATAAAATCAAGTTTTGTAAAAAAACAATTATAAAAAAATCTTAACACTATAGTTTTATAAAAAAATATTGTATACTTCATTTTTATAAAAATAGTACTTTTTAAAAAAATAATATGTATTTATTACATAGTTTTTTAATATATATATATATATATATATGTGTGTGTGTGTGTGTGTGTGTGTGTGTGTATTCTATTCTTTTTTTTTTTGAAATTTCACTTACTTCATCATTAAATGTTCCCTTTTCTGCATTTCAATTTTACATTCAAGGGCATCAGATATTCTATAAATGAAATACATGTATTTATTATTCTTTTATAAATTTTTCTGCACTAACGACATGTATATAAAAATATAAACTAGGTCTTTTAAAGTTATAGAATTTACCTATATTATTATAAGTATGTTCATATTGCATTGTATAACAAGAAATGTCAAGCACCAACGCATCACTCGGGGCTAAAAACTAGTGAATAATATTTTCAACTTTTGTAATTTCGAGCTCCAAATATTCCGAAAGCAAAGGGGTTGGTATCAAAAAATTAATGTCTAATCTACATTTTTTGGATTTTAAATTCTAATTATCAAAATTCTGCTAATTTAAGTTTTCCAAAAGATAATATTTTTCCAAAAGTATACTATTCCAAAAATTAATGGTATATTCCAATTAGAAATATTCCACATATTTGCCGATCTCCTATTTCCAATTTTTACCCGATTTTATGAATTTTGCTAAATTTTCAATTTCGAAAAAAATTCAAATTCCCGAAAAATTGGAATTGGAATCAAAATGTTTTATTTTATCTTATTAGATTTGCTTAAAAAAACATTTTTTTTCAAAAGTACAATATCCAATATGATCTTAGGAAATACATCCCTAGAGTTGACTCTATCCCAATTAATCACGGACTGCTCCAAAAATTAGAGGAGTGATCAATGGAAGGATAGAGACATCAGCCTTCCAATTTGGACCTCATGCCAAGTGCATCCATTATTCAAGGATGAACTTGTGGGAGCCTTAGTGCCCTAATGCGGCTGCGGGAGCGAGTGCGAGTGCGAGTGCACTAATGTGTCGATTTTTAAAATACTGAAATTTGAGAGCGTCACCAGTGCGTCTATATTTTTAATATATAATTATGATTTTTAATATATATATATATATATATATATAGTATCAATATAATTAATTGGTTGATTATGTCCAAAAAAGGAACGTGGAACCTTAATTTGGGACAATTTGAAAAAAATAATGGACTCTTAATTTGGAACGAATGAAGTATAATATATTTTTTAATTTAAGCACAAAAATTATGTAATGTACAAACAGGTATTTTAATATAAAAATATTTATATTTAATTTTGTGTAATTAAGAAAATAAAAACTTTGGTACAAAATATGCTTGAGAGAGAACATCCCACCAACTTTTTGAAACAAAACATTTATCCCTCTTACTTCCATTAAAACAACATGGATAATACCTAAGTCACTTAAATCGCTAGTCCCACATCGGGCTCAACATGGCTTATATGGCAACTTGGTTGCTATAAAGTTGTTGCCTTTCTCAGGGTTAGAATAAAATATCTAAAGGGGACTTCAACGCTTATAAAAGTAGCTGGGCATTTAGATAGAAGTAATAATTTTTTAATACAAGTTCTAGTCTCCAAGTGTTGAATTCGCTGGTTGACTTTTGTAGTCCGCGAATTTGACCAATGCAGTTCGCGAATTAATCACGAATTTGCCCCGATCTGTTAAATTCGCGAATCGAGGGCGGGTACGTTACCCATGGGTGACAGATTAGGGCACTAAGGTGGGAGCCAACTTTTGATTCTGGTGAAAATATCACATTCAACCCAAGTTAGATCAACATCAAACGGAAACACCAAATGAATATTGTAAAAATTAGGACTGTTAACATTCAAAGAATAAATCAATTGGGTTGTTAATAGGTTGGATATTTGGGGTCCTTCCATTGGATCTTTTAAGTACTTACTTATTTTTTTAAATTTATTTGTAATCACTCTCATGTTTTTATTTTTTTTAGTTGTTGATTCTATTGTAATCGTTATGGGATAAGTGTCAAAATCTGCGAAAATAAAGAGTATCGTTTACAGAGTGATTATGGACGTTTTTGTGTGGTTATAGAGCTTATTACAATTTTAAAAACACATGGGATGGAAGAATAACAAATATTAGGAGATTGAACTATAACAAAAAAACTATCCTTCGATTACATTTATTAGGCGAGTCTCTGAAAGATCTATAATATCGGACCCGGACCCGGATTTGAGTTCCATTTATTTATAATATTTAATTAAACCTGCCTTTTATTTCTAACTTTTGAATTAAAATATATTTTAATGTACATTACATTTATGTTTTTTATATATAAATATGTATGCTACTTTTAAATATTATATAATAGGGTGTCAACTTTTTTCAAACTTCCAAAATTTCAATTTTCTTTTCCAATTTCTTCTGACTTTGTCATCATATATTTCAAAAATTCCGATTCTCGAGCAAATTTTTCACACTTTGGCATTATATAAACATGAATGATTATGTCTAATCACGAACGGTAAATTATGTTCTTGTTCGTTCATAGTTAATATATGATCTATTGAATTATTGAGTAAAACATACAAAATTATAATAAAAAAAATTAAAGTGAGCTCTTAATTGAAGAATGTTTAAAAAATAAAAATAAAACTCTTAATTTTTAATGAATAGATGTGCTATTTAAAGTGAAAATAGTAATGCATTATAAATTTCTATTTTACATATCAAGATTATATTTTTAATTTTTTTGGACTTGTAATAATTTTGGCGACAGAAATCCGGGCTTCCTTTTGCATTTTTTCATATATTTAAGTACTTCTAGCAAAACCATCCTATTTTTTAGAGTTATGGCACATATTTTGAACCTAAAAGTAATAAATATTCACTTCATGAATATGCGTCATACTAATTATATGTCGATATTGTATTACAAAAAATCCTAATTACTTTTGTCTTCGCACAAGGGCATTACACGTGTGAGTAATTATAGATTTAAATCCACATTCTTTTTGTAGTATACTTGGTATTTCAAAAATCAGATATTTATTCATTTTTGCAAGACAAAGGAGTGAAGGAAAAGGCGACTTAAAGGGACATGTTAACCATAGTGCAAAATCCAGATAGAGGAGAGAGGAAACTTATTTAGTGTAGTTATTGGCTAGTTTTCCCATTGACTGGGCTGGAAAACGATGCATTATTGAAAGGAAAGGAAACTTTCCAATTGGCTGGTTTTTAACTCCTAATATTACAATTAAAAATTAGAATCAAGTTTATATTACAAATGAAAACTAGAATCAAGTTGCTATTTTCGAAAATACGCTCGAATATGGTTTTAGTCGACAAAGAATTTAACCCAAAAGATGAAATTGTAATAATATGAAAACATGTATACTTTTTGTTTCGATTCATGAAAACAAAACAAAAAAAAAGGTCGGCTTAATGCATAGTGCACCAAACTCTTAACTGTAGTAAGCACCTAATAAGAAAGTGTATTTCAACACGTCCCAAACCAAAACTCTCACATTGCTAGGTTGAACACCAACATTTACTTTTCCTCCTTACATCCTACATATAAACTCACTTATATCATCTTTCTATTATCATTTAACAACTCTAAGCCTGCCTTTAAAGAGAGAATTTTATTGAAAGAAAGACAATTTTCAAGTGTAACAACTAATTCTCTGTTCTAGTAATTGTGGTTCAAAATGGCATGGTCTTTCTTGAATGCGAAGTTTCTCTCTACGCTTATTACTGTGAGCCAACGTGGATACGCATCTACATCGCAAAGTGTTGCGTCAGGTAGTGTGAGATGAGCAACTAGTAAGTTAATCTTGAATAAAAACGGAGGGGATCACTCGAAGAAAAACACGTCATGGGTGCCAGATCCGGTCACTGGTTCTATAGGCCGGAGAATTAGGTGGAAGAGGCTGGCGCCGCAGAGTTGCACAAGATTCTCTTAAACCACAAAAACTAGACCATAAAATATGGTGTTATATGTGAACCATGACATGTCAGCGATTCAATATAAAAAAAATGAATCCGCATAAAATTACTCAATTTTTCCTTGGGTCACCTATCAATGAGCAATGGTTACAACCATGTAGTTAACCATCTTTGATGGATTATATTGTTACTTTATGGCTTCTCTATCATGTTTTTTAGGGATACAAATTAGTTCATTGATGTATTTCTTCTCTATGTTACATTGAACTCGGAATAATTGTGATACTTTATTTGTTTTGACTACTACAATTGTGATTTTTATGCGTTTTATTATCAATTGCAACGTTCCTATAATTACATTTTTTAACTATTGATTCTAATGAAGTTCATTTGCTATATGTTTTTGCTCCTTTAAAAACCTCAGGGCTTGAATCGATTTTTTAAAATAGCGATTGTATTTTATTTTCCTTCAATGATAATGCTTACATTTTCTTGCCTCTCATCTGCAATATGACAAGCTTATTGACCATAAGCACATAACTAATACAATTGCTAGTTGCTATCAACTTGATATAAGGAACCATCGTTCACCAATACATCTCCAGTTTGAGCAAGATTATTTTCTAATAGACAATGAATTTTGAATAAATTATAAAGTTAAATAACCTCATAATTTAATCTATAATTAATAGTCCGTTAAAAACAATCTATTCCAAACCACAATATAAGGTGTTACTCGAGCTTCTAGTTATCTTCTACGAAGAAAAGTCTTACCTTCGGCATCTTCATGCACAATGCGTAAAACTTCATTTGGAGGAACGTCCCTCCAGATTTGGGGCTTCTTCAAGTGATGTCCCATTTGTGCAAATTTATCAGCTGCTCTATTGCCCTCTCTATATATATGAGTCAATAAACAATTGTTTAGCTCCGGTATGATTAAATTTATATGGCGAAGATGCTTTTGTACTTCTGCGCACCTAACTAATCTTTTTTGTGCAATAATTTGAACCAATATTTTGGAATCTCCCTCTAGCCACACGTCCTTCCAACCATTCTCCGTTATCAACTCAAGGCCTCTTCGTAGTGCTGCAAATTCTGCCACGATACTATTGGTTTTCCCGATGGATTCGGCATATCCAAGTAAAAAATCGGCCTCGTGGTTTCTAATAAGCCCTCCTATGCTTGATTTACCTGTCTTATACTTGCATGATCCATCGAAGTTTAATTTCGCCCACCCAATTTCAGGTTTCGTCCAAGAAACATGAATTGGTTCCTTATGCGAATTTCTAATTAACAATTGAACTGGATTTTGTGCTAATATATGACATCCCAAAATCCTAGAAATGGTTACCATAATATCTTCTATATAATGTGACTTGTAATGTTTATATTTATTTTAAAAGGGGAAGAAAAAGAATAATTATATTTTTAAAGTAAAAAATTATTCCCAGAAAATAAAAGATGAAGACAAGAAGACTAGATAGATTTTTATTATTTTCTCTTTTTATATTTTTCCATGCATTGTACAAGAGCGAAAGAGAGAAGAATGTAGAATGTAGAATGTACAATACTGATATGTGCAGAATGTATTTTTAGAATTCCATGATAATACAACAAAACGATTGCTTCAGAATTATCCGTGAAAATGCAGATAACAGAAAAAATTGATTTGTCAATGTTTGGGATTTTGGGATGAAAAAGAAAGAAAACAAAATGGAAGCACCAAGAGACACAATTTTAAAGGCAGTATGAAAATATTTGTGTTAAAAGTAGAACCGGGCTCCTTATTATCATATTAATCCAGATTTCTTAAAGTATTTTGATATGCTAAAGTTGGAGTGAAAGGAAAGCAAGGAAGTTTCAGAAGTTTGCCCCAACAAGGCAGCATTTTGATACCCATAAAGAATAAATTTGAAGAAACGATTTCACACAGAATTTATAGAGGAGGAGTTTGTATAATAGCGATTGTATAATAAATTATAATTGAGAAAAAAAACACAGTTTCTATAGTATTTTTAGAGAAAGCAACATAAAACATTGAGGAAAAAATACTTAATATGAAGGTTATTACACTTTTGTATGTCATTATTCAAAAACATTTTATGAAGGTTTAGTCATAATTACCCTTTTTGGGAAAAAAATGCATATTTGATTTGTGACTTTACAACACTACAGTTATGTGGTTCGTCAAATTTTATCTACTCCCTTGAGAACCCTTGAGCATCACATTTTAATTTGTTGCGTTTTAGTGGATTTGATTTCCCATTTTCTTTAATAGAGAATTAAGGGAAATGTCATGTTCCTTTCTATATTTGAATTTTTGGGATAATGCTTTTCAAGTTAATAAATTTAGTCTCAATGGTACAATAACATTTATTTGTGTGGTCCCTTTAGAGTTAGGAGTTTATTTTTTTGGTCCGCGCGAGCGACACCATTTTTTATGATGTTTTTAGTACATAGACTAAATTTATAAAATTATGTGAAGTGTTCCATTTTTATACACTTTAAAAATTATGATGACCTTTTCCCAAAACCCCCTATTTTTAATTACACCAATCTTGACCCGGGAATGAGTGGGGCTTGAGTTTCAATTGGGGTATGTCTCCAAAACAGGTGGACTTGTGATTCAGGTTTTAAAAGTTACAACAACAAAGAGAAGCTGTACTGATATACAAGTGACTTTATTACAAAAAATTCCAAATTGTTTTTCAATTAATTCAATTTTTTTACTAAATTCCGCTTACTAATAAGGTTAATGGTAAACAAGGTGTTGTCTGGTTGAACTCTGTCAAATATGTTTGCCTCCACCATTGACAATCATGTTGGAAATTAATGTTAAGTGACGAAATTAATTATTTAATTTCAATTGTATTAAATTCCGAATTTTTCATTTATGTGGTTTTAATAAATGTCAGATAATTAATTAGGAATGTGATAAATAAAGATATTAAAAGATTTGGGTAAACCTTATCCGTTAGTCATATGATGGTTAGTGGCATTAGTGGGAGACTTGAAAGAGTCCCACCTTGACTAGGATTCCGGCCCTCTTCCCCTTATAAATAAAGACCTCTACACCATCTAGAGTCATCTCACAACACACTATTTCTGAGGTGGGAGAGAAACTCCGAGATTCCATTAGAGTGCATTTTTTTCAAGAAGGCAGATTGATGGAGCAATTAATCAAGATTGATCTTTGATCAAGGTATGTCTTATATTCTATCTTTTAGACGTATTTTGTGAAAACATGAAGATCTAAGATCCTTTTATTAAGAACAATTGTATGTTAAACATTAATCATATTAATGTGTTCATGATTAATATTAGGGTGTTCTTAAGAATGATTTTATATGTGGTATCAGAGCTAAAGTTTAAGATCTCGTGATTTTCCTTATTGATGTTCGTCTATAATGATATATGTGCCTGAGACTTTCTGCAACATTTTTATTTATGTCATTAAATTGCTTTTGTGCCTGAGACCTTCTGCGACGTCTTATTTCTGTCATTAAATCTGCTCTTAAAGTGTGTCTGAGATTTTCTGTGACGTTTTTTCTTCTGTCGCCAATACTCACTGGTGAGAATGAAAGGTCAAAACTTGCTCGAAATTTTATGAAACTGACATGGTCGACTGGAAACGTCGAAATAAACAAAACCCATTGTTACAATGGGCACCATCTTACTTTTGCGTTTTGACGTCGTTAAGACCCTTAAAATTGCGTTTTTGCCGTTTTTGGTAATAATGTTGACGTCAATATCTCACTCCAGAAAATTGATTTTTGAATTCCGCAAATTGTTTTGAGATCCTGGAGTAATTATCTACATCTCTGTGGTGCTAACTCAATTTTTCTATTTTTGGCAAAAATCACGATTTTTTCCAAATATTATGTATTTTTTTTACCACGGGGGATGTTTTTCTTTATGTTCATGGTTGTTCTAATATTCATGTTATGTATTATTTTGTATTGATGAAAGGGTTCAATATAAAATTTTGAATATTAGATGTATGATTATGTGTTTGACAATAACATTTCGATATATTAGCTTATTGTGCATAATCTATAATTGGTTGCCCAAATGTCCTAATGTAATTATGAATTGATGTTTCGACAATAATATTTATATGATGTTGGATGGAGAAGACATAAAAGTATCTTAATCTATAATTGTAAATATTAGATTATTGTGTATGCATTTATATTTGGACCATTAATTATACATTAAGTTTTGAGTATAATATTTTTGGCGCATTGATTTTACATAAATAATGTTTATGACTTCCAGAAAAATTATGTTTTTGAGGCATTCGAGCTACTATTGGTATCTTTGTGATTACTGATAGATTACATATTATAGTTAATATTAATGCATGATTAACTATATTTAAGTTGAGACATGTAAACAATTATTCATTTGAGTTAAGTCAAAGGTCAAACACAGGCTGAGACTGCATGTACGAATAATATACTTACATTCATTAAAGACTTATTCTAATGTTAGTTATAAAATTGGATTGAGGCGCAACACATGCTAATATCTGAATTGAACAACATTAGAACCAATTTTGTAAAAACAGAATAGTTGACATTAAGTCCATTAATCATGGTATTAAATGAATTAGGCAACAAACACAGATGCCAAAATTATGGGACCATGATAAATGAATTATAGGGTAATATATCTTTACAATCTGAATATTATGTGATGATTAACACAGATTCCGTGATATTCGGAATGTAGATGAAATATACCAAAATTTTAGTCAACAATTCAATATTCGACCCTTGCAATTTTTGTTGTGTGTGAAAATTTAAGTTTTCCCATATTTCATAAAACCTTGCTCTAATGATCCTTTTTAGTTGAATATTCGTGCGAAACACATGCCAACATATTCATATGGTCGGATATTAGACTTGTGTTATTGTTAATATTCATATTTTGATGAATCTCGTGCCAAACATAGGCCAATGATTCATATTGTTGAATATTATGATATTCATGTTTTAATGAGTCTCGTGCCAAACACAGGCCAACGATTCATGTGGTTGAAAATCAGAATTATTGTTTATTTTAAGGCTAGTACTCCCATTAAGTTGAATTAAATGCCAAACACAGGCTACAATTCATATGTGCGGATACTAGATTTATTCGTTGCATGCATGCATATTTGAATGCATGACTTGCAAATTTTGAGACTCATAAGTAGGTATTCATTCAGTTTAATCAAATGCCAAATACAGGCTAAGATTACATGTGAAGATACTATACTTGTAGTCATTTCAGATTATCCTAATGTTTGTTATAAGGTTAAATTGAAGCGCAACACATGCTGAAATTTGAATCAAATAAACATTGGAATTTTTGTAAATGGTAAATAATTGGCATCAATGTTAAAAAGTCATATTTACATATGTCACTAGTATGATAATTGTGATTATAACCATATTGTGCATTAGTATGACCATGAATGATTTGGGTCAATATTTCTGATTTGTTACTCATACATAAGTGATGAAGCGAAAGTAAATGATTTGTGTCTTCCATTTACTATTATTTGTGTAATATCTCATGTAAACTCTTTGTCTATTTGATTTTCACATTATGTCTAATTTTTCGTGAATTTCAAATTAAGGAATAGACAATAATATAATTATTCATGTATTACGGGTATTTTGCACATGTATGCGTATCTCTTATATTTATATAATAAATGGTTTGGTGTTCATTAAAGTGCTCCATTCCAGAAGATATAAATATTGGACTAATGCATTAATATCATGCATATTTTGGTTGCCTACGGGTCCATGTATGATATTGAATGCTAGGATGATGATACTTTATGATGTTGCATACATATTATTGTTTATTCATTTATTGTGATTACAATAATTGAACAAAATGTTAGTGGTGATATATATTTTGGGAAGGTAATAATGGTCGTCAAACACAGATGCCATAATTTCTTTCATTATCATATCACCAATTAAGGTTATGAAAACCATAAACATGAATAATTTAGCTTATGGATCATGCGATATTTAATGAAAATAAGTGAAAAATTTATTGACTTGTGTATGTAAGTCTTACGTAATGTAATATTCATATTATGAAATGTTTGGTAGTCACTACAGTGACCCGACTAGAATTGCAATGAATATTAAATGTAAAGATGATGGTAGTAGTAACTCATGATGCTTATAATTGTAAAGATATTAATGGGGTATATTGAGTTCATTTCTTCAAGCAAGGTTATTCCTTACAGGGAATCAATTTTGAGTGATTGAATGAACATCATAGATCACATACATTATTATAGTATGTGAAAATGAGTTGTGCACAAATATCGTGTACAATATAATGAAATAACATTATACCCAATAAAGTAATCTACAAGCATCATATAATCGATATTTCACGGTTACTACTGACAAAAACTCACGGTTATGCACTCAATTTATCATGTAATCGATGTGTGTGTTGTTAAATCAAAGCATTAATGAGGTGAGCAATTTATCTCATTATCTTATCACATATTATTGTATCCCATTTTATTTCTCTAAAATTTCATATTTAATTTGGTTAAACAAATTAAGTTTGTTTACATATTGCACACTCGGACTAATAATGATAAAGATAATATGTATCTTTTATGATTTGAAATGAGTTTTTCATCTCAGTAGAGTTTTCAAGTTATACTTACTGTGTTATAGAAAGTATCTACTTTTGATGCAAGGATTTCTTACAAAACAAACTAGAAATGCTAATAAGATTCTTTTCTTTTGTTCTTAGGGAATCAAATCGCCATTTGTTTTCATAAACCCTCAATTTCTTTTGGAAAATGTTTGTCTAGACTTGATCGTGAGGGATATGTTCTAAAGAATCTTTTGATGTATATTTTTCAAGGGTTATGATTTTAGTTTTGATGTTTTGTACAAAATATAGTTTGGACATAGTTCTTTAAGGATTTGTTTGATCCTGCATCATAATCGTAGCATTTTTTATGAAACTCTTTAAATCTTGTACCAAATTAAATCTAGACTCTTTTTCATAATTTTCGTGGACAAGATTTTTGTAATGTCTCTTACAAATTTTGATAATCGAGTTGTGCTCTTAAGGTATTACGATGTCTAATATAAGGATGACCTATGTGGCCCAAGTGGGAGATTATGAGAAACTTCCCTTAAAGTGGACCTACATAGATCATATAATTGTCATTGACACGTATTTATTGCATTAAAGTCAAATTCATTATGAAAGGTGAAATTAGTGGTAGTAGAAAATCATGAAATATGATTATAAAGGAAGGTAGGGTACTTATCCCATTAACGATAACCTTCTTGAATCCTTGTTCTTTTAGTTGTTAGATTGTCTAAACAACAAAGAACAAATAAATGGTCAACCACTAAATGATAGTATTGTCACCGTGAGAGAAATGTAGATGAAATCATAAGGAATAGTATTAAGAAGATCCTAAAAGGTCTACTATCCTAAATGATTATGTGGGGTATCTGCATGAACATGAATTTGGTGAAGGAATAAATAATGACATGATTTTATTTTCAAAAGTCATAAGAAGTGAAACTAGTTGACTACAACTAAGGTTGAAATCTCGTTGAATTACATAATTGATGCACTAAAGTCGGGTATAAGGGGGTCATCAAGACCAAACGCGACACTAACGGTAGTTAAACGAGATAAAGCTAAATTGTAGTAAAATATTTCACTATTAATGAAGAAAAGGTTATAAATGAACCTTCTCAATTATATGTAAGGACATGTAATTCTTATGACATTAGTAGCTCATTATGATTGAGAGTTACATAAAGTGGATGTGAAAATTATTTTTTGAATTCTAATAAACCATGCGTATATGTTTAGAAGATCATTTTATAAACATAAGTTTCCCACATGAGGCATTTTAAGAAATAATATCATTATTTTTTTTTAATCGTTGTATATTTGTATACACCTTAAGATCAGTGGGAGTAAGTTTATATATTTTCTCTATATACAAGCACGGATTTAGAAAGTAGAGAATCAAAATAATTTTATGGGTTTAAAAGTTGTGTATGAAGTAATGAGATACTTAAAGGACTATATGCTCACATTTATGATATATGTGTTCATTTAAATATGAACAATTATTGTGACTCAGATTTACTATTTGTACGGATGGTATGAAGTTCACTCTTGCTTAAGAATATTTGTTTTGGTTTATCAACCAATATAATGAAGGAGTGCAACACAATCCATCCATTAAGTATTGTGAAAGCTGAGTTTGTAGTATGCTTGATGCTACAACTTATGTATTTTGGCAGCGTGACTTCATTTCGGGACTTGGAGTTGTCGACACTATTATCAAGTCGCTGAAATATTATGATAATGTCGCTGCAATCTTCTTTATGAAGAAATGTTAGGTATTCCTAAAGTAACTAAGCACGTTGAATGAAATACCTATCAGTTAAAGAAGAAATTCAGAAACAAAAAGTGTCAATTGATCACATTAGTACGAGTGATAACATAGCAGATCCTATTACGAAAGGACTATCTCCAAAAGACCTTATGGAACGTGTCAAAGAGATGGATCTCGATTAGTAAAATTATGATTGCTATTTGGCTTAGTTGTTTGACACTATTACTTGAATTCAATAAAAGTGTTTCTGATTTCAATTATTTATGTCCTTTGTGAATGCATGCAATTATGAAGTGTTGTTGACAGAAATAGTCCTTATTCCAAAGGACATTATGAGGCCATTATGATACCCAATATTAAAGGCTTAGTTGAATGAAACATTGGTGTTGTGGTACATGGAAGGAACCATGCTCTTGAATAGTATGGAACCGCCATGACTCGCATCCGTGAATCATTTGATTCAGCAAAATAAATTTATCAATGATTGTGCACCTTATGATACCTAATCTAATTATGCGAATTATTAAGACCAAGTGGGAGACTGTTGGAAATTAATGTTAAGTGACGAAATTAATTATTTAATTTCAATTGTATTAAATTCCGAATTTCCCATTTATGTGGTTTTAATAAATGTCAGATAATTAATTAGGAATGTGATAAATAAAGATATTAAAAGATTTGGGTAAACCTTATCCGTTAGTCATATGATGGTTAGTGGCATTAGTGGGAGACTTGAAAGAGTCCCACCTTGACTAGGATTACGGCCCTCTTCCCCTTATAAATAGAGACCTCTACACCATCTAGAGTCATCTCATAACACACTATTTCTGAGGTGGGAGAGAAACTCCGAGATTCCATTAGAGTGCATTTTTTCCAAGAAGGCAGATTGATGGGGCAATTAATCAAGATTGATCTTTGATCAAGGTATGTCTTATTTTCTATCTTTTAGACGTATTTTGTGAAAACATGAAGATCTAAGATCCTTTTATTAAGAACAATTGTATGTTAAACATTAATCATATTAATGTGTTCATGATTAATATTAGGGTGTTCTTAAGAATGATTTTATATGGCCAGTAATCAAACTACGTATAATTAGCTAGAGTAAGGATTAAGACCTCAGCCTTCCAATTTAGACCCCTAAACTTTGGTGGTCAGACACTGTTTGGTAAAATATGATGCACTCCACACAATAAATGCACCAATCAAGTTGGTAAGTACTTCGAAGCAGAACTTTTGAATTCACAAATTATTGCCTTACCTCAATAGCCTAGAAGGAAAATAGAGCAAGGAAAAGGCATACCTCACTTAGGCACAAATGTGTAATTTTGCATTGTTTTCAATCACGGTGGGTAGGAAATAATGCACATTTAGAAGAGAAAAAAGTTAGGTTAGGGACAATGTAAAAATACATTGTCACTGGCCTACGGTTGGATGGTCAGTATTTGTCCGTTTAGAGTGTGAATCGTACACTTTTGGCCGTTCAATTGCAATAAAAAAATGAAAAAATTATTTCTTGTGTCGAAGGGATGACTCTTACCCGTCCAGGGTGGGCTCAACCCCTGGACGGATGACTCTTACCCATCCAAGCTCAAAACTAGCTAGTCCCACAGTGTGTTCAATCCAAAAAATGCATCCTCGATAGTCTAATTTTGCATCTTTTAAGCTTGTCCCATCAAAGATGGCCTTATTGAATGGTTTTGAATATTCACTTTGTTTGTCCAATATATAAACAGTAAAATATTACCTAACCCACTTTCTAAATTAACTAATTTACCCGCAGAAGTGCTGTGTCACATAATACATTGATTGGTACATCTAAAACATGAATAATGTTACATGGGCAGATTAAAACTAACTTATTAAACCAAATGACGCGTCTCAAGTTAAGACTAAATGATGATTTGCATTGAGACGGCTTCACACTAATTTGAGATTGATTTGATAGGCAGAAAGTAACCCCTCTAAAATTTAATAATAGTTGAAAATTATTTATATCAAGAAAATAACTTTTAAGCCCAGTTATCTTTCCACTTATAATAAAAAAAAAAAAGTAATTATGTATTATATAAAATTAAATTAAACATAAGAATTTGGAAAAAAAAATTACTCTTACTTAGAGAACTCGTTAAAAAGGAAGTAAAGTTGTCCCACTTTTGTTTTGAACAATCTCATGCATACAAAGTTCATATCTCAAGTTTGACATGAACGGAAACATGTGTTGAGAACACATATAGGCTTTTACTCAATAAAAAATATTTTATAAAATTTCATTAGTTATAACTTCCAATAAGTATAAGAACCATGTCTCCTATCCTCAAATTGTATTCTCCTAATGTATAACTAGAATTACCCTCAAACTTTTACACACTTGAAATAACAAACCTAGTACTTTCTAGACTTTTCCTTTTGTTTCGAGTAAAAAAAAAGTTGGCTCCATGCATAGTGGACCAGGTCAACTAATAATACCACCTCATCACAATTGCAAACAATTAGAAAGCCTACTTTTGACTCCTACGCCTCCTTCCATGCACCAACATCAACATTTTCTCCGTCCTTCCTCTATATAAGACTGTTTATATATTATTGAGAAATGTACTCTTAAATCCTTCATAAATAAATTTTAAATATTAAAGAAATTTTGATAAATTTTAAATACTTAGGTCCACTAATTATTTTCTTGTACAAATCCACGTTAGTGGCATAACAAGTGAACCTAATTGTAAATTGTCCTTAAATATTTAAAAATTGTTATCAAGGGATCTAATTGTAAATTGCCCTATATTATTTCAGTTATCCTTAAAGCTTTCTCTGTGAGTGAGAGAGAATTAGATAAGCTTTTAAGTGATTTTATCATAACAAAAAAAATATACATATCTTGAGGCATCCAAGGTCTTTTTAAGCACCTTAGTGAATTTGTAATTTTAAATTCCCACAAGGCACAAAAACGCAACGCAAACGAGCAGCACCGGCAAATTTCTCTATCATAAGTAGTTTTGGTTAACAATGGTTCGTTCTTTTACAAACGCTAAGTTTCTCTCTGCTTTTGTGGTAGAGAGGATCTCTGTTATTGGCAGTGGGCAAGGATACGCGGTGGCGTCACAAGGTGATGTTGTGCCGGGTAGTGTGCGAGGGGCAACTTGTAATGTGATCGTGAATAAAAAAGGTGTGAACGAGTCTAAGAAGACCACGTCATGGATCCCGGATCCAGTGACCGGTTACTACAGGCCCGAGAATAAGGGGAATGAGGTTGACGCTGCTGAATTGCGCAGGATTCTTTTGAAGCGCAAAAATTAGACCACACTTGACACGTTTTAAAGAGAATTGCTATTATGATCAAATTTCAAAAAGTCCCTCATACAATTTTTAATATATATTTAGTCTAAGTATTTTATTTTGTATCAAAAAATTTCTTATTTTCTTATCTTTAAAGGTCCACGCCAGCAGCATCGTAAATGATTTTTGACATGATGATACAGCATGGTAAAATATTTTTGATATGGTGGTACAGTATGGTAAAATATTTTTGACATGGTGAAGGACTTTTTGATACAAAGTAAAAAAACTTAGATTAAACGTATATTAAAAAAAGTTTGAGGAACTATTTAATATATGTCCCTTGTTATGATATGAGAAATGAATAATTCTACACAAACACATTGATCAAGCTCATTTTTTTTTGGACTCTTGTAAAATGTCAAAAATGTGTTGTTTGGCATGTTAATGAGCCATCCTACAATCATTGTCTTAACAGTCTTTGTTGGATTATACTTCTGCTCCTCTGTTTTGGGGACAAAAACTAGTTCTTAATGTGATCTCTGTTACTTTAAACTCAGTGATAATAGTAATATTTTATGAGTAGATTATAGCCTTTGTGCCCCCTTGTAAGTTTAATATTAGATATTTTTTCGCATACCATGAGGTATTCGAGTTAGTTTACGCGCACCTCAACTAATTTTCATTCGCGATTCGTGGCTTTCACTGGCCAAGCCCCATTCGCGATTCGTGGCTTCCGTTGGTCAAGCATTATTTTGACAGTGTCAGGAATCGAACTGGAGACCAAACTCAATTCATCCTCAAGATTGTCCCAGTGACAATCTTGTACTACTGACCAGGAGGTTTGGTTGTTTAATATTATATGGGAGACGTTCATGCTATCACATTCTTCATTGATTTGTTCGAATGAAGTCCATATAGACTGTTTGTTTTATCCCCATGTTTCTCTCAAAGGCTCTCAAAAACATTAAACTATAGTAACATGCAATTTTGTTTTCAATAATTTGAAAATTATCCACAGCGAGAAGATAAATTCATGTACATGTAACTATATTTTTAACAAGTCCCATTATGTTTCTCTATAATTTCAGAATTTTTAATAATTTGCAATGACAATTAAACAATTAGATTAAGAAAGAAAAAAAAAAGCTAACATGGAGAAGGAAAAAAAAATACTTTAGGGGTATGGTATGAAAGTAGCCCACAGAGTTAGGTCGCGCCTGTGATTATTATTAAAACCGTGAATTGCGCTCTTTTCGAACAATCCCTATTTCCCTTGTAATCAAATTCTCCATGAACGTTTTTAGCTTAAAATGATAAAGATCTTCCATTTCTATGTTTGTTGGAATCGAATGGTGGATTGTGTGTGTAAAGTTTGAAAAGGCTTTGAAATAATGAGAGCGCAAAACTAATGGCATCTCATTTTGATAGCACTAACCTCCCACTTTCACCATTTTAAATGGCCAATTTGTCTGAGCATTACGACTTCCACTTCCGGCCTAATATATTTAGGGAGTTAGAGTTATTTTGTAGGGGAGCTTGAAAAATCTATTTAGGGGAACTTGAAAAATCTCCCTCTCAGATAACACACACAAAAAAATAGTCATCTCTTTTATATAAATTCTTTTCACCTAAAAATAATTTCTCCCTACATCCAATTTTTCAAACATCACTCAAAAGGAATTGGCTATGTCAATAAGGCTACCTTCTGAAAATGTTATTTGTTCCAAACAAATTTATTCCTCGAGTTAAAACATTGTGATATTGAGCAATATATCCGAATGAGTGTTAGTATGGCATATAATTATAGTGCATGATTATATTAGATAGAGTTTACTCTAGGTTTGTTTTATCCCGAGAACAATGTGACTGTATACTAATTAAGTAGAGTGGGTAGAGTCACGAATCGTCTTAAAGAGATTGAACTAAACCGTGACTCAACCCAAGAATAGTCTACTACAAATTTAATAAATAATTGAGGTAATATTATTTATTTTATTGTGTAGCAAATATTTGAATTCCATGGCATGTGGTTCATATTTGCGATTTTCGTATGATGTAATAACTTATTTTGAGTAGTAAACTAAAAAAAAATATGATTTTGATTTTTCGAATTCTCAATAAAATTCCACAGCACGCGGTTCATATTTGCGATTTTCGTATGATGCAACAACTTATTTTGAGGAGTAGACTAAAGTAAAATATGATTTTGATTTTTCGAATTCTCAATAAAACTCTCTAGCATGATTTTTAATCACAATATCAAAATTCTTCCAACAATGTTATGCTTTGAGATTTCAATCTGTATTAGTTGTTTTTAATTTGTATATGAACATGTTTTTCCATATTCTTTTTCATCACTGTATATAAATTTGTAAAAATATAATTATTATTAGTGTGTCATTTCCATTTTTTATCATAAATTTTTAAGATTTGTTGTGAATTGTCAACATTATACCCGTGTTTGTGTCGGTGTCGGTGCTTCTTAGAATTTGGCATGTTAGTGATTGTCGACTGCAAAATCAAATATAGACAACACTAGGAATTGTGGACAATATGAATATGGGTTATATGTTGTTTGGTCTGGTTTATAGACTGGCCCAAATGAATTGTTAGAGGAAGGATACAACCCCAGGCCAACTACATCCATCATGGGAGAATATTGACATTTTGGTCGAAAAGAGCCAACTTGTGTTTCTAGTAAAACATCATACATTCAATCCAATTGTGACATGGTAATGCTGGAATTATGAGGTCTTCGATAATACATTACACCAAAAATCGAAAATGGTCACAGAAAACAGGTCACGGTCCAGACCGTGATCAAGGGGTCACGGTCCAAACTCGTGACCCATGACTATTCGCCGTAACCAAATAAATGACCAGGGATGCGGGTGACATAATTAAGAGGTGCGTCACGATCTAAAATCAAAAATAACAAGGTCACGGTCAACACCCGTGACTGGTCTGTGACCAATTATAGTGCCAAATATCTCGCGTTTTTTGTCACAGTCACTACCAGTGACCCACGAAGAACCCTATACCGTGACCAAGAGTATTTTGGCACCAATATTCCTTCCATTTTAGTCAAGACGATGGTCATGGTCAGAAATCGTGACACGCGTATAACAATTACCAGTGCATGAAGATCACGGTGTAAAACTGTGACCATGAGTTCTATTTTAAAATCGTCACTTTAATATGATCACGGTCCATAACCATGATCAAGTCTCGAATTTCAATTGGTCACCAATTGGGTCACGTTTCATAACCGTGACAAGTTAACTTATTAAGAGGCCACACAACGAGTCACGAGCCTTGACCGTGACCCGTTATAAGGTATAAATCAAATTGAAACCCTACATTTTATTTTACCCTCGGTAAAATAAAAAATGTTTCTCTCTCTGTCTCTCTCTCCGATGACTTCTCTCTCCCCACCCAAAAGTACTCCTTTCATTTTCATTTTCATGTGTGTGTGTGTTCAATGTGCATGTGTGTGTTGTGTGTGCGTGTCTTTATGTACATGTGTGTGTGTGTATTTTGTATGTGTTCATTGTTAAATTATTTTTAAAAAAAATGAAACCCGTTAGCACTATTACCCCTGGCCCTGCCCTGCTGGCTGGACTCTCCTGCTCTCTTGCTTCCCTGCAGATGGAAGCGGTGATCCTGACAATGTAGTAACGCAGCATTGAGTACATCAGTAAAAGTACTTAGAGATAGATTCCCAATAAGATGCTGACGGATCCTCCAAGCTAACCCGTCCACAAACAACATAATCTTCTTGCCCTCAGTGGGTGCCTCATCTGGCACGATGGTGAGAAGTCTCGTGAATTCCTCCTCATATTCAGCTACGGTAGAATTTTCCTGCTTCAAATTCAGTAATTTTCGCCTCATCTCAGTCTGCACGACGGGTGGAAAATACTTGCGGTCAAACCGCTCCCAGAACAACTGAATAGGGATCGTGTCCCTCTCCTCCAATGTGGTAGTGGACTCCCACCACTGTAAAGCGGCCCCCACCAGCTTAAAGGAAGCCAACAACTATTTTTGCACGTCGGTGCACTCATACATGTGAAGATGCCGCTGGATGTCTTTCTTCCATTGGCTGACTGTGACGATATCTGAGCTACCAGAGAACTCAGGGGGATGTGCCTTCTGAAAAGCATCCCTAACCCTCTCCCATGCAGATGGAAGCTGTGCTGTACTGGCGCCACTGCCTGAATCTGGGGTGGAGCCTGCTGAACCACCGCTAGCGCGGCATTCACCACCTGAGCAACAATGGCGGCTACTTCATTAGCATTCATAGTGCCTGGTGCCGGAGCTGCTGGCTGCTCGACCTGTGCACGCCTATCCTTCGGTGCACGTCTCGGAGGCATCTGAAACGTGAAGGAGTTTATTAGTCTACAGTCATTAAAAAATTTCAAATAGCTGAAGACATAAACTTGAAAGCAAGAATACAACCATCCTATAATAGGGCTCTATAGCAAAAACGTTACGCTGAAAGCGAAATAAGCCGTACAGATCCTATGGACACTAGAACCTGATGCTCTGATACCACCTGTGACACCCCGCCTAATTAAATACCGGGCGATCACTCCTTTATTAAATTAAAATCAAGGTGAACAGTTGGTTCATTCTTAGCATCACTGCCGTAAAAATAAACTTTTCCAAATTAACACCCTAATTAATTAAGCTAAGGGTCAAAACCATTTTTAACCATTCTAACCAAATTGTATTTTTAAAGAAAAACTTATTTATTTAATTATTAACCACATTTTCAATAAGTAAGAATCATACAACAATTATCCTGGAACATAATCCAATTACTTTAAACATTCAACATCCCAAAATCCCAACATTTAAAACTAAATGTAAAACATACATGCTGAATAAATCCCAAAGTAACAGTACTAGAAATAACTGAAATACAAATGTCCCAACAGAACAGATAAATAGTGGAAAGGGCGACACATGCCCCAATAACTGAGAATCATAGGAGTGGAATCAAGTAAATGAAGTCGTCTGAGCAAGTGGCCTGCAACTCCCACCTAAGCGGCAGCACGTTCCTTCCAAGGGATCCTAAGCAAGACACCCCTGTGGCTGGGCACCTGTAGTACATACATATATATACAAGAGAGAGAGAGAGAGAGAGAGAGAGAGGGAGAGAAACGGGTCAGAGCCCGATAGTGTATATGATTTAAAAATTATTTAGCAAGTATTTAAATTGATATAGGCCAATGCAACAACATATTAGTGCGACACTCTCTTGAGAAATTCTCACCTCTCTTCTAATGTGCACACCTATCGCACTAACCTTCCCAGTTGTCTATCTCATCATATATCACGCTATCCTTTCCCAATGGTTTAACTTATCTTAGGTTATTCGCAGGATTCAAAATTTAACGATTCAATTTTTGAAAAGAATATTTCAATTAGTAACCAAAGTTCTCATTTTAACTTTATTAATCAATAAATTTTTCCAGTGTCATATTATACTTTCTCAAAACAAGTATTTACAATTTGAGTCATCAACCATGTCCTACATATCAAATCACACTAGGCAGTTCCAGATTTCAGAATTTCATATATATATATATATATATATTAACTACTCGTAAAATATATATATATATATCATAACAGCACCCCAAATAAAAACTATGGTGCGGGCATACTCTACTATCCAAACCCCGTATCACCCATATTAAGGGGAATACAAATTCGGAATCACTCTCGAATTGTATTAACACATACACATACAATATTGAGGCGAAGCATAGATTCCAAGTCTCTAAGAGGATGGCACATACCCGCGTCTCTTAGGACCGTCTGAACTATCGATTCGATAGCCTGTACCAAGGATATCTAGCTTCTAGGGTACAAGTCAATATCCCCCATAAAGGTCCCATCGAGATAAGACTGTCCCAGCGCGGTAACCTCAGGAATAGCAAGTAGCGTGGGCATATTTTCACACATAGATAGCATATGCATACACAATCATATAACTATACTAATATTACCAGGTCAATATTGGGTATATTCCCAAATCCCATAGTTACGACTTTTATCCATATTATCATATTTTAGTAAACACTTATAACGGTTCGTTTCTAACCTTGATTCGGTATTATTCCAACGTACCACACAACTCTCATGACTTTATTCTCCAAATTATAAAATTCAGTAGGTATTCACATTTGTCCCAAAGTAACTCTCTTACGTGTCTCTCTCTTTAAATCATAAATTCACCGACCCTTATGTAATTATCCCAAAATACAATCTTTGCCCGACATCAAGGGTCCCAAAATCTATTCACATGTCCTACTGGTCTTCCCTATCTCCCAAAACATTTTATTAAGGATGCCCAAGAATTATCTCACAATAAATTGAATTAACTCATTTAAAAAGGGAATAGGAGTTTGCCAGGATGGGTCGATCGATCTAGGTCTGGGGCTCGATCGATCGAACCTTCGATCGATCGAAGCTCTGGGCTCGATCGATCGATCAAGCAGGTATTGCGATTTCTGCAGAATTGCAGTTACGGGTTCTAACACATTTCTTCATCCAAATCCATATTTTTCAATCCCAAACGTCTCAAAAATTGTACTACCAACATTATATCATCCTACTAGGTATTTCCAACGTGAAGCATGAGGAATTCTATCATTATACATGGATTAACCAACCAAAATTATTATAATTATCAAGAACCCTAGAATTCTCTTAAACATGGTTCTAACAAGCATTTCCAGAAATTTCCTTCTTATAAACATCATAATTTCGTGGGTAATTCCTCTACATGGTAAGGGTTTCCAGAATTATCAATTTATTCATCACTACATGCAATTTCCTAACTCATATCTTAGGTTTCTTCCATAAAAATTCATTATAATTACTCATACACTAATATGAAAGATGCACCGACGAAATAAGCAAGATAAACACTTGCCTGGGATTTTTGGTGTTCTGATTTGCAGATGATTTTGGTGTGGTTGCGTAGCCCGTCGCGCGATCTACGCGTTGGTGGTGGTGGCAGTGCAAACGGATGAATTTTGGGCGTTGAAATTTGCCTTGAGAGCTCTCTCCTTCCTCTCCTATGGTCGTTCTTGTGTTTATGATTTCTAACCCTAGCTGACTAACCTAAATGGTTGATATAGATTACTGATTTTCGTGGGTTTAATTATCCATAATTGCGAAATGTCTAAAACACCCTCCCGGGGTACTAATTAGGCCTAAAAACGCCCCGAGACCCAAACTAAACCCCCGGGTACACTTTTCTGACTATCTCGACCCTTCCGGACGCGTTGGAGCACTCAAAACGACCATACGAACGACTTATAAAATATTCACTTTTATTTATCAAAGTTTAGTCCCGACGCGACACGGGCGCGTCCCGACTCAAATTTCCAAAATTGTCATTTTATTCACTCGTGACATTCAATATAACCAATATTACATATTACTTTGCTCATTAGTAATATTCAACAAATTTCCCATAATTACTAACTCTCGTCACGTTAATAATTATAACATAATTAATTTCCGTATTTTTATTAAATAATTAACTCACATTAAATTTAATAAATCCCCAAATTAATATAGCATAAAAATACGGGGTATTACATGGGGGTTAAAAGATAACCCATGTCGCACACGTGTTCGTTGTCGCTAACGCGAACCAATTACAACAAGTAAGTAAGAGCTATTTTTTAATGTCTTATTAAGTTCATTAAAAAGTTCATTATTTTGGTTCACTTAAGAACCTCTCTCTCTCTCTCTCTCTCTCTCTCTCTCTCTCTCTCTATATATATATATATATATATATATATATATATATATATACAATCCTGCTCTTGTATGGATCCGTCCGCATTTTAAGATTGCGGACCAGACACATGTCACCTGGCGGTGAGCCCAGAAAAGAGAGATAATGTGCCTAAAATTTAGGCGATAATTTCTAGGCTCGCCCACCGTCAGGTGACACATGTCCGGTCCGCATTCTTAAAATGCGGACTGATCCACACAAGAGCATATATATATATATATCCCGGACGTTTTGAATCATAACTTATTTAAATTTACCAGGTCGTGTTCGTGTCATGATAGACATGACACCCGCACACATGTCCGTGCATCTTAGCATTGTGTGTTAGTGATAGTACACTCCAGAATCAATAGGGACAAAAACTAGTAATTGTGGACAATATGAATTGGGGTAAAATGTTGTTTGGTCTGGTTCGTAGACTGCCCCAAATGAATGGTTAGAGGAAGGATACAAACCTCAGGCCAACTACATCCATCATTGGAGAATACTGACACTTTGGTAGGAAAAGAGCCAGCATTTGATTCTATTAAATCACCATACATTCAACCCAACTGTGACACAGTAAGGCTGGAATTATGAGGTCTTCTGTAATAGCCAAATGATCTCCAACTACTCAACCAACACTTCTACCTCTCAGCACCAGCTATGCTACTAAACAAAGTTTGCCTACCAATATTTCCTTCCTTTGTTTTAGGTAATGGGCTATACCCAGTATGCCCCAATACTCTATTTCTCACAAGTAACCGACATATGTCCAACATGACATGACTCCATGCAAGTGTTCAGGATTATTTGATTGTCCACAAGTTGTCCCAATTTTGTATTTGCTCAAAGTCCAACTAAAAATATCAAGTCAATGCATGCAACAGACATGAGTTTTAATCCAATTCAATCCGATCCCACCTAAATGAAATTATCTTAATTCCGACTCACAATGCTTACACATTTCAATACCCTAAACCATAAACCTATAATAAACGGCTTCTCAAAACTTATGACAAAGTTATATCTGAGACTTCTATATCATTAGCGAGATACAAAAATTCAATACAATCCGCCATGTTTTATAGCACAAAACGATTACCACTGGATTATTGTCCTTCCAAAGCACTTGACGCACATTATAATGAACGCTTCCCTCAGCGTCTAGCATAAACACACAACAAACACAATAGCATACATAATAATGAAAGCTGAAACACAATTTACAGGTAAATTACCAGAATAAGTGCACAATTATACATTGAATACAGCTAATCCAATTCACAAACAGTAATCAAAGAGACCAGCTTAACAAAGAGTTCCAGCAAATCCCGTAAAGAGAAATAATTTCTGTAACAACTTTGTTTAATCTTGACACAACAAATCCTTGTTCGCATTTCACGCATAATAGAACATTTTTCCCAATCTCTTATAAACCACGTCTCATGCTTCTCATCTAAAACCCTGTCAACATATTACTGAGCTCTTGCTTTGTCAAAATGACCATTGGATCATAGTTAACTCACTTTTAAGTCTAATTAAACTAGATACATATCAGCCACTCATAATTAAGTCTTTTAGGGCTATTTGGCATGATCTGCATATAATTCCTACTTACACATTTATCTATACAATATGTGTGATTACCATATAGCAGTACACGCATCTGATGCGCACCAGAAAACAATAATAATAAGCATAAGATCCAATACATAAAGACCCTACTTAATTTGAAACATCTAAATTGAATCTAATCATTGAAACCAGTGTCAATTTACCCCATTTGAAAGACGCCAATCACCGTCTATCCGATCATGCCCTACTGTGAAGAAATAAAACGGCTTGTTCTGATTTTCCTAACTTGAGCATTGCCATTGCAAATCAAATCACATCCACACTGCAGATGAATCTCGAAATTATCAATTGTACAATAAGCTGAAGCAATCCCAACCGAGAAACAGAGTTCATCCCCACTCCTAAGAACCTCCACGATATTGAGCCAAAAGCTTGCCTTTGGATAAATTATCAATTGTACACTTGCATCTCTTAGATTTGTGAGGTTGCCTTTGGACAAATTTCCACTGATGGTGCATTTGTATCGGAGCTAGTAAGAGCCTTCTAGATAGAAATTTCTATAATAGTGGATGTAGAAAACTTTTTACCTAGCCACCATTTAAGATCCTCAACCAGGCAATCTCAGAGCTATCACAGTAAATGGAACCCCTCTCTGTATAAACTGTAAATTTTACATAGATGGGGCAACATCAAAATCACAGGCATGGTAGGTACGTTTCTTTTGTGCATGTTATAACAAAATTGCAGATATTTGGGCCATTAAAGGCGATTAGGTTAAATGAAAGGCATTGAAGAACCACAGCACACGACAGACTATCACCTGTTCATATGTTGTGCAGGGGCAGTTCATCCAGCAGCCAGCTCTGGGTTTTGCTAGGGGATTGTCCCAGATTGACTCTCTCTTGAGAAGGTATATATATTCTTTTGTTACTGAAAAAAGCTAGCGGAGTGGATGATGTCGCAAAGACAGTTTCAACAAGCACTCTATCAGACTCGATATCCTTGTCTGCTCCTTAGTTGTGTCCCCCGGCAAGTCTATTTTGATATGCCTCTATGTAAAAGTTGAAGTGATGGACAACAGCAGAATGTACAAAATTATACACTCCCTCCATTCTAAATTATTAGTCGCTGCTCAAACGAAAAAAAAAAATAACTTTTCAAATATATCCTCCTAAGAATTATGAATACCTAAGGAATGCAACACATGCACTTACACTTGGATCATTACTCTGTGATGGGTAATTTTGGAATCTTGCTTAGTTTTATATTTTATTTTTAGAAACAAGACTCTTAATTCGAGACAGATCGGGACTCTTAATTTGGACGGGAGGGAGGCGGAGGAGGTAATATATAATATGAGCTTCCCAGGCTTCTCTGTTTAAGCCTCCAGAAAAAAAAATGTCCTAAATTGTAGTAAATCTTGGTATCCTACACATGTCCAACATGAGGACTCCAAGTGTTCATGATTATTAGATTCGTCATAATTTGTCTCAAGTTTCTGTTTGCTTAACTAAACTATAATGTCAATTCAAAACAAACAACTTACACAAGTTTTAATCCAATTCAAACTAATCCCACCTGAATGAAATTATCTTAGTCCCGACTCACAATGTTTACACGTCTCAATACCCTAAACTATGAACCTATAACTTCTCAAAAACATGTCAAAGTTAATCTCCTAGATTTCTACATCATCAATGATAATGATTGCTAAAACAAACATCTTTTACATCTAAATCACTAAAACAAGTGTGCAATTAGACCTTAAATGCAGCTAAACCAAATCACATTAAACATAAATCACAGAAGAAGAACAGGTTAACAAAGAGTCATTCCAAATACCATAAACTAATTGTATTTTCCTTCAAAATTTTGTTTTATCATGCAGAACAACTTCATAACACCTCTAATGATTCTCATCTAAAAGGACCATTGCATCAAACACTAAATTAACTACGTATTAAGCTTGTCAGAAAGTTTAAAGTCATTTTTGGGCTATTTGACATGATCTTGACATATACTTCCTACTTAGACATTTATCTAACACAGAATACATTTGAGGCGCACCAGAAAACAATAATAATAGGCATTATATCAAAAATATTTAGACCTGTCAAAATGACCATTGCATCTAAAAAGATCAAACTACCTACCTATCAGCTACACGTATTCAAGTCAAAAGTCATTTTTAGGGCTATTTGATAATTCATCTCACATTTCTATAAAGAGTAAATAACACTAGCTGAACTTCGCACCTTGTAACGTTAAGCCACTAAACTATTATATTAAGTTTGCGCGATTAAACTAGTATAATCTATAAATGTCTTTTATCATCCCAACCCAAATAGTATACCAATTTAACTCCAAACCATACACAAACCTATACCTATTATTGGAACAAAAAAACATGTATAAAACAAGACAGGTATTGTAGGAGTTAATTTTTAGTAGAGTTGACAAAAGACATTTTCTGCCATTGGTGATGTAAATTTAAGGATTTTTTTACCAATTGGTCCCGTTTACTGATTAAGTACTTCAATAGGTCCTATGATCTTTTTATTGCTCCAACAACCCGCATAAAAAAAATTTGCTCCAACCCATTAGAACAACTAGGACTTATTGGAGCAAAAATCTTTTTTTATGGGACCTATTGGTAGGGGTGTGCAAAAAAACCGACAAAACCGAGCCAAACCGAAAATTTTCGGGCCGGGTTTTTTTGAGGGTCGGTTCGGTTCGGTTTAATCAGGTATAAAACCGACAGGGTTGGTTCGGTTTTCGGTTTTGGCATAAAAAAACCGATTTTGAACCGAACCGAACCGATTTAATTTTTATACTTTTTAATTTTATATTTTATATTATATTTATATTAGTCTTGACATATTATATTATATTTTTTAATTTTATATTTATATTAGGTATTAAAAAAAATATTTTTTATTAAAATAAAGGAAAAAACCGAACCGGCCCTGTATAAAACCGTCCCTGTCAAAAACCGACGGGCAAACCGAACCGGACCTGTCAAAAACCGACCCGATTCGGTTCGGTTCGGTTTTTCAGTATTTTCAGTTCGGTTCGGTTCTCCTCCTCCAAAAACCGACATGGTCGGTTCGGCCCAAAAAACCCGGTCAAAACCGAACCGACCGACCCGTGAACACCCCTACCTATTGGAGCAAAAAAATATCGTAGGACCTATTTGACTACAGACGTAAGTAATTGGTAAAAAACCTTTATTTTTAACTAACACAGAGACAATTTATTTAAAACACAGACATGACAAGACACAATAATGCGACTAACATGAGTCAAAATTCTTGCATGCCTAATCACAACATATTCTACCAATTTTTTGTCAATAGATCTTATTTATACATGTAGTGAATATTCATTGCATGTTTATAAATCGGACCTATGGGGGGGAAAAAATGGCAAACCTATTGAATTAGATACTTAGTAATCAGTAATCGGTTAAAAAAACAATATTAATAATAAACATAAGATCCCTAATACATTAATTTCAAAGCATAAAACAGGAATTATAAAAAAAACTATCGCCCGATCACTCACAGCCACCAGATCAACTATTCGTTAAAGTGAAGAAACTAAATGAGTCTTTTTGACAGTATCATCATCGCAATTCAGCCCACACCCACACTGCGGACAAATCTCAAAATTATCCATCGTAAAATAGGCGGACGTAATACCCACCGAAAAATCGAGGCCATCCCCGTCCCTGACAACCTCCACAATATTGAGCCAAAAGAAGAGAATTTTGACACTGACCCCGCTTAAATTAGTGAGCTTTCCTTTGGATAAGTTGCCAGAAATGGTGGGTTTGTAGCGGAGTTGGTAGGAGCCTTCGAGGGAGAAGTTGCATGAGCCGTTGAAGTAGGCGTTGAATTTGCCTGTGGAGGGGTCGAGGGTGTAGCCGGTGACGCCTTTTGGGAGGATGCCGATGGGGAAGCCGTAGGATTCGAGGACTTCGTAGGCGGAGAGGGCGGTCGAGAGGGGGAGGACAAAGAGAGGGAGGAGGAGGTAGAAGGGAGACATTTTGGGTTATTGACTCGTGGGTTTGAGAGCTGAAATTTAGTTGGGGATTTTGGCTTTTGTTACAAGGTTATGTCTCCCTCCCATCAAGCTATAAGCATATGCAATGTGATGCTAAAGCATCTCTCGACTAATTCTAACTACCTCATTTTATGTGTATTAATTCGTGTATAGAGTCCACTTACGGGTAATATGTCAATTTACTCAAAAAATTTAGCCGGTCTAAAATTATTTGAGAATTAAACCATAACAAATTGTATTTTTATAGTTTTATTTTTGCAACAAATTAAACATCACATGATTGCCTAGGGCCTCCAAATGGAAAGGCGTTGTGTGTGTGTGTGTGTGTGTGTGTGTGTGTGTGATATTTAGGTCCTGATAACATGTTGGTTAAAGGGCACACACTAATAATCTCAGAATAATAGATGCAGAGTTTTAACATGTAAACACAATGATATCGATTGTTTTATAAAATTCGCAAATTTTCAATTAAAACTTATTTAATTAGACCTCAAGTCTTAGATCCAAACTAAATCCAATGTTATTTAAATCTAATCATGCATATGTGTGAATAATTATGCCAACACAAACAATCACAAATTGCTGAACAAACAAATTTTAGGAAAAATCCTCCAAAAGCGCAAAACCTTTTATTTCAATAAATGTTTGCAAATCGCAATTTACAACATACTTGCAACATTCTGCAATGAATCTTTGACAGAAAACTCACATAGGCTGCAACCTGTATTAGCAATGGACTCCCGCAAGAACCCACAAGAATCGCAACTCTATATCCAGTAAGGAACACCCTCGAGTCTCCCCAAGTGACCGCAGTCGTCAGCAAAAAAACTCCCCCAAGAGCCACTGATCCAGCAGTAGAGATGGCACTCCACAAGAACAAACTTCAAAAGAAGTTATATGCGTTCCATAAATGATTCGCAAAAGAATTGGGATGTTTTTTGTGTGAATCAAACACATAAAAAGCCCTAAAAGTGAAGACTAAAAGTTCTGCAGAATTGCAGTTTTCGTGTATCAAAAGTCTTGATGAAAAAGGTCTTCATAACAGTTATTTATAGCTAAACAAAAAGTTTGAGGTGGCATAGGTCATTCGAATGACATTGAATGTCGTTAGAATTGACTTCAAGCGACGTAAGAAATGACCTTAAAAAACAAAACCAGTACGGGTTTGTTTGAAGCAACAAAGAAACGACCCTTCTCGCAACCCTTCGAACGACATGACCTGTCGTTAGAAGTTGTCATTTAAATGACATACCTTGTCGTTTGAACGACATAAGCGATAAAATATTATTTTAAAAATCTCGCCTACAGGTCTTGAAAAAAAAATTACTTAGAAAATATGCCTCATTTTGTTAAAAACAGTTTTGAAAATATTCTAATATAAATGTAAACCGTTTACGAAACTTAAACACATTCTATATGAAATTGTACCCCATGTCGCGCATATATTGAAGATGCTTAAAATTTGGATTCATCGTCTTAAACAAATGATCGTGAGCTTCACTCGACGATTGTAGCGGTATACGACATATTCTATGTAAACTACAGACAATGGAATTTATGTCTTTACAAATCTTCCCTATGTTTATGCCGGTACAAAATAAAAATATTTGAATTATCAAAACAAAAAATCCTATACAAATATAATACCCTCCCATGCAACCCAAAAGTCGAAAAGATACTAAAAATGCAAGTCGACGAATTCTCTTCAAAATCTTCAAATAAAAAATCTTTACTTTCCTTTCGCTTATTTTTGTGTGCTTTCTAAATGCTCATCAAAGTCCTACACAGAATAAACACAACAAATACCTTCAGTACGTATCATGTTTGAAATGAGATAAAGCATAAATCAAATCAAGTAAACCAAACAACGATCAAAGAAAATCAAGTATCAAATCTCCTCCATATTTCAAACTCTCACTCCCCCATAAGTCATAATTCGTTCTCTACCTTTTTATTTGTCCGAAATAGATAAGGAAAAGAATAAACAAAATAAATACAGAGTGTAACAACAAGCATAACAAATCATCAAATACGTTATAGCAAATCATCAAATACGTTAATGCAAGGATGTACTCAAAAGCATTCACAAACTATATTTAAAAATTTTCAATTTTTAAAAAACATGCAAATTTCACAAATACATACACACACACCATGAATTTGCACAAAGATAACCAAATCGTGGATATGTAATGAGTGTGTTATGAACCAATTTGATAGGAAAATCAATGCAATCGACGTTAGGTATCAAAATGTGCACGATGAATATGAATACTCCTAACGAATGATCTCAAAATCGACGTTAGGTATCAAAATGAGAATTTAAAGGACACGACTCAATCCAATTGACACATCAAAGTCAAATACAATTTTCACACTAATAACGTCTAAAACCATGTAATGCTTTTTCAAGACTTTGTCATGACGTGCAAACTCGTTGTTTTGTTTAAAACCAAATACCATCATAAAAAAATAATGCCTTTTATTTTTCTATTGAGGTGATCTAAATCCTAATGCCCCCCGTTTTGGCATATTTATCCTTTTATTGCCTTAATTTTTGGGGGGCTCTCAAACGATGGCTTTCATGGCGTGAGTATTATTCACTAACATCCCTTTCCCGTTTTCACTCATCATTTTTTCAAATTAAAACAAATTCCTCACACGCAATGGTTCTTACATGCACTACTTTCATTGTCAAGTTTTATTGCATATGGTTCATTTTAAAGAAAAGATTGAAATGAAATCATATCGACCAACATGTGCTAGACAAGAACAATAATCAAATAAACCCGTTCAAGTGTGCAATAAAGGAAATCATGAGTCAAACATATAAAAAATAACAACTAACGACATTTCATTGACTCCAAACATTGTAAAGTACAAAATGAAATGATAATGGGTCTCAAATCACTATCAAATCATCACATATATATGGAATGATGTTGTGACTTGGTCATACTAAATGTCTATTCATATACGGTGTACAACGAAATACAAAAATCTTTTTGTCTTTTTTTAAAAAATTTCAAAAACTAAAATCATTTTGGTTTTTCAAAAAAATATATAAAAAATTTAAAAGATAAGTACAAAAGTGGTACACACTAGCAATAGGCATAAAATATCATCATGAAAATCATCATAGGCGATTGCATCCTGCTGCATATATGGCCACCGGTACACTTCTTTTATAGACCTAAATATTAGTGACCTTCTCATGCATGGTTTTCATATATGCCCTCGTGAAACTCATACAGGATACGTTCGACATCATCTGGGTGCACATATTAAATGTAAGGTTCGAAAATGAGTGTTGATCAAGCTCTTGGTATGCCAATAAGTGGACACAAGCAACTTTCACTAGGATTTTGTGTGTCTCTTTCATGTCGTCTGGAAGGACATTCTCTTTTAAGCAATGCATGATTGGATCCATCTAGCTCAAGGCCTTATCAATGGCCATAATCGGCTCGAAAGATTTCCCTTTATTAATGCTAGGAAGATCAAGGTAATCTACTTGTATTGTTCGCTTCATTTATCCCTTGACAACTGAGGCGAGTATGAATAGTGTCTCGGCATAATGGTTGTTCCCCTTCAAGAACTATTGCACTTGTGCATGCTTGATTATGGCAACTAACTGTTGGTGTCTTTAAGGTATTCTGATATGAATTTGTTTTTAGTACAATAGTCTCTTAATATCTTATTTGATACTAACCTTGAGTCACAAAAGACGTCAAGGTGACAAGCTACCGAAGAGATTGCCTTCTTTAGCACACTAATTAAGGCTTCATATTTTTCTTTGCTACTAGAGGCTTCAAATCCAATGTCAATGTCTTGTTTAAGAATAGTTTTTGTCTGGGATACCAGAACTATCCAAACTCATGTCCCCTTGGAATTTGAGGCTCCATCAACATAGAAGGTCTACATTTTCTTCTCTTTCGTAGGTTATTAGATTGATTCTTCACTTTCAATTCTTGTCTCTACTGGTTCCTAGTCACTAGAGAACTCGAGAATGAAGTCAGTTAGGCTTGCACCTTGAATTAAGTCCTAGGCTGAAACTGGATGTCGAACTTCCCCAGCTCTAACGACCACTTGGACATCTATTCAGATAGATCAGCCTTCTTGAGCATCACAATGATAGTGTGTGGATTAAAGTAATATTTTAACTTTCTGGAGGCTATCATTAATGCATATGAAAGTTTCTCCAACAAAAGGCACCGCTTCTCAGCTTCGATCAAGTTTTTTCTCACATAATAAATGGATGATTTTCTCCCGTTCTTCTCATAAACTAAAGTTGACCTAACTACTTTATTGGATACTGCCTGGTACAGGTGCAAGGGTCCCTCATCGTTAGGAATAGTCATCATCGATGGTCGGCTCAAATACTTATATATTTTTCAAGTTCCTAGGTGAATTTGTCATTCCATATTTATTTATCTTCTTTCCTTAGTGATTGGAAGAAAGGTCGACATTTCTTTGAAGATCTTGATATGAACCAGCTGAGAGCGGAGAGCATGACCATTATCTTTTGCACATTTTGCACAGTGCTCGGGAGTTTCACCTTCCTGATGGCTTCAATCTGGTCGGAGTTTGCCTCAATACCTCTCTGACTTACTAGTTATCTAAGAAACATTACTGATTTTATCCTAAAGGAATACTTGGTCGCATTCAGTTTCACCTTATAATAGCGAATAACTTCAAAAGTCTTCGGTACATCCGTGCTATAAATATATATTTTTAGGTCTTAAATAATAATTACCATTAATAAACTATAAAAAAATATAGAAGAAAACAGCTTAAACTTGAGAGAGATGAGGGATGAAGAATGAGACAAGAGAGTAACGTGGTACGGCCCAATGGGGTGCCTAAACACATAAGTGCGGCGATGATTTGAATTAAAAGTGGGTACAAGATCTTAAGTATCTCTCCAGTATTTCGTGTATGTCATTTTCATCATGACCCTATTATGAAATAAGGGCACATTTATAGTGGGGAGAGAGGAGAAGAAGAGGTGGACTGCGTTTATAAATGAGGAAGTTGGACCTTTATATATTCTAGTTAACAACTAATGATGGGCTAATTGTAGGTAGTTGAAAGGATTAACCCATGTGTGATTGTAAGGATACATATTCTTACATGTATCTCACACCTATGTGTAATAGTCTTAATTACTGGTGGTCGAACATATAATCGACCAAAAGGAAACACTGAGTCGACCAAAGTAACGATGTGTTGACAATGTCCAATACGCATTTAATGATGATAGGTGTTGCAATTTCACTGGTCCATGTCACATTATAGTTTTACTGTACAATAGAAGCCCCAAATGCTTCATTTATGACTAGAGCGAGAAGTGTCTTGTGGAACGAGTGGATGATGTATTAACTGTTAGGTGTTGATCAGTTACATGAAACTTAGTCGTGAGTCTCTAGTTATGACTTTGTTCTGTTGAGGCTCTTTGGTCAGCACCCGACTTCTGAAAGTTGGCGTTTATGGGAAATTATTTATATTCTCGATGCAATGGCAATTTTATAAATAAGGGCAAAAATAACGAAGCATCTTGGGGTACTCCGATAATAAGGTGCGTTGGGTAATGAACGACCATCAATTTAAAATGGAGGATACTTTCAATCATACTATCTATGTGAAGTCAGAAAGACGTCATCTGGCTTATAAATTGTCATTTCCCCCTTTGTTCATTTCATCTGTAATTCAAAAATCCATATTTTCTTTTCTAAGCATTTTTTGCCAGGTGTTCTTCCCTTTCACTATAAGAACTCCTTCTCCATTCCCTTTGTAACTCTCTTGTAATTCTTTGTGGAAAATATGGTTCATACTATGTGTTAACGAAAATGTTATTTATCCCTAATTAATTAAATCAGTTTAATTAAATGTACATTTTAGTTTAACTTAATATATTGATTTTGATGATTCCAAACACATTTTTATTAGGTCATTCTATAAATATTTATTATGGTATTATCCTGTTTATTTCCGACTCTACACACCTCGACTCGACTCAATGACATATCTGAGTGTAGGTATTCACGTGTGGTGCACATTTGCACTTGACACATTAGACACACATGCATATTTTTTGATCTATGATTTTTATTGTGTGACTTATTAATTGTGAGCCTGAATTTGTTAAAAGTGAGTTTACATAATTTTTTTCTGAAAATATTTTTTTAAATTGGTGTAAGACTTGTTTTCAAAACTTATTAAGAGAATTAATTTTTTTATAAATAATAATTTATCGTAAATACATTTCGTGTTTAACAAATTGTAGGAGTGTTTGTATTGCTAACTGATTATATCTGTCATTTATTGGTATAGCCTTCAGTTTTAGTTTTCATCCTATTATCTTAGGCGTGTAAGGTTTAGGAGCTATGCCTTTAGTTTAGGTCATCACTTTTGACAGCTTTAGAAACTCATTGGAATTATATTTTCATCTTTTTGGACTTGTCAGTGTATATCTGCTATCTTTGGCCGAGAACTTCTAAATTGAAGATTTGAATCTACAACATAATATATTATATACACTTAGCTTAGACCTGCGTGTCCTATAGTCCAGTACATGTTTTCCTTTGCTTCCAGCTATTGTTCTAGCTGTACACCTTGAAACCACGCATACATCTCTTTACAGTTTTTCTTGTCCGTGATAGTCCTGCTCGGACTACCTTGAAACCTCGCTACTGTTGAAACTTGTACCTGCCATAAAGACTTGGCCACAGATTTTTATATGGGTCTTTAAAGCTTCTCGTTTTTGTCTGATTTGGACGCTACCTTCTGCATTTCGTCCCATAGTTGTTGCACTTCATCCTAGGTGTACTTTTTAAATCGAGATTTAACTCTACAAATTTTATATTGGAAAATATATAGGCTTATAGCCTTAGGCGATTGGACCTGCTTGGTAAATAGTGAATAGACCTGCTTATTTTATGAAGATCCTTACCGACTTTCGGGCATACTCATTTATTGAGTACAGTTTTTTTTATTTTAAACCGTGCGTCCTTATGTGCAATGTTTGGGTCACCATCTGTTAATTTTTAATATACAAAGATATGTATATCTGTTCGGAAATCCGTTTACATATATTTCAGTCTGAAATTCTTCTTACAAATATCTGTTCGAAATCTTTTATTTATATATATGAGTTCGGAAATTTTCCTTATATATTTATCTATCAGAGACTTATTTTATATATCAGTTCGAGAAATATTTTTTTTAATATATATATGTATACCTTTCATATATACATTTAATTATGGTGATTGATGGACAGCTTGCAAAAGACCCCATTTTATATTTTACTCTCTCTATCAGTCTAACATTATTTTAGACAGCAAAAAAAAAAAAAAAAGGTTCATCAGATACGATCTGCATTTCAAGGATATTGAGCATTTATTGCACCTCACCATCTCTCTCTATCAGTTCACAATTAATGCTCCATGTTGAAGATGATTTCAGCTGGAGCTTTCTTCAAACGGCTATTTTTTCTAAGCTACAAAAGAAGACCACATTCAGTTGGACTAGCATACACGAAAATATCAAAAAGAGAGCATCCAGAAAATTTTATTCAACTCCATATACACACAGAAAAGAGAGCAACTCAAACTTGCAATCAGCTCTACAAAGCAATAATTTCAGCATTCTTCCATTCGTAGAAGATCAAGAGAAATAGAGCACAACTACTCCATTTTCCTATAATCTCAAGAGAAGTTTAAGAGACCAAAAATTAGATTTATTTTTGGTGTCTCAACCAAGAAGAAACTCAGACTCATTTTGTATCTTTAAAGAGTTTCAGAAACTGTACATCATTTCTACTCCATTTGTGTAAAAATTTGAAGCTTGGGTTTTTAGCTTCGGTGGTTGTACTAGTAGCTGGTTTTTGCTGCTCGGTTGTACAAGAGGTGGTTTGATCCTACCTTCAAGTGGATCAGGACTAGTGAAGCGCGGGAGACGGAAGCTTGCTCTTAGCGCGTGGACGTAGGCCGGGTTTTGGCCGAACCACGTTAAAAATACGGTGTCATTTATTTTCAGCACTAATATTTATTTATTTGCTTGTGTGTGATTGGTTATCTTTATTTTAAGCACTTACACTTGAAATTGTATTAATTCTGAAAATTTGATAATTTGTTTTTAAGACAGAAATAATTATTTTCGTAATAATAAATTAATTCCAGAATATTAATTTTTATTAAATACGAAAATTGTTTATAAATTTATTGGGTCTTATAATCTTGAAATATAACAACTTGTTTAATTTATTGAGAGTATTTGGTTGTTATTCTTGATTTGAATCATTTAAGATTAAATCTAGAAGATAAATTATTATTAAGCAGAAATTAATTAAATATTTATTTGGGTGTTGAAATCTGTGATTTATCTTGTTTAAATTAATTGGTGGTATTATTTGATATTCTTGTGTGAATCACTTTAGATTAAATCCAGAATATAAGATACGAAAATTGATTATTTATTTATTGGATGTTGTAATCTCTTGTTTAATCAATTGAAAGTATTTATTTGATAATTTATTTATTGTGTGTTTCAATCTCTGATTTGAATTATTTAAATTAATTGGTTACATTTATTTAATCTGAAATTTGTATTAAGTGTTTTAAATTAAATATTTTCCGAAATATTAATTAATCCCGAAAAGTTTGTAAAATCCCAATTCACCCCCCCTCTTGAGTATTTTTCTGGGCAACACTATGGATTAGAGTTAATTATAACTTTTTAGGGTTACCCACAGAATCCGTATGTGGATAACAAATGAGTTGCTGACAAGTCCTTGTGACCTCTGCCCTTTAGCTAAAGGCCATTAGTTACCCACTTTTTTTATTATTGAGTATATGGATACTTCCCTCCCACCCCCAATCGTTTATTTCTAGAGTTTGTCCAGTATTTTTATATAGTTACTGCTCGAGTTGCTCTAAACACTTGGAGGATCATTAATGGGGTTCATCGAATTAATTAGCGATATAGAACACAAATAGGAATAAAGGAGTTAATGTACTGTTATCATTGGGGTATTACAAATGAAAACATTTATTACGAGAAGATGAGGCAATCCAATAATGCTCTGGTCATGAATCTACCTGATTTTAATAATGACTATTGGGATAACGGTCTGATTGGGAAGAATTTACAGTTTTCTCCTTATCCTGAGCATGCAGTTTGTAGCGACCCAAGGTGCCCTCACAAAGGCCAAGGAACATGTCGACACATGCACACATATTTCAAATATTTTCTATTTATTTTCGCTTCATTTCTATAATGGATTATGTGTCTTTGATTTCTATTTTGTAGAGAGCAGCAGGAAGAAAATCCCTTGTAATTTCGAAGTTAATTTCGCTGATTTGGAAGTTGTTTGGTCGGTTTAGCAAATAATTGGTGCTGAAGACCATCCTAGGTCTATTTCAATCTTTATCAGCTACCGGAGTTCTTCCACCCCTTTTATATTTAGACCAATTAAGAAGATACCCTCAGCTTCTATTAGTTTATATGACCTTGCCTCTTTTTCCTCTGATTCTTCAGGATCTGGTTATGAGTTCTCCTACAGAGCAGATGGTAATTTCTCGATAGAGAGAACATCTTCATTATTTTAGCATCTAGACATTGCTCTAGTGACGAACAATATTCCTTCTTCAGACATGGTGAAGCTAAAGATCCCCAATCTCCTTACTGCTACTAGGTCGCGTCCGTTAGTGAGAAAAAAGCCTGAAGTTAGGGGTTCTAGCCATCATGTCCTCATTGACACATCCACAGCCAAGGACCATGAGCCTTTGTCTAAGATGTTGAGGAAGGATTTAACTCCTCTCATGGAGGTGGATGGAAAGAAGCCTGTTGATAAAGGAAGGGGTATTACTCAGTCTGTAGCAGTAAATCATGAGCTCGCTCATGAGCTGATTAGTGTTGGAGTTCTTTTAGTTAATAAAGTGGACTCCTCCTCTCTTCCTCACTCTAGACTGGTTGATCGGGCAAATCACAATTTGGCCCTTGTAAGTGGATTGTCCATTATACACCTGTTATTATAATAGTTGTCATTCGTTTTTTTTTTTTTATTAACTTCCCTTCTCTAAATGTTTATATTGCAGTTTTTGATTGATTACGACCAATTTGAGGAGGAATGATAAATTAAAAAAGTCATCTTCTGATGTGAAGGCATCCTTTAAAAGAATGTGAGAATCCTTGAAAGTTGTTGGTCGGTCCTAAAAGGGCGAGAAGAACAAGCTAGAGGAGAAGGTAAAGTTAATGGGGCAGGAAAAGATCTCGGCGGACGAACGTATGACTACCACCAAAAAGAGGTAATGATGCTAAAAGAGTTGTCGGTCAGGCAAAAGTTTAAGCAGAAAAGGCAACGACTAAGGTTGCCAAGGATGGGAAGGATGCCTTTACCAGGGGCTGTGATAAGGCATACTATAACGTTGCCATGAAGATTGATTATCAGAAGAAATTATCCTTCAAGGATGGTTAGGATGCTTCCCTCGCTAAGGTTGGCACTGTAGAGGGATTAAAGCTCTTTTTCTTGTACAATCCTGGCACTCCTCAAATAGAACAGGAGGTGGATGATGTGGAGGAGGTTGGAGATTCTGTGGCCAAGGATCAATTTGTGGTCCTTAAGAGAGCAGTGGATTAGGTCACGACAGATAAGGAGAAAGTGGGAGATGGATCCAAGTGGTTTTAGGAGTCTGATGCTTTGTCTTGTTTTATTTACTTTTTGAATGTAACATCTTGATGTAACTCCCATATTTTTTCAATTAAATGAATTTTTATTCTCCAAATCATTGTCTTGATCAAATTATTGCAACTCTACTTTTTTGGCACATACTTATATCCAAACACCTATTTTTCAGTTCAACACTAGGTTGGTGTATATGGGCGCTGCTCAGAATGACCTTCAACAAAGGCATATCTAGTTATTTGGTGTTAGTTATGAAGAGATAGGTGAAGAGGAACTTGAGTAATTGCTTGTCCAAAATGTATCTGCTCAAGTCAAGGAAGCATTTTTACATATGCGCTGCTTTTTTCATAAGGTAGTGGCAAACAACGCTGCTTATCATGAAATTATACTCAACCTTCAATAAAGCCATAAGGAAACACTGACAAGTCTCTATGCCGACTACCAGAAGAAGTTGGAAGACTTGAGGAATTGAAGTGGGTTTGATCAGAAAGTATTATCCTTATCTTCAGCTTATTCTAGTGAGGAATGTTTCTTTAACTCAGAGATGAAAATCTTTAGAAAAGTTGCTAAATTGATCAATCAAGAGAATAATTCATTACGTATTGAGCTTGAAGGCGTTGAGAATTCAGTGTATGCTGACCAAAATGAAGGTTCTTCTTTCCTGGAATAAGAGAACGCTCGTTTGATAGAATATTTAGAGTAACTGAAGAAGTCTAAGGGCAAAAGTCATTCCTCTTAGAAACTATTTAGGATCCCTCAGTCAATGGAGGAAGAACATAAAAAAAAGACTTTGTCTCAACAATCATAAAGAATCAGTCATTGACCATGAAAGTTTTGAATGAAAAATTTGATCGCCTTACGTATTAGTTCCATAAGCAACCTCGTACCATATGCATAGCCATGCCTCTCTAGGTCGGTGCATGCATGCGTAGGGGTTTCGCGCCCTTTCGGGGTTCTTCGACCATCGTCAATTAGGGTAATGTATAGAGATATAGTCGCTAGCCTATTTTGCACAAAATAGGTAATTAAAATGTTTCATCCTCGAGAGAATTGCATCAAAGACATACCGATGCTTGCGAAACCAATTAGTTCAAGGATTTGGGGACTAAGTTATGAAATGGGAAGGTGTTAGGCACCCATCCCGCACTTTTGGTCTCTCATGGGCATGTATTATTCTTTTCCTTAATAACTCCATGAAGTGTGTACGTGTATATATAGATGGAGAGTGGAATTACTCGACTCGCGTTATGGAAAAGGCAGAGTGAGGTCATCTTTAGGAGTGTTACCAAAATAGTAATCAAAATATTATATTTGCGTTTGTCGGATCACCGATCGTTTATAGAAGGACGATGGTGTAGGTTTGACAAAACACAAGCACAGATTAAAAATATATGATATAAAAATAATATATGAACAAAGGTCGGAGAGGACTCGAATATCTAATTTTACCCGAGATGCCTGCGTAGCCTAAAAAGGCATTAAAGTCCACATAATTCCCATATAACGCAGGGTGGGGTTGATCCCATAAATCCAACCGGGTACTTTTCTTACGTGTATGTGTGTAAAAAGGATGCTTTAGTGCGAGAAAATGTGTTGAGAAATCCCCATTTAGAATTTACAAGCTAACCCTCTTTTTCTTATTTTTGGTTTTTTTTTTATAGAAAATATAGTATGTGCGATACTACTAATAAAAGAGTTGGATATTAATAGGTGTGATCTAATAAAATGAAATGATAAAATAAGAATTAAGTAACTAATGAGAAAATAAGATAATTTAAAGAGAGAGTGAAAGGTTTGGACCTTCTTTTGAAGCTTTAAAGTTGATCTTAATTGTTGAAGGGCTGCTTTTGCAAGTGGATGAAGGTGGTAAGATGAGAGAGAAAGGAATTTTCCAAATTGGGCAAGGAAAAGTTGGAAATGGAATATGGCGGAGAGGTTTCAATATTGAAACCACGCTGACTTCGAGAGAATTTTGATGAGATCACTGAGAGGGATGTTTTTGAGATCCCTTTCGAATTGAGCTCATGCTCTGCTAATATATGGTCAAAGTGGTGCCGATCGGCATTGTCCTTGACATGACTATGGACAGGCAACCCCAGACACACTCTAGATAGGCAGGAACCTGGGTTTTCCATTCGATAGTCTCAGCTAGCTATTTCAGACAAATAGTCATAAAGCGCAATCTGTAAGTCTGAATCACGTATGGGATGAATTGTTGGAAAGTGTATTCAGAGCCCTTTAAGAATACATAGGCCTATCTTGGGTTCGAGAATTGATTGTGGTCAAATGGGACTCGAAAGCACCCGACAGTCTTTTGGATAAGAGGGAAACGAATCATCCGTCTGAACCGTAAGGCTGATTTGTGCATGGGATTGATCGTTATAAAGGTTATGAAAGGCCCCTCTATGTTCCAAAGAGCTTCGTTCAGTTTGGAGAGTTGACCAAGGTCAAATGGGACCCAAAAGTTCTCGATATCCCTTCAGAGTAAAATGTGTCATTCGTTCGTACTGCAAGGTTGATTCGCGCATGGGGCAGCCCATTGAAAAGGGGATTCAGAGCCATTTAATGATCAAAAGAGCTTAGCTTGAGTTAAGAGAGTTAACCGGAGTGAAATGGAGCTCGAGAGAATCTAGTAGCCTCTAAATTAATTTTCGAGGGAAAGCAGTCCTTTTGTCCAAACTATAAGGCAGATTCATACATGGGGCGGATCATTGGAAATGAGATTCAGGGCCCTTTGAATATCCAATGAACTGTCTCTCAGTTGAGAAGGTTGATCGATTATTAAAAGAGGCCCAGATGTGTTCGACGGCCTCCATATCAGTACTCGGAGTATGATCTAGGTTTTATAATGAAAAAGGGACCGTTAGGGACCTAAGGAGATGATTATGAGGGTCTTAGATTGTGGTTTTTACAAAGCCCCTCGACAATTGAGCTTAGAATAAGTTAAGGTCATCGAATATACACAACATTGACGGTAGGAGAGACAGTATTTAAGGTCAATTCTGAGGACTAAAAGGACGAGGGCGGCCGGTTCAAAGGGTCGAGGGTGACCAATTTAGAGGGTCGATGGTGGTTTTAAGGACCTAAGTGTAATACCCCGTATTTTTATGCTATATTAATTTGGGGATTTATTAATATTAATGTGAATTAATTATTTAATAAAAATCCAAAAATTAATTATGTTATAATTATTAACATGATGAGAGTTAGTAATTATGGGAAAATTTGTTGAATATTACTAATGACCAAAGTAATATATAATAGTGGCCATATTAAATGTCACGAGTGAATAAAATGACAATTTTAGAAATTTGAGTCGGGACGCGCCCGTGTCGCGTCGGGACTAAATATTGATAAATAAAAGTAAATATTTTATAAGTTGTTCATATGGTCATTTTGAGTGCGCCAACGCGTCCGGAAGGGTCGAGATAGTCAGACAAGTATACCCCGAGAGTTTGATTTGGGTCTCGGGGCGTTTTTAGGCCTAATTAGTACCCCGGGAGGGCATTTTAGTCATTTTGTATTTTTGGGTAATTAAACCCATGAAAATTAAAGGGGTTATATCAGATGTTTAAGTTATATCCTAGGGTTAGATAACTCAAAACACTAGAACGGCCATTGGAGAGGAGAGGAGAGAGCTCTCAAGGCATTCCAAGGCTCAAAACTCACCCGTTTGCACCGCCGCCACCGCCAACACGTAGATCGCGAGACGGGGAACGCAACCACACCAAATTCAACACCAAACCAGATTTCTAAAAATCTCAGGCAAGTGTTTATCTTGCTTATTTCGTTAATGCATCATCCATATTAGTTTAGGAGTTATTAGGATGAGATTTATGGAAGAAAAACCCAATTTGAGATGGGAAATTTTCATGTAGTGATGATTTATATGATATTCTGGAAACCCTTTGTCATGTAAAGGATTAAGAGTTTGATTAAGAAAAGAGTTCTAATCAGATACAAACACTAAAAAAAAAATATTCCGTGCGATCGGACCGTTGGAATTTGATGAAATTTTACAGAGAATTAGATGAATACGAGAGGAAGCTACAGAAAAAAATTCAGCTCGATCGGAAAGTTCAATATTTTTTAATATTTTTTTTTGCTAGACAGTTTTATGTTTTGAGGACTCTTAGAGATAATAAAAAAAATTCAATTAAAACTCCAGTTTAATTCCGATTTCGAAACCGTTTGAAATTCTCAACTTTGAAAATAAAATTCAAAATCCTTTAATGTACGGCGAAATCTATATTTTTGGGATTTTTGCATAAGGGATAATGTAAGTATATATTAAAGGGGAGAGACACGTAAGAGAGAGTTACGTTGGAACATAAATGGATACCTACTGAATTGTACATTTGGAAGAATAGAGTCCATGAGGGTTACGTAGTAAGTTGGAAAAACCCTTCGAATTAAAGTTAGAAACAAACCATTATACTTGATAAATAATAATGGGAAAATAAGGATAAATGTTGTGAATTTGGGTTATTGGATAAACCTAAATTGATATAATAAAAGTGGTATATTTATATGATTGTGTATGCATATATTATATACTTGTGAAAAGCATGCCCGCGTTACTTGCTATCCCTGAGGTTTTCGCGCTGGGACGATCTTATCTCGTGTGCCATGGGGGATATTGACTCGTACGCTAGAAGATAGAAATCCTAGGTACAGGCTATCGAATCGGTAGTCACGGTCCTAAGAGACGTGAGGGTATGTACTGACCTCTTGGACTTGGAAACTATGCTTCGCCTCAATATTGTTTGTGTATGTATTTATACAGTTCGAGAGTGATTCCGAACTTGTATTCCCTTTAGTACGATTGATACGGGGATTGGATAGCAGAGTATGCCCGCACCATAAAATTTTATGTGGGGTGCTGTTAGAATATATATATTATACGAGTATTTAATATATATATATATATGAACTTCTGAAATATGGGAAACTGCCTACTGTGTTATGGTAAGTAAGACATGTATAATGACTCAAATTGGAAATACTTGTTTTGAAAAGTATAATATGATATTGAAAAAAACTTTATGAATCAATAAAGTTAAAATGAGTGTTTTGTACTAAATGAAATTTTCCTTTTTAAACCATGATGTTGTTAAATCTTAAATTTTGAGAGTCACCTAAGATAAGTTAAATCCTTGGGGAAGGATAGTGTGATATATGATGAGATAAACCATTGGAAAGGTTAGTGCGATAGGAGTGCACATTAGAAGAGAGGCAAGAATTTCTCAAGAGAGTGTCGCACTAATATGTTGTTGCATTGGCCTGTATCAATTTAAATACTTGCTAAACGAATTTTTAAATCATATAAACTATCGGGCTCTGACCCGTTTCTATTCCTCTTTCTCTCTTGTATATACATGTATATATTACAGGTGCCCATCCACAGGGGCGTCTTATTTAGGATCCCTTGGAAGGAACGTGCTGCAACTTAGGTGGGAGTTGCAGGCCACTTGCTTAGACGATTTCATTTACTTGATTCCACTTCTATCATTCTCCTTATTGGGCATGTGTTGCCCTTTCCACTATTTATCTGTTTTATTGGGACATTTGTATTTCAGTTATTTCTAGTACTGTTACTTTGGGACTTATTCAGCATGTATGTTTTACTTTAAGTTTTAAATGCTGGGATTTAGTTGTTGAATGTTTAAATTAATTGGATTATATGTTCCAGGATTATTGTGGTGTGATTCTTTAAATATTAAATTGTTGTAGATAATTGCATCTTTATTTTAAAAATAAAATTTGGAAAGTAATGTTTAAAAATGGTTTTGACACTTAGCTTAATTAATTAGGGTGTTTAAATTGAAAATTTATTTTCACGACAGTGATGCTAAGAATGATCCAACTGTTCACCTTGATTTTTAATTTAGTAAAGGAGTGATCTCCCGGTATTTAATTAGGCGGGGTGTCATAGGTGGTATCAGAGCATCAGGTTCTAGTGTCCTTAGGATCTGTACGGCTTATCTCGTTTCCAGCTTAGCATCTTTCAATTAGAGCCCTAATATTAGGAATGTTGTATTCATCTTTATGCGTTGGAAATTCGTGCTTCTGCGATTTGTCGATGTGAATATTGAACTTATTCAGATTAAATTTTAATTTTCAGATGGCCCGTCAGGACGAACAAGCTAATGCCATTGGGGAAGTCAATGAGCAAGGACAAGTCACACCTCAGGTGTCTCCAAAAGGGGTACCAATCGCCGAATTTGCGGGCATTGTAGCACAAGCAGTTACCTCTGCAGTCTTACAGTACCACGATCGCAACATGCAACTTAGAGGAGGTAAAAGACCTAGAGAGGCTGGTCAAATTCATGCGACTAAAGTTGACAAATGTGCGAAGGCACCGAAATTGCGACAACAAGCCACTCAAGACCGAGACAGTTCCAGAGGTAACAAAAATTTGTAAAGGGCCAAAAGTGTCGGGGCCAACAAAGTCAGGGTCAGAATGAAGTCACGAATAGGTGTTTCAGTTGTGGAATGGACGGTCACAAACGTCAATCTTGTTCGAATCAGACTGGGGAGAAACTACAACCCGACCATCGAGAAATTTCGGGACTCTGCTATAAATGTGTATAGCCGGGTCACAAGTGGAGGGATTGTCCTCACCCTGACATAGTTTTTTCGCAAAATTCTCATCAAGGCCAGCAAGACCAGGGAAAAAGCGAGACTCGTCAACAAAGTAGTGAATTGAGGCAGTTTCGAGGGAGGTGCTTCCAATGTGGCAGAAATGGCCATAGGCGTCAGGATTGCCCAGAGAGGAATGGGGCCCCACGACAGCAAAGTGCCAGTAGCAAACCACAGAAGCCAGCTCCACCAGCCATTCCAACCACCTCAGTTCAGCAGAGGCAGTAACAATATGGACGTGTCTGTAACGTCCATCAGATAGCAGCATCTCAGGCACCAACCAAGATAAGAGGTACGTTCCTTATACCTGGTGCTATGGGTTGAATTTTGTTTAATACTGGGTCGACACATTGTTTTATAGCTACGCACTTTGCGAAGGCCTTAGGGTTGTTAGCCATAGCAGAGAGCACAGTGGTGTGTGTAGACTCACCACTAGGGAGTGGGTCGCTTATCTTCTTTATATGCCGGGGAGTGGGGGTAGAGATTGGTAGTTTGGTATTACCTGCAGACATGTTAGTCTTAGATATGCATGAGCATGATGTTATTATCGGTATGGATTGGCTTGCAGCTTATAGAGCCATGATTGATTGCTTCGGTGGGAGCATTGTTTTGGCCATTCCGGGGCAAGAGATGTTTGTAGTGGCGATGCCTCGCCCAGAGGGAGGTTCGACCGCTCATTTGTATTATATAGAGGAGGATGCCTCTAAGGAGGTTGTGATTCCTTTAGACTCGATCCCAGTCATTCGTGAGTATTCCGATGTATTCCAGGAGATACCAGGCCTACCCCCCAGTCGAGAAATAGACTTTGTCATAGATTTATTGCCAGATACGAGACCTATAACACGTGCTCTATACCGTATGGCTCCGACGGAGATGCGAGAGTTACGAGATCAGATAGAGCAGCTGTTAGGTCAGGGTTTCATTCGCAGGAGTACCTCACCTTGGGGTGCTCCAGTCTTGTTTGTGAAGAAGAGAGATGGTTCACTGAGGTTATGTGTGGACTACCGGGAGTTGAACAAGGTCACGATACGGAATAAGTATCCGTTGCCTTGAATCGATGATCTATTCGACCAGCTGAGGGGAGCAACTTTCTTTTCGAAGATAGATCTGAGGTCGGGGTACCATCAACTATGTATTAGAGAGCAGGACATTTCAAAGACTGCCTTCTTGACTAGATATGGGTCTTACGAGTTCAGAGTGATGCCATTTGGTCTCACAAATGCTCCAGCCGTGTTCATGGACTTAATGAACCGAGTATTCAGAGAGTTCTTGGATCAGTTTGTCATCGTCTTCATAGATGACATTTTGATATATTCACACTCCGAGGAGGAGCATGCCGAGCACTTGAGGCAGGTTCTTCAGACTTTACGAGAGCATCAGTTGTATGCTAAGTACGAGAAGTGTGGATTCTGGTTGCAAGAGGTACAGTTCTTGGGGCATGTTGTTTCTGAACAGGGGATAACCGTTGACCCGAGTAAAGTGTCAGCGGTGAGGGAGTGGGGACAGCCCACGACACCGACGGAAGTGCGTAGTTTCTTGGGGTTAGCCGGATACTACAGGAGATTCATTCGGGGATTCTCCAAAATAGCGGGTCCATTGACGAACCTGACTCGCAAAGGGGTACCATATGTTTGGGATAAAGCTTGTCAATTGGCTTTCGACGAGCTGAAAGACAAGCTTACTTCAGCACCAGTCCTTGCTTTACCGAAGCCGTGTGTGGACTACCTGGTTTACACCGATGCCTCTTTACGGGGACTTGGGGGAGTACTTCAGCAGGAAGTGAAGGCTATAGCTTTCGCCTCCCGCAAGCTTAAGCCGCATGAGAAGAATTACCCCACCCATGACCTGGAGTTAGCAGCAGTCATCTTTGCATTGAGGATATGGAGACACTATTTATTGGGGGAGAAGTTCCGTTTGTTCACAGATCACAAATCACTGCAGTACCTGTTCACTCAGCGAGAGCTGAATATGCGTCAGCGCAGATGGTTAGAGTTTGTGAAGGACTATCAGTTCGACATACAGTATCATCCGGGGAAAGCCAACGTAGTTGCTGATGCGTTGAGCCAAAGATCGATAAATGAGGTAGCGGGCGTCTGGAAGCGAAGTGGAAGGAGTTGGGTCACCAGGACACAGTAGCCCATTCCTTCATATCTGTTATGATAGTCACACCTGAGATTGTTACGAGGGTAATACAGGCCCAAACCACAGACCCGTTTTGCCAGGAGCAGATTGTACAACTTTTAGCCGAGGGTGATGAGTCCTATTCTGTTAGTTCTGATGGGGGTTTGAGGTTTACTGGGAGGTTAGTGGTTCCAGAAGGGGCAGAATTGCGTCATGCAGTGATGACCCAATCTCACGGGTTCCGATTTGCGATACATCCTGGAGGAGATAAGATGTACCAGGATATGAGGAGGCAATACTGGTGGAGTGGGATGAAGAAGGACATTGCTGAGTTCATGTTCAAGTGTTTTACCTACCAGCTGGTGAAGGTGGACCATCAGAAACCGTCAGGATTGCTTCAGCCATTGGAAGTACCCGCGTGGAAGTGGGAGAGTATTTCCATGGATTTTATTACAGGGTTACCTACATCACAGCGGGGCCACGACTCTATCTGGGTGATTATAGACTGTTTGACCAAGGTGGCTCATTTTCTGCCGGTGCGGACAGATTATACCACGGGTCAGTATGCTCAGTTGTTCATTTCTGAGATTGTCAGATTACATGGGGTGCCCCTGAATATTGTGTCAGATAGAAATAAGATTTTCGTGTCACGTTTCTGGGAAAGCTTTCAGGAGGCTATGGGTACTGAGTTGAGGCTGAGTTCAGCTTATCACCCACAGACAGATGGACAGACAGAGCGTACTAATCAGATGTTAGAGGATATGCTACACATGTGTGTTCTTGATTTTGGAGGAGGTTGGGAGCCACATCTTCCACTGGTAGAGTTTGCTTATAAAAACTATTATCAATTTACGATTGGTATGGCTCCATTTGAGGCTTTGTATGGCTGGCCTTATCGTTCTCCAACTTGTTGGCTCGAGGTGGGGGATAACAAGTTGCTAGGACCAGAGGTGATTCAGGAAACCTCCGCGAGGATTGAGATGATCAGGAGTCGCATTCGAGTAGCCCAGGACATGCAGAAGAGCTACGCCGATGCGAAACGGTTCTTCCGGGAGTTTAATGTGGGGGACTAATTGTTACTGCGTGTATCTCCTATGAAGGGAGTGATGAGGTTCGGGAAGAAAGGGAAATTGGCCCCGAGGTACGTGAGACCATTTCCCATTATCGAGAGGATTGGGCCGGTAGCATACAGATTGGGACTACCAGAGCATTTACATCGTATTCACGATGTATTCCACATCTCGTCGTTGAGACGGTATCTTCGGGATGATATGGCCCATACTCACATCGCGATAGATGAGATAAACTTGCAGCCTGACAGCTCTTACGAGGAGAGACCGGTGGCTATCCTAGACTATAGTGAGAGGAGATTGAGGTCGAAGATAGTTCCACTTGTACGGGTCCAGTGGGAGCATCATAATGCGGAGGAATCTACTTGGGAGCGCAAGGCCGATATGCGCGAGAGATATCCGGATTTGTTCTTACCAGGTATGCCTTATTTTCCGAATTTCGGGACGAAATTCCGTTATTAGGGGGGAAGTATGTAATACCCCGTATTTTTATGCTATATTAATTTGGGGATTTATTAATATTAATGTGAATTAATTATTTAATAAAAATCCGAAAATTAATTATGTTATAATTATTAACGTGATGAGAGTTAGTAATTATGGGAAAATTTGTTGAATATTACTAATGAGCAAAGTAATATATAATAGTGGCCATATTAAATGTCACGAGTGAATAAAATGACAATTTTAGAAATTTGAGTCGGCACGCGCCCGTGTCGCGTCGGGACTAAATATTGATAAATAAAAGTAAATATTTTATAAGTTGTTCATATGGTCGCTTTGAGTGCGCCAACGCGTCCGGAAGGGTCGAGATAGTCAGAAAAGTATACCCCGGGAGTTTGATTTGGGTCTCGGGGCGTTTTTAGGCCTAATTAGTACCCCGGGAGGGCATTTTAGTCATTTTGTATTTTTGGGTAATTAAACCCACGAAAATTAAAGGGGTTATATCAGATGTTTAAGTTATCTCCTAGGGTTAGATAACTCAAAACACTAGAACGGCCATTGGAGAGGAGAGGTGAGAGCTCTCAAGGCATTCCAAGGCTCAAAACTCATCCGTTTGCACCGCCGCCACCGCCAACGCGTAGATCGCGAGACGGGGAACACAACCACACCAAATTCAACACCAAACCAGATTTCTGAAAATCCCAGGCAAGTGTTTATCTTGCTTATTTCGTTGATGCATCATCCATATTAGTTTAGGAGTTATTAGGATGAGATTTATGGAAGAAAAACCCAATTTGAGATGGGAAATTTTCATGTAGTAATGATTTATATGATATTTTGGAAACCCTTTGTCATGTAAAGGATTAAGAGTTTGATTAAGAAAAGAGTTCTAATCAGATACAAACACTAAAAAAAAATTATTCCGGACGATCGGACCGTTGGAATCGGATGAAATTTTACAGAGAATTAGCTGAATACGAGAGGATGCTACAAAAAAAATTCACCTCCATCGGACCGTTCAATATTTTTTATTATTTTTTTTTGCTAGACAGTTTTATGTTTTGAGGACTCTTAGAGATAATAAAAAAAATTCAATTAAAACTCCATTTTAATTCCGATTTCGAAACCGTTTGAAATTCTTATCTTTGAAAATAAAATTCAAAATCCTTTAATGTAAGGCGAAATCTATATTTTTGGGATATTTTGCATAAGGGATAATGTAAGTATATATTAAAGGGGAGAGACACGTAAGAGAGAGTTACGTTGGAACATAAATGGATACCTACTGAATTGTACATTTGGAAGAATAGAGTCCATGAGGGTTACGTAGTAAGTTGGAAAAACCCTTCGAATTAAAGTTAGAAACGAACCATTATACTTGATAAATAATAATGGGAAAATAAGGATAAATGTTGTGAATTTGGGTTATTGGATAAACCTGAATTGATATAATAAAAGTGGTATATTTATATGATTGTGTATGCATATATTATATACTTGTGAAAATCATGCCCGCGTTACTTGCTATCCCTGAGGTTTCCGCGCTGGGATGATCTTATCTCGTGTGCCTTATGGGGGATATTGACTCGTACCCTAGAAGATAGAAATCCTAGGTACAGGCTATCGAATCGGTAGTCACGATCCTAAGAGGCGTGAGGGTATGTACTGACCTCTTGGACTTGGAAACTATGCTTCGCCTCAATATTGTTTGTGTATGTATTTATACAGTTCGAGAGTGATTCCGAACTTGTATTCCCTTTAGTACGATTGATACGGGGATTGGATAGCAGAGTATGCCCGCACTATAAAATTTTATGTGGGGTGCTGTTAGAATATATATATTATACGAGTATTTTATATATATATGAACTTCTGAAATATGGGAAACTGCCTACTGTGTTATGGTAAGTAAGACATGTATAATGACTCAAATTGGAAATACTTGTTTTGAAAAGTATAATATGATATTGAAAAAAACTTTATGAATCAATAAAGTTAAAATGAGCGTTTTGTACTAAATGAAATTTTCCTTTTTAAATCATGATGTTGTTAAATCTTAAATTTTGAGAGTCACCTAAGATAAGTTAAATCCTTGGGAAAGGATAGTGTGATATATGATGAGATAAACCATTGGGAAGGTTAGTGCGATAGGAGTGCACATTAGAAGAGAGGCGAGAATTTCTCAAGAGAGTGTCGCACTAATATGTTGTTGCATTGGCCTGTATCAATTTAAATACTTGCTAAACGAATTTTTAAATCATATACACTATCGGGCTCTGACCCGTTTCTATTCCTCTTTCTCTCTTGTATATATATGTATATATTACAGGTGCCCATCCACAGGGGCGTCTTGTTTAGGATCCCTTGGAAGGAACGTGCTGCAACTTAGGTGGGAGTGGCAGGCCACTTGCTTAGACGATTTCATTTACTTGATTCCACTTCTGTCATTCTCCTTATTAGGCATGTGTCGCCCTTTCCACTATTTATCTGTTTTATTGGGACATTTGTATGTCAGTTATTTCTAGTACTGTTACTTTGGGACTTATTCAGCATGTATGTTTTACTTTATGTTTTAAATGCTGGGATTTAGTTGTTGAATGTTTAAATTAATTGGATTATATGTTCCAGGATTATTGTGGTGTGATTCTTTAAATATTAAATTGTTGTAGATAATTGCATCTTTATTTTAAAAACAAAATTTGGAAAGTAATGTTTAAAAATGGTTTTGACACTTAGCTTAATTAATTAGGGTGTTTAAATTGGAAATTTATTTTCACGACAGTGATGCTAAGAATGATCCAACTGTTCACCTTGATTTTTAATTTAATAAAGGAGTGATCGCCCGATATTTAATTTGGCGGGGTGTCACACTAAGGTTGGGTCGGGGATGATCAATTCTGCGGTTCAAGGTAACATTTGAGGACCTAAGATTTTAAGGACCGATTCTACGGGTCGAGTTCAATTCGGAGGACCAAAGATTTTAGGGACTGATTTTGTGGGTCGAGGTCGATTCTGAGGACCCAAGATTATAGGGATCGATTCCACGAGCCGAGGCTAATTCCGAGGACCTAAGATTATAGGCACCGATTCTGTGAGTTGAGGCCGATTTTGAGGACCTAAGATTATAGGAACCGATTCTACAGGTCGAGGTTGATTCTAAGGACCTAAGGTTGGAGGGACCGATTTTGCGGGTCAAGGTTGATTTTGAGGACATAAGATTTTAGGGACCGATTCTGAAGGTCGAGGTCGATTCGAAGTACCTAAAGTGGTAACGATCATTTTTTAGGTTTGACGTTGATTCTGAGGACATAAGATTATGCTGGGGATGATCGATTTTGTAGGTCGAGGTCGATTCGAAGGACCTAAAGTGGTAACGATCATTTTTAGGGTTGACGTTGATTCCGAGGACCTAAGGTTGTGCTGGGGATGACCCATTTTATAGGTCGAGGTCAATTTTGAGGACTTAAAGTTATGATGACCGTTTCTGTGGGTTGAGGTCAATTCGTAGGACCTAAGATTATAAGGAATGATTTTGCGAGTCGATGTCGATCCTGAGTACCTAAAGTTGTAACGACTGTTTCTAAGGGTCGAGGTCAATTCTGAGAACCTAAAGTTGTGACGACTGTTTCAGAGGGCCGAGGTCAATTCTAAAGACCTAAGGTTGTGACGACCATTTCTGAGGATCGGGGTTAATTATGAGGACCTAAGGTGATGACGACAATTTCTGAGGGCCGAGGTCAATTCTACAAACCTAAAGTTATGATGCGGGTAGTTGCTCTCCTGGGAAATCTTTAAATTTTCTTAGGAATGTAGATGCATATGTGGTTCCGTTGGGGATTGTGTTGTTTTAAGACTCTACCTCGGAAGGATTTATCCTCAATACATCAGGATGAAGATTATGTTAATTTGAGAAGGGATAAATTCGCTAGGGAAGTCGTGGGGGATTTCGATTGTTGGCGTATCTTGAAGTTCTGCTGGTGGATAAATGGGGAGAAAGTTTAGCCTGGAGATTTCGTTGGGGAACTGGGAAGGTATTATCTTGCAATTCTGCTGGGGAAGAGCTTGATTTGAGCTTGAGATTTTGCTGGGAAAGACTTGAGATTTGAGGTTCCGGTGGGGAATTGTAGGAGCCTTGGATGCGAGCGCATTAGTGGCTCTGTTTATAAAATATATTGAGGGTGCGTGTGGTTAGGGTTTATGTTGGGGATAAGAGCGTAATATTAATACTACTGGGGATTTCGAGAGTTTGTGAGGGGTTTCGTGTTCCAAGAAATAGTTTTTTTTATAAAGAAGTGTTTCAATATTTATTTGGTATTTTTAGGATTTTTTTGGGTAATTTTTGGATTTTTCTAGTATTTTCTTTCTTGCATGAATATAAATTCTCCGTTCGAGATTGCAAGTTACCTTAAACCCTTAGGACACGGCTCCTCAGGATTTATGGGCATGAAGGGGAAGATGAGGAGGTTGTAGCCATATGAGTTTGGGTACTTTTGGTACCTATGAGAGAGGGTTATGAGGAATATGAGGTGACATCTAATTCTGGTTTCCCTTTGGGATTTTTTTGCAGATTCATTGTTGACTGGGGGAGCTCGGCGTTGACCATGTTGCATGCTTGATGTAGCGACAGCTATGTCTGCAAAGAGACTTCAATAATGCAAAAAGAGATGCATATTTTGTTTGATTATCTTGATTTGTGGCTTTTTCTACATGCATTTGAATTTGATGCTAAGTTTTTTCTTTGAGAAATAGTTGGAAAAGTATATTTTTTTGGAAACTTTTGAATATGCTTTTGGCATGTTTGAGTAGAAGATGGTCTCAGAGCCTTGGTTTAAAAAGCACTTTCCTTTTAAAGGGATTTATTTGGAGAAAAAGTAAGAAAAATAAGTTTTTGACAATTGTTTTATTATAGGATGGCCCTGGTAGCTTGGTTGGTATATGGATGAAGGGATAAATCTTGGTTGTAAAGTGGGGCTTGTCACCTTCATTGGATTGTGTTGAATCTGGTGTGTTGAACAAAATGTAATGATGCTAGTTTTACTAGAGCTATTTCTTTGCATGAGACATTGCATTCTACTGTAGTGTTGTGTGGTTTGGGAGAGAGGTGGTGGGGCGGTACCCATACTTTTCATCTTGGCTTCGGGGAGATGACTGTCACTCCAATAGACATTCAATAGCTATTGGGGATTAATTGTTAAGGATTTTGGTGATGTTGGATGAGACTCTGAATGGTCTTGATTCTTGGAAAGAAGGTCGCTCCAATTTTCTGAGGGGGATCTAGGTGATGTTGTTCATATGGCTTGATGAGAGGTTCGATTTGGAGACTCCTCCTGGGTACCCCTTGACAAGTGTGCCAAATTTCTTTGCTCATTTTTTTTTCAATCTTGTCCCATCTGTAGAGAACAGGGTCAACTGGTTTCTGGAGCATGGATCTCGGTGCCTTCTTTGGTCGATACTATGGTGGTGGGAATTACAGCCTAATCTGGAGCTGGGAGAGAACCGGTATGCTTAGTAAGTTGGCCTGAGGTAGACCTCATTCTATTTACCTTGACGGCTTTTGTGCCAAGTTAAATGGGAGCAAATAATGACTCCTCGCACACTAGACTCCTTTCTCGTGGCATATAAGGCTAGGTTCTTTGTGGGAGATCCGTCGACCGTTTACATGTCCATCTCAATCTATAGGAATGGTCTGGAATGTGTGTGGGGATTATTTTAAGTGATTTTGGAAACGAGTAGTAGAGAAGATACTGGTGGAAGAGACCAGCCAAAGGTGGTTTGTTCTTTTTTACACCATGGAAGAAGGGGTAGTGTTCTTTTCCAGACTGGTCAGGGCAAAGCACATTCAGAATATTAACTAGGCAGGGGAAATTTGGGTACGTCTGGGAGCTGATGATGAGGTTGTGTCTCTTAGCAGTTGTGGATAGGATTTTGTGAAGTTGGGAAAATTTGTGTGAAGCTTTTGTGTTTTTCTAATTTTTGAAAACAAATTGGTGTATCTTGGTTAGTTTGTTGTTTTAGGACTGGTTTTGAGTTAGTGAGAAAAATGGGGTGACTTGTTTTAACTCCCTTCATTGAGACTTCATGTAATGGTGTTGCCTTTCCTTATTTGAAATAAAAAATGATTTTCATCATATTGTTATGCCTCTTTATGAGTTTTGTGTGACAACACGGATATAATTATGATAAATTTTATTTAAATCATGCTTACCTTATGATATTTGGATAATTTGTTATTTATATATATAATGTTAGGTTATTATATTTAGTTTAATCCTACCTTCGAAAATCATGCAATATCGAGTTGATTACAAACACAAAATTTTAAAATTTTCAGTAGGAATGTTCATGTTGGAGACTAGTTTTGACCTTTATAATGTAACAATTGACTCAAGGTGAAAACTATATAGTTGTAAATCTATCATTTATGTTTGTAACTTAATAAACAGTGTGTTAAATGGATATTCGAGTAAGAAATTATACAAGATTTAAGAATGAGGGCAAATTTGTCCATTCCTTTTAAGTGGTAATTTATCTTTTAGTAAGCCAAATGGTTTAATTTGATTGGTTGGAAATGAAGTCAGCCCTTGCCCACTTAAACCTCTCAATCTAACATATTTCTTCATCAAATTTAAACCTTGGTTCAGTTTTGGGAGAGTTTTAGCTTATTAAAAGAGAATTGTAAAGTTGAGGAAGAAGAATGTGAGGAGAAAAATCCATAGAAAATTACGTAAAAGTCCCTAACATAATTCTATCCATATATATTGCTATTTTTCTTGTATTATTGGTTGAAATAATAGAAATCATCAATTTTTTACTAAAATTTCAAGCCTTGATGCATATGTATGGATTAATATAAGTTTGAAGAAAGTTGAAGGTGTAAATCCTTTATATTTCCTTGTTTAGAACCCTTTTGTGTCGAGACTTTCATAAGTTTTTGTAGACATGATGGAATTGAGAAATTCTAGTTGGATATGAAACTAGAATCACATATGCATAGCATATCCAAAAATTAGAATTAAAATCCTTGTGTTTAGACTTTGGTGATGGTTGTAAGTTGGTACATAGTTGCCATTTGCGTAATCCGCTTAAATATACCCTGAGTTTGATAAAGCGTTTGACATAGCAAATGAACTCTTAAAGTTATAAAACTTTAATTTTTTTATTATTCAATATGTTTATTTAAATTGGTTGGAAGATTACAAAAATTTATAATTCATAAAAATTATGAAAATTCTTAGAAGTTGACTGAACGATAGAGGAGCTTATATGGCATATTTCCTATGTAGTAAAGAAATGGGCATATCTTGCTCTAGAGAACTTGAAACGATGCACCATATTTTGAATTGGAGACCTAACATGTTATTACTGAGAAGGAATTAAAGTATGTTTGGGCTATGATTTGGATATGTTAAATATTTTAACATGAAATTAAATGGAACTTTATGTATGATAAATGATTTGAATGAGATTATATGTTGCTTATGAATTGAGTTAAGTTTAATCTATTCTTTGGATTATTCATACTCTTATGATGATAATGATAACTTTGACTTTTGTGTGTAGTCGTTGTTTGAAGCCAAGTTAATCAAAATCCTCAAATACTTACAAAAACAATATCAAACAAAAGTGTAAAGGTAAGTAAGGGTATCAATACACAGCAAGGGGGTAAAGCAAGAGGAATTCAATTGTAATTCACTTCTATTTTCTTTTTGGCCTTTTTAATTTTTCTATTTTTTAAGCTTTTTCAATATTAATACAATTTTTTTGAGATGAGGTGAAATAAGACTAAACTAAACCAAGATGTAAATAACTAACTAAAAAAATAAGTGAAGAAACAATAATGAAGATGCTAAATAAATCTAACTAACTAAATATCTAAAATATGAGAATGGTAAGGAAATAAAAGTGAGGCCTAACAAGGGATAGGATGACACCATATATTTTAGTTAATTAAAATTAACTAATTCATTAAAATTAATTATCCCAAGTTAGTATCAAAATCACAAATCAACTCTCGTTGCAAATGTAATTTTGACAATAACATTTTAGAAAATTAAATTTAACACTCCCACAACTCTTGAAATATAGATCCAAACATCATCTAACAAATCATCCGCTAGGATCGATCAATTAAACTAGTTTAAATCATGAAACTAAGCCTAAAGTTGAAATTAAAGGAATAATACCACACTTGTAAAACCCATATCTCTAGTTCGAATCTAAAATGGGAATTATAACTAGAATTTCGATTTTCTCTCGAAAATCATTTACCCTCTCTCGAGGCATAAATTAAAATATAGGAGTACAAAATTAATTATCAAATGGACATTTAATTTAAATTAATTAATTAAATTACGATTAACATCAAATAATGGGTCACCCCACCCCTTGAAAGGGGATTTAGCCTAACATGATGTTAAACATGATGGACAAATAATCAAAGGCTAATAAAATAAAATAGAAGAGAAGAGAACAATCAAACCCAATCTCTTAAAGTGAAATTGAACTCTAATTTCTTTGAAATCAAGCACCATTCGTCCAATATGAGCATCCAACAATAATCAATTTAATATAATACTCAATTGAATTACTCACAAATCTCTAAAAATAAAAACTATTTACAAAATATTTCCCTAATGTACTCTAACCTAAAAAAAAGTAAAATGGTGTTTCTCTCTCTAGAATTTTCTCTCTAAAATATTTTGATCAAAATGGTCTTCATCTTCTTTAAATAGTAGGCATGGAGCTAAGGGTAAATTGGGTAATTGGAAGTGCACATGTGCATGCCAAAGGTGTGACGTAAGGAAGGTATATGGGTGAGGGCGTTGGGTGACAAGAGCTGATTATGGAAATGAGGATTAAGGTGGGTAATTTAGGTGAGAATAATAAAGGCAAGGAAAGTTTGGGGGTATAATGGGAAAAGGGTTAAAAGAAGTTAGAAGACTTATGGGGATTATTATTTTTGGTTGGCTTGGTCTTAGAATTTATGCATGTGAAGAAATCGGGTAAGACATGTGGGTTTTGAAAATGGGGAAATGAAAGATGGCAGGAGGTGCTCGGGTTAGGGGTTGATTTTCGGTTTATGGGTCGGAGATGAGACAAGGTCGAGTTTGGAATTGGTTGGAATGGATTTGGGTTCGGCGGAAGGCAGCGGTGGGTTGCGGGGCTGATTCAGGGCGCCGGGTGAGGTTTGGGCATGGGGTTGAGAGAGAATCGGGTTGGCAGTTGCCCGGGTTTCGAGTTCGGGTTGCACAAGAGGGAAGCAGGTTGGGTAGGAGTTCAATCATGGCGCCACGATTTAGGTTTCGGGGATGGGCGACGAAGGGTTTGAAAACAATAGTTTTTCTCAATCAGTGCTCTGATACCACTTGTTGGAACACGAGGCCCCCAATTTTAAATTCTTACTATATTTAGATTTCCTTTTTAAAGATGAGGAAGCGAGATGGTTCAAATAAACAAAAATTAACTAATTTCAATTTCTTTCCAAATTAAAATTAAACACAACTTAAAGTGAAATTAAATTAATTAACAAAGGAATTTTTCACTTTAACATATTAGCTCAACCCAAGTCCTAGAAATTTACCTGAATCATATTTTCAATATTGCAAATTAGGCCAAACCAAGTTTTATCAAATTAAAGTAAAAGACTTGAACTAAATTAATTTAAACATTACCCAAATTAATTTTAGCACCAAATTAAGTAGTGATTTAAACCAATTTTATCTTTTTACCTAAGCATGCGTTCTAGGTGATTTTGCAAAAGATAAAATAAACAAATATCCACTACGCCGCGATGTACGAGGAAAAACCCACAACGGGAAAAAATCTCGAACGGCCCTAACCTTAAGGCCACTAAGTATGGTTTTACAATTACAAGACAGATGACTTACTTCCTCGACTCAACTCCTTTCATGCCTTGACGCGTCTTCTTGTAAACACTTTCGCCTAGTCGACAACCCCGGAACTCCACCAGAACCTTGGACTTCACCAATGAGACATTGGAGCACCGTCAACCACACATGGTGCCTTTCACCATGTGAGAATGCCACAGCAAAACAACTAGACTTCCTCTTTGAGGGATGTAGAAGTAAACCCAAACTTCTCTTCTTCATGGTGTAGAGATAAATCGGTGCCAAACACTCCAAATAAGATATTTATATGGAAACTTGGAATAAATAAACTATGGGTGTAAACAAAAGTGTTTTAAAGATTTTTTTGTTAAAAAATAAGCACTCAAACTTGAACTTTTTCTCTTGAAGTTTTGCTCTCGAAAACTTTCTCTAGGAGATGGTGGATAGTGAAAAGGTTGGTTTTCCAAAGTTGGTTCCCGCACTTGATAAGTCTGTCAAAAGTTAATGGTGAAGAGTAGTGGAAAAAGTGGTAAAAACTGCTCAAAACTGCCAAAGAAATTTCCCGCCTGAAATCTCATTCGAACGAGATTTTCGTTCAAACGAAGTCTCGTTCGAACGAACATTCTAACGAAGTTCCAGTGGCCAATGGGAAAATCTTGTTACCGAACTCGTTCGAATGACATTATCGTTTGAACAAACCGACGCTTTGAACGACAATATTGAACGAAGTTCCAGAGGCAATTCGTTGGCAAAACCTCGTTCGAACGATATTCTCGTTCGAACGATAAGATCGAACGAAAATCCAGAAAGCTTAAAAATTGATTTTAGCCGAGAAACTTTATTTTAAAATTTTAAAGTAACTTTCTGAAAATAAACAACACTTTAAACAAAAAACACTCATATAGATATTGTTCCAAGCTCCTATATATATTTAACATGCATTTATACCTTAGGAGCAATGGAACCAATGTTGTTGACGTAGAAACGAGGCACAATAAACTTGGCATTTGATGAAGCTTTATAAACTTAGCCACTACGTCTTCAACTTTAGTATGTCATAGGCTTGAAGGATGGTCAAGAACTCTATCCTATGACTCAAACATTTTTGTCCGGAATTGAGCCAAAACAACAAAGGACTCAATTGGAAATTTGTGTCCTTCCAGGGTTGAAGTTCCTAGGCTGGGTCGTTCGGATTTTATTGGCACCGATTCTGAGCTGGAGGGTTGGTCTGTTAGAAGCCACCACCTGCTGGTGGTGGCGGTGGTGGAGGGTGTTAAAAATGTTTTGGATTTGGGTGTTGTTGTTTTGTGTTGTTAATGGAGGTGGTTGGCTATGGAGGTATGAGTGCGGAGAGAGAAAGAGTTGGGTGGATTGGAGGTTGAAGATGGGTTTTGGTGGGATTGTGTGTGGTAGGGTGTAGGAAATTAGGTGAGTGTGAGTGAATGGTTTGGGTTTGTAGGGGAGTTAGGGTGTATGTGTGAGTGAGTTGATTTGGATGATGGTGTGTGTGTGTTTAATTTGGACACCTAAAAAAATAAAATATCACTAAAAACATAAAATTAATAAAACTAAAAAATAAAATCTAACTAAAAAAAATAAAATAAAAGATATTAAAACTTTAGAAAATAAAATCCTAAGTTATTAAAAACTAAAATAATAAAACAAAAGAAATAAAAATGAAAAATCTAAAATGAAAACTAAAGTCCTAAAAAATTGTAAAATCTATTAAAACTAAAAATAAACTCCTAAAAACTAATCTTAATAAAATAATACAAAATAAAATACAAACTAAAAATTAATAAAAATCAAAACCAAAATAAAACTAAACTAAAGAAAAAGAAATAGAAAAATATGCAAATAAATTCTAAAAAGTATCCTAAATAAATCTAAAATAAATCCTAAAAATAAAAATGACTCAAACTAAAAATCTAAAAAAAATAAAAGGCATAAACTAAACACACACAGGCTTCGGGGTAGGTTTAGGGAGTGGTTTAGGCTCGGGTAAGGTTACGGGATAGGGTATTAGCTCCAGTCTTGATGCAATTCACTTTGAAATAACACTTTTGACACCGCAACTGTAATCAAGCCTGTACAATAATATTTACGCATATAAGACCCAATTTTATCGAGAATTAGCAACTAGAATACATCTATTCGGGGTATTATTTGAACACTTTTGGGTGCTTATCAGATACTAATATTTTAATAATGATAGTAAGGGAGGAACAACTTGTTAAACAAGTGCTAGACAAAGGCAAGGGAGAAACCCATTAAGTGGCCAAGGTGAGTGTACTCACTAGAAAGAGTTATTTGTATACTATTATGGATATGATCAGCATGTTATGAATATGAAATTGTTCATTTTGGTTTACCGAAATGGGAGGTTACTCATCAACACGAAATGGTGGAGAATAGTCTATTAAAAACATGAGGTTACACCCCGACCCGGAATGGGGGAGAATTGTCTATTAAAGATAAGGGGTTACTCCTCGGCCAGGAATGGGGGAGAATTGTCTATTGCAGACATTATATGTGAATCATATTTCAAAAAGTTGGGTCATTCTTTAGGAATGGACATGAATATGATTTTTTGCATTCAATTTTATGCAATAGGGTAGTAGTGATGCATTGACTGGGCTATTTAGCTCACGGTTCCAATGTTTATGTTTTTTAGGTAACGTGATGTCACTATCAAATCTAGGAGGTCGGGTGGGGTTAGCAAGGGATGCATAAAACCATGATTTTGGTCAAATGTAAATGTGCTAAATTTAAACCTACTTATCCTTTAAGTAAATTTGAATAAGAATAAATACTCTAAAATTGTGAAAAGTTTTTTGTTTAATGGATTCATGTTGATGACTCAAAATGGATACTTGTGTTTATGGTTTGGTTAAATCAATTATGGTTTGACTCACATTGACTTTCAAACTTAATTATAAATTACTGGGATGGGGTGCGTCATTTTTCATTTGAATTATCTATGTAAATCTCTAAGTCATTAATAATCCTTTTGTTTATGTAAATGATAAAATGAACTGCCATTCTCGGTGGTTAGAAAATAATAGCATTTTGTGAGAAAGAAGGGGATCGTGCCCATGTAAGGTGTATGAGCTACCTATGTACCTATGGGGGATTTGAAAATTTTTATTATGAGTTCCATATTGAAAGTAAAAAGGTTTTTTGAGAGGATCAAGCCCCACATAGTTTTGGGTAAAGAGAAATAAAGAGATTTTTTTAGAATAGAAGGGAGATGAGAAGAGTCATAGCACGCCGAGATTTCAAACTAAGGATAAAACTTATTGAGATGGTCCAAGTTGACTAGACATGCCATCTCTTCTCCATCGAGGTCAGTGAGCATAGTGGCACCTCCTTTGAAAATTTTCTTCCCTATGTAAGGGTCGCTCCAATCTGGCTTGAATTTACCTCTAGGATCCGAGAGAGGTTTTATGATTTCCTTGAGGGACAAGTATCCTTACTGGATACCACGATCCTTGAATCTTTGGTTGAGTGATTGCGCTATTTGGTGATGGTAACCTTGTATATGGTGTAGAGCCTTTAGCCCCTTTTCATCTAAAAGTGATAGTTCGTTAAAGAGTCTTTGATGTCAGTCTTCTTCGCTAACTTTGCTCTCGAGCATAACATATAGGGAAGGCATTTCTAGCTCAATGGGTATTACTGCCTCCATGATGTATACTAAAGAGTAAGGGGTATCCCCAGTAGAGGTTCTGACTGAAGTACGGTAGCCCTAGAGGGCGTAAGGGATTCAATCGTCCCAATCTCTACAACTCTCAGTCATTTTACTGATGATGGCTTTAAGTTTTCATTTGGGGCTTTGACAACACCATTGGTTTGGGGTTAGTAGGGAGAAGACTTGTGTCTTTGAATCCCATACTCGTCAACCAGTTCTATGACCTTGTCTTCGAAGTGTAACTCATTATCTGATACTAGCTCGTGAGGAATCTCGTATCAGCAGATGGTGTTTGTTTGGATAAAATTAGCCACTTTCTTAGCATTCAGTACTGCGTATGACTCAGCTTTGACCCATTTGGTGAAGTAATCAATAGTGACTATTATGAACTCGTGCCTATTTGAAGCTTCAGATGCGACTTTCCCTATGATGTCAATGCCTCAAATAAAGAACGGACAGGGAGAAGTCATATGGTATAATTCCCAAGGTGGTAAGTGTTGGAGGTTAGGAAACTATTGGCATTTGAGGCATCTTCAGATATAGACCGTGCAATCCTAAACTATAGTGATTCAATAATACCTTTTACGGATGATTTTCTTAGTAAGCATAACACGGTTCATATGGGGTCCGCATTCCTTATTATGGATTATCTGCATTATTTCTTCAATATTAGCCCCTGCACTTCCATCAAAGTTTCTCTTGAACAGTGCTTTATCGTAAATGATGTAACAGACAACCAGTTTGTGAAAAGTTTCATGGTCTTTCTTGTCGACGTCTTGGGGATACCTACCGTGCTTGAGGAGGAGCCAAATTTTGTAGTACTAGAATTTTACCATATCGAAATCTTCCTTGGTATTTAGCTCAATGTGGTAACGGTGGAATAAAATATCTTGTTTCTTGACTAGAAAAGGGGCCATAGTTACTCTCGAGCATGTCAACCATGGAGGCCAAGGTAGTAAGGGCATCAATTAAACTATTATTTATGCGAGGCATGTAATGGAAGGTGATATCTTGGAATTAGGAGCCTAACTTTTCTAGGTTGGCGTGGAAGGGTAAGCGCTTTTCGTCTTTAACTTTCCATATTCTAAGGACTTGGCCTATGATGAGGCAAGAGTACCCATAGGCATCTAGGTGTTTGATACCTTTCTTAAGGGAAACTTTGAGGCCTACAGTGCATGCCTCATATTCAGTTATATTATTGGTGTAGGGAAAATCTAATTTGATGACAATGGGAGTGTGAGAGTTACCAGTGGCGATCATGCGTATCCTAATGTCGTATCCTTTCTTGTTGGAAGCTCCATCAAAGAACATTTTCTATCGGAGGTCCTCCTGAGAAGTGCAAATAATATCTTCATCCTAGAATTCAGAGACCTAAACATTGACCTCTTCCACGGGGTAGTCAGCCAGGTTGTGGGAGATGGCTCTCCCTTTCATGGATTTCTGCATAACGTACACGATATTAAACTCAGCCAATAACATCAACCACCAGGCTATTTGGATGGATAGGGTAGGATTTTCTAGAAAGTACTTGATGGTATCCATACGGGATACAAGTCTTATGGGGAAGGCAAGCTTGTAATGCCGTAACTTTTTAGTAACCCAAACGAGGGAAAAACATGCTTTCTCTAAAGCCCTGTAATTGACTTCGTACTCGACCAATTTTTGACTGGCATAGTTGATGGCCCTTTCTTTATGGGATTCTTCGATGTATTGGGATAGCGAAGCCCCTGTCGCGGTATCTGTTACGGTTAAGTACAATACGAGGGGGAGACCTGGCTACAGCGGCATGAGTACCAGAGGTAGGGTAAGGTATTACTTGATTCTGTCAAAGGCTTCCTGACAAACCTCATTCCAAACTTTGGGAGAATCCTTTCGAAGGAGTTTGAAGATGGTCTCATAAATAGAAGTCAATTGGCTGATGAACCGACTGATGTACTAAAGTTTACCCAAGAATCCCCGGACTTCCTTCTCCTTTCAGGTGGTGGAATTTTAAGTATGGCTTTCATCTTGGTAGGGTCTACTTCAATTCCCTTATCGCTAACCATGAATCCCCAAAACTTTCCCTTTATAACGTCAAAAATGAATTTATGTGGATTTAGCCGCATTTGGAATCTCCATAGTCGCACGAATAACTTTTGAAGGGTGGGAAGGTTAATTTTTTGAGGCTTAGATTTAATAATCATGTCGTCTACATAGACTTCGATATCGGTGTGTATCAGATGATGCAAAATGGTTATGGCAGCCCTTTGGTAGGTATCCCCAGCGTTATTCATCCCAAATGGCATAATCGTGTAACAGAAGGTTCCCCAGGGGGTGATCAATGTGGTTTTCTCTTGATGGTCAGGCTATATCTTAATCTGATTATATCGAGGAATCCATGGACTAATAACTTGAGGGAGTGGCTAGCTATATTATCCACAATCATGTCAATATTGGGCAATGGGTAATCATTCTTTGGAGATGTTTTATTCATATCCCTGTAGTCGATGCACATGCAAACTTTTCCTCCTAATTTCGGTACAGGGATGATGTTGGCAAGCCCTGTGGGATATTTGATCACATGGATAAATCCTACATCCAACTACTTAACTACCTCAACTTTGACTTTGACTTTGACTTTGACCAACCATTCGGTGCGAAGTTTCCTTAGTTTCTATTTGACTGACTTGCATTTTGGAAAAGTTGGGATCTCGTGATGAGCTATTTCGGGATCGATGTCGGGCATGTCGTTATAATACCATGCGAAGATTACCATGAATTACTTTAGCAGTTCTTCAAATTGTGCGCATACATTCTCGTTAAGGGTGGACCCTATCCTAACCTCGCACTGTTAGATACTAAAATCGAGATTGATAACATTTTTATCCTCTTTAATTTGAACGCGATTACATTATTTGTTATTAACCATATTAAAATCAGTTAAGAATTTTTCATTTAAAAAATCATCATCATCAAGAGTTTGATTAGAATCGAGACAATTATTGTAAGGCACAATAAGATACTCAAAATACTCGTTTATTTCACATTTGGTAAAAATAACTTTGAGAACCTCATCAAAGGAGATCTAGATTACATTATTATCAGAAAAAGAAGGAATAATAACAGATGAAGAGATAAAGTAAACAACAAAGTTAGGTTGAATCTCTAAACGTGGGACTAGTATGGCATTCCTGTTGAGAAGTGGCTCATCAGCGACCTTAATCAAAGTGGATGGTTCTGATAGTGTAGTGTTTGAATGAATCATATATAAATTCATCCCTAGTGTCTACAGGTTAAACAGGTCTTTGGAATCATTTTTCTTGGAGACCTCGATAACGTCTACGACTTTCTGGATGAGAGGTTGCACTTTATGTTGGTAGTCTTCGGCCCAAGAGTAGCTGTCTAAAAAGAATATTTATATCCCTGACTTCATCTTCTTGTAGACGTGGTCATACCACAGTTCAGAAAAGCCACATAATGGGAAGTCTTCACCCTTCTTGATGAATTTTTCATTCAGAGAGTCCTTCGAAATAGTCTAGGAATCTTCGAAACTCCTTTTCAGCCATGGTTAGCGGAGCTCTCTGAGTTCTTCTAGTGAGGTTAATATCGCAAGCCACATGAGCAAAAGGCCTCTTTCAAGACTATAGGCTTAAGTATCCCTTATTGATGTCGCCCCAACCCCAGTACATGCATAAAATGCAAGTTCTTGAACACTTGTATCACATTAACGTTATCGTGAGGGCTATATTCCAGACAGACTCAATCTTTAAAATTATCCCCTGCTAGAAGGGGAAGTGGATCAACCCTGAAGCTAGAGAGGATCATGTCATTTGGCCCATACTGTATTTCCAAGATTGAATTGTTGGTGCTATCATTATCTATACCATTATCATCCTCTAAAATGATGATGATGTGACCTTTGCAAAGAATTTCAACTTCTGATAAAGGGAGGAAGATGCCCCTAGATGCTATAATGCCACGATCGACCAAGAAGTGGGTTGAAGCATACAGGTATGCCAATAACTTTGAACTCAGTTATAGGATTGATAGGGCCAACCCCTATTATGAGTGTTATGAATCCCATTACCTCTCTACAAGTATTATCATAAGCATGCACTACAATAAAAGTAGGAGTAAGGTCACTTGCTTTCAAACCCAAGAAATTAAAGGTTCTGAGTGGGCAAACATTAATGACAGGTCTATTGTCAACAAGTGAGAGAGGGACTGTATTTTCCATCACTTCAATGAAGATGTTAAGGGTATAGTTATGACTGGGACCAATCTTCAAAATTTCTTCTTCGAAGAAAGAAAGGAGTCTAGTGGAGGTCAAAGACCCAAATAAGTTTACATCTTCTTTGGGAGTGGCGAAAAGAGGGACTGTGGCCCCAGTGAGAAACTTTATCAAAGAATTATAGTGTAATTAAGAAGACATGAAGGGTACTAAAAGGTTATGTTAACTCGAGTCTTATTGAGTTAGTAGAGGATTTTTCTCTCCTCAACGATCATTTCTAGCATGGGAAGTTCTTCAGTAACTCCCTTTCCCTTATCTATTCCTGACGACTAAGGATTCAGATCCTTGTAGTGTCTCCCTGATCTGGTCATCTGGTTTATTGAGGTGAAGAAGAACAAGAACCCCGGATCTTGGTTGAATTGCAACTTTACTGATTTCCCCCAATAAGTCTTCGAAGGATATCATTCCACACATGCTGATTACTAGGTTGACATTTTCCTGACTTGGTTCATCATCTTAGCTATAAAATTTATCCCCTCATCTGGTGTCAATGATGTCATCTTGCCAAGAGAGATTAGTGCATTCCATGACATCAATGACTTCCTTATATATATCTTCCCCCTCAATGGGGAGGTGCAAGAGTGAAGGGACCAACCGGCCTTGAAGCTTCAAAGTAGTGACTAGTTCAAATATGCTACATATCTTACTGGTCTGTCGAAATATGTCTACCATAATCTGTATCTATGTTGTCTTCTTCAATTGGTACCACCCATTTGTCTGATTCTCGAGCCTATTTTTGGCCTTTCATAAATAGGCCACTAAATTTCTGACAGTCGATGGTCATATTGGTGAGCAATTTAGCCCACACTCCAAAAGCTGGTTCAATATTATTGGTAACTCCATGTCATTATCTTCGGATCGGGTGTGGATGATAATGAAAGCCCTTGTGAGTAGTGACAGAGCTTGGTCGTCGAAGCAAGTACGGTGTAGAAGAAAATACGGTCAAACTTTGAGCAATTTAAAGGAAATTATGGGTATAATGGGTGCTTTACTGGGCACAATTTGAGTAAATGGATGAATTTTGGGTCATTCTTATGAAAGATGGCATTTGCATGAGTTGGAAGTGGGTTATGAGTGGTATTGGGTTTAGAATCCCTTGGTTGCGCAATGAGACCCCGATAAATCAAGCCTTGAATCATATTCTAGAGATGGAAACATGGTCGGTACTGTAGCTTTCGGATTGGTGAAAGTCATAATGGGCATCATTTTTAAAGTCTTTGGGAAGTGGGTTTTGTAATGGATGGATTCCAAGGGTTTGATAAGGTTTCAGCTTAACAAGCCCTTGAATCACGTTCCAAGGGTTTGATAAGGTTTTTATTTAATAAGGTCTGGTAGACTTTGGATAAGGGAGCATAGAGCTCAGTGCATTCCTTTCTGGCAGGATTAGGATGGCTTTTTGGTGCCTAAGAGGTAGCAAGTTAGCAGATATTTTTTATGGTTGAGACTATAGTATTGTCAGGCTTCGTATACTTTTTATTAATGAACTTTCTGATCATTTTCTTTGGTTCGGCTTAGGGATGGCAATTATCCCCGAAAACCCGAAAACCCGCGGTTACCCGAAAAAAAATCCCCGAAAAATATTCGAAAATTCGGGGATCTGGTCGGGTTCGGGGAGTAAAAAAAATCCCCGAAATATTTCGGGTCGGTTTCGGGTATACCCTCGGGTCTCCACGGGGATACCCGAATTATTAGTATATAATAATATTATAATATATATTTATATTATAACAAATATATAAGTATAAAATGATTTTATTAAAACCTGCTTTCAAAGCCCTAACCTACCGCCGCTCATTCATTCCCTCACATCTTCCCTCATTCCTTTCCTTCTGTTCATCACCCGACTTGAAATGACACCGGACGACTCATCTACTCACGCCGGACGACTCAGCTCCGGCCAGGACTGCTCAGCACCGCCACACACCTCTGGCTAGGACTGCTCAGCAACGTCCCACACCTGCGTCCAGGACTCCTCAGCGTCATCGCAATTCGCAACCCTCCGTCCAGGACTCCTCAGTGCCGATATGGATCCAAGTCTGAGATTTGTAATTTTTTTTTTGCAATCCAGTATACACACACACACATATGAGATATGATACACCTTCATGCACACGGACACATGTGATTTGTTCTTTTTTTGTTTGCAATCTTCTTATACACACACCCATCTCAGTCTCAGATCTGTTTTTTTTTTTTTTGCAATCTTCTTTTATACATAAACCCATGCGATTTGTATTTTTTTAGCAATATGCTTATACATTCTTACAACATTTTAGTATTAGTCTAACCTTTGTAAATGACATTTTTCAAACCCATGGGTGAATTATTACATTTTTGTTTTCTTTGCAGCATTTTAGTATTACTCTAACCTTTGTAAATGAAATTTTTTATATTAAAAAAAAAAAGAAACCGGTTCCCCGCGGGGAAACCGATACCCGTTTTAAACGGGGACGGGGATCCCCGAACCCGTTATAACGGGGAACGGGGCGGGGACGGAGATGGGGATTTCTAACGGGGACGGGGACGGGGATGCCATTCCCCGACCCCGAACCGACCCGTTGCCATCCCTAGTTCGGCTTCTACCTTGATGACACTTTTTTCAATTTCTACACTCGCTTTTCGGAGGGCTCGAAAGTGTGGATAATAATAACCTCCCATAGTCGCTTGGATATGGGTAAGAAATTATTCATCACGATACTGACTTGTTCTTCTTTGGAGGGCCAGTTAGTCATGGTGGCATCATTCTTCCTATGAAGATACTAATTGTTTCCCCTGGGTTCTGCATAAAAAGATCTAGATCATTACGTGTGACATCTAGTTATTCGTGTACTTGTATTGAGATATGCATTCCCGGATGACATCCTCCCATCTATGGATACTAGATTTTTCGTGGGATATGAACCATCGGAGGGCGCTTTCTTTCAAAGTTTATTGAAACATTTGGGCAATTATCTCCTTAGATGCACGAAGAAGGGTCATGGCTCAGTGATAACTACGAAGGTGCATAATTGGGGGGTTCAGTACCCTCAAATTTCTCAATGGCTAAGATCTTGAAATTCTATGGCAATCTTACATTTTAATAACGAAAGATATGGGTGTAGTCCATGTAGTTCCCAGATATCCTGACTTGGTCGAATTTCTTGGACAACAGTTTGAGGTCTTCCTTGACCTTATTCAATTCTTCATCCTTGGTATCAATAGGTATTGACAGGTTGGCCCCTCGCTGGGTAAGGTTTATTATTGGGAGATAAGTTGGTGGCGACCCATTGGCAGATGGGGCATGCATTTTTCTGGGACCCAGACAAGCTTGGGAGCTGATGGACACATGGCATGAGGAAAGATTACCTTGGGTTCTTTATGAATTTTGACCCAATTTCACTGCATCTCATGGACCTCAGTGTGAAGATTATCAATCTTGGCTTTGAGTTGGACTAGGGTTGTCATCAGATCAGACTGCACATTCGGTGCTTGATCGACATTTTGCATGAAGAGCTGGTGAAGGTAGTCTTCGAACTCGAATGAAGTAGTAGAGGAACTAGCGAATCTTCAGAGCGGTTTGACGGAAGACCAAAGACAATTGGGAGTCAGGCCAAGAATCGGGTATACAATCGACCTGAGGAGGAAAAATGGTTAGAGTTTATTTTTGAAAGAGGGAAGAAAGAAATGTTTTTGGTATTCTTGATAAAAAAAATGGAAGAAAATGTTTTTGGTAAAAGGAAGAAAATGTTTTTTAGCATTTTGATTTTTTGAGAAAAAGGGAGGGAAAAAATGAGAGAAGAATCTCAGCATGATCACTATTGTTATGTTTTCATTTGTATTAGGTTTACTTAAATGCAAAAAATGTCGAAAAGAACCCGAGCGTGGGAAAATTGGGTTTGAAAAATATGTAAAACAGGGTTTAACTTGTTTCCAGGCTAATGGATAGGGTCCTGTTGTGAAAAATGATGAAATAACGCAAAAATTTTGGTAACATGCCGACCCGACATTTCAACAGAGTTTCATATAGAAACCGACAAAAAAAATATGAGTGCCCTAGGTTTGGTGCCTATATGAGGTTTATTCAATTTTTTGGGCTGGTGGTAGGGTTCCCCCCTTTGGCATGGCTTCCAATATATACATCTTTCTTTTGATGGAAATTGGTTGTGTGGACAAACCATTTGAATACCCGAGTATACGTTAATTGCCTCACTATATACCTCATGGGTACAGTACATGTGAGAGAGAATTCGATATACTCGATGTATGTGAACGAGTTCACTACTATATTCCTCCCTCCATGAGTTCGGTCAAGCGATACGATGCGGGGGGAATCGTTTGATATATGTCAAAGGTACTAGGACAATGGAAGGTGAGAATCATATTGCTTAGGCTAACTGTGACTTTCCAGATCAAAACCCATCACAAAGTGACCCCCCAGTACGGGACATAATTTTGGTCAATATAGCAATGCTCTTGGTGATGTAGTGTGCGAAATGCGTGATTCTTAATTAGTATATTATGGAGAGAGTGTCTTTTATGATGAGTAAAAGAAGCATTATACTAATGGGGAAGAATGTACAAGTATCATGAAAAATAAATCTAGCATAGAGCATGAAGACTACATGAAGCATGGATACCTGTGAGTGATATGTGAATATCTACAAGTGAGTGTGTGGTAGTGAGCCTAAGCATGGATCAACTACAAGTGGCATGTGATATGTGCAAGTGATCATGGATATATAAAAGTTTGATAAGTGGAGGTGTGTGCTAGTGAAGTCTAATCATGGATTTTGTAAGTGGTGTGTGAAGCATGTGGGTATAAGTGATCTTATAAGTGTAGGTAGTGTGAAGTGTACATGGAGGGTATTTACAATTGCGTAAAGTGAAAAGTGAGTGAGAACAGATATATACATGAGGTAGATATATACAAGTAATATATGAAAAGGGGAACATACAGGTAGGTGCATACGTACACATACAGACAATAATAACACCCATGTAAAAATAGAGTCCAGTCCTCTTATATTTTTTTCTAGCAGAGTCGCCATTGTGATCATCCCTCGTCAGGTCAGTGCGGGGGGGGGGGGGGGGGGGCTCTTTTTGGATGCTTCGACCGTTGTCAATTAGGGTGATGTGTAGAAATGGAGTCGCTAGCCTATTTTGTACAAAACAGGTAAAAGAAATGTTGTCGCCTCGAGAACGGTATCAAAGACATGTTGATGCTTACGAAACCAATTGGTTCAAGGATTCGAGGACAAAGTTATAGAATGGGAATGTGTTATTCTTCTCCCTAATAGCTCCGTGAAGTGTGTGCATGTATATATAGATGGAGAGTGGAATTACTCGACTCGCATCATGGATAAAGGTAGAGTGAGGTCATCCTTAGGAGTGTTCCCAAAATAGTAATCAAAATATAAAGTGTGCGTTTGTCGGTTCACCGATTGTTCATAAAAAGACAATGGTGTAGGTTGGACAAAACACAAGCATGGATTACAAATATATGATATAAAAATAATATATGTACAAATATCGGAAAGGACTTGAATATCGAATTTTCCTCGATATGCCTACGTAGTATGAAAAGGCATCAAAATCCATGTAGTTTACATATAACACGGGGTGGGGTTTATCCCAAAAATCCAATCGGGGACTTTTCTTAAACGTGTGTGTAAAAAGGAAGTATTAATGTGAGAAAATGTGGTGAAAAATCCTCATTTGGAATTTATAAGCAAACCCTCTTCTTCTTATTTTTTTTAATAGAAAATATGGTATGCACGATACTACTAATAAAAGAGTTTCATATTAATAGATGCGATCTAATAAAATGAAATGCTAAAATAAGAATTAAGTAACTAATACGAAAATAAGAGAATTTAAAGAGAACATGAAAGGTTTGGACCTTCTTTTAAAGCTTTAAAGTTGATCTTGATTGTTGAAGGGATGCTCTTTCAAGTGGATGAAGGTGATAGGAGGATAGAGAAGGGAATTTTCCAGACCGTGTAAGGAAAGGATAGAAATGGAATGTGGGGGAGAAGTTTTAATATGAAAGTCACAATGACTTCAAGAGAATGTTGTTGAAATCATTGAGAGGGATGTTTCTAAGGTCCCTTTCAAAGAAAGCTCATGCTCTCCTTATATAAGGTCAAGGGGGTGTAAATCGACATTCTTCTTGACATACCTATCGACAGGAAACCCCAGACAAACCGTTGATAGGAAGGAAAATGGGTTTTCCATTCGACAGTCCCAGATAGATTTTTTTAAAAAATGGTCGTAAAATGCAATCCATAAGTCTGAATCGCGCACGAGATGAACCTTTGGAAAGGGTATTCAAAGGACTTTAAGAATTCATTGGGATGATCCCAGGTTCAGGAATTGATTGTGGTCAAACAGGGCTCGAAAGCACCCAATGGCCTTTTGGACAAAAGGGAAACGGATCATTCGTCCAAACTGTAAGGCCGATTTACCCATGGGATGGAACATTAGAAAGGCTATGCGAGGCCCTTTGATGTTCTAAAGATATTTTTTCAGTTCAGAGTTTAGAGAGTTAAATGGGCCCCAGAGAACCTAGTTACCCTTTGGAGTAAAATGGGTCGTTCATCCGTACCGTAAGGCTGATTCGTGCGCAAGATAGACCATTGAAAAGGGGATTCAGAGTCCTTCGAGGATACAAGGATCTTTGCTCAAGCTCGAGAGGTGAATGGAGTGAAATGGAGCTCGGGAGCACCCAGTGACCTCCAAATCTGTTTTTGAGGGAAAGTAGTCTGTTCGTCTGAACCATAAGGCAGATTTGTACACGAGGCAAATCGTTAAAAATGGAATTTAGAGTCCTTTGAAGATCCAATTAATTATCTCTCAGGTGAGAAGGTAAATCGGCAGTCAAATGGGGCCTGGGATTACCCGATGGCCTCTAGATCAGTACTTGGAGTATGTCCTAGGTTTCATGATGAAATAACGAGTTCTAGGGACCTAAGGAGATGCTTAGGAGGTTCCTAAAATGTGGTGTCTACAGTTTATATAGATGGTTATGATAAATCACTTACATATATGAGCATAAAACTCTACCATGCCCATAAAGTTGGCTATAAGTAAGGTTGACTCAATGCCCTCGCAGTGATGAAGATGCCGAAGCAAAATGAATTATGGTATTTGCATGATCTCAGCTTCTTAGAGCACCCTAATCCTCCCTTCAAATTAGATCCTTTGTGGATTCCTCTAGATGTTATCCTAGTGAGTTTAATTAGGAAACATCTTGAGGATTATGGTCTGCATGGAGATGATAAACGTAGTCGACCATTGCACTTAACGTATAGGGGAAGTTCTAGAAGCCAGATAAGACCTAGAGATCTGAGTACTACTGACACTCCTTATTTCTTATATGTTCCTCCTGCTGTTTTGAGAAGGAATTAAGTGATCAACCTCGTTCTCAATGATAGGTTATTTTATTTTCATTTTGTTAGCTAAGTAATAGTTCTTTGTGTTTTTTAATAAGAATTAGTATCTTTCTTTTCCCCGCATCAACTTATTGACTGTTGTTCATTTATGAATGTAGTCTTATGATTATTTGGTCATATTTTAACCGACTAATCTTCCTTACTAGTTACTAATGCTATACGAGACTGGGCTATCATGTCTTAAGTTCTACTAACGTATGATCTTGCTTATTGGTAGTACAAATGGATCTTGTCGTTTTAACCAAGTGCTAATGTTAGTTATAAAAAGAGACCAAATGTGATAGAAAAAATCCTAACTTTTGTCCACTTATGGGTTTTGTCCTTCATATACTTGGCACTAGATTTCTTGAACTTGGTTTGGTAACCTTCTACTTCTTGACCCTGTGGGGTCATACATGAAGTTTTTTATTTTTAACTTCTTGGGAGGTCATACATGAAGTTTTTAATTTGGAACTTCTTATTCTTGACCTTGTGAGGTCATATATGAATTTTTTTTATTAGTTGGCGTGGTTAAGATGTATTTGAATTGCTTTAAATTTTTAGCACATCTTCCACTCCGACTAAAAATCATAAAAAGGAACAATGATATCAACTAAGAATTAACAACCTTTATTAATCAACGAGTTACATGGAGTTGAAAATACTTTATAGGATTTACATTTATTTTGATTACTGATAGTACTTCCTCAAGTGTTTTGTATTCTAAGGGTTCTTAAACTGTTCCACTTTCTAGTGTTTCAATTCTATAAGTTCTTGGTCAGACAACAATAGAAACTTGGTATAAACTGTACTAATTTGGCTCTAACTTGTTTCCTTTCTGGATTACTTTTTTCATTGCGTAGTCTCCTTCTTTCATAGCGCTCGAATTTACTCTTTTATTGTAAAATCGAGCTGTTCTATGTTGGTAGGCTTCCACCCTAAGCATTGTATACTCCCTGGCCACTTCCACTAGGTCTAAATCTAGACTTCTCATGAGTTATCACTTCGGTGAGTGAAAATTTAATACATGGTGACTTGGTAGACAAATTTATGTTGGGAAGAATGCCTCTGCTCCAAAAGCTAACATATAGGGAGTCTCGTCGGTAGTTATTCTCGGTTTTTTCTGTATGCCCAGAGTACACTTTAGAGCTCATTGATTCAGTTTCCTCTGGCATCATCCAATCTCTTCTTTATTCTATCGAGAAGAGATCTATTTGTTACTTTCTTCTTCCCGTTGTACTTTGGATGGTCATGTCAAACATATAGTTTCTATATCTTGGAGCGAATACAGTACTATTCAAATTCATGGTTATCAAACTGCGTATCATGGTTTGTGATGAGGGTATATGGCATTCCATAATGATAAATAATGTTTTTCCATATTTAGTGGAAAACTTTTTTATATGGCATTTCCACTAAAGGTTCAGCCTCTGCCCATTTCATAAAATAATCAACTGCAACGACTAGGTATGTGAACCTTCCTCTTATTTTTAGTAAGGGACAGCCAAAGGGATATGATCGGTGCGAGGTAATCCCCCAATATTCTATGGATTACGACGTATTTCTGGCAATTATCATATTTCTTTGCATAGTCCGGATAATATGCTTTCATGGCGGGTGAGTAGTAGCCCTGCGTGGCTACTCGTTTGACCAGTGATCTTCCTACTGAGTGTGCTCCATATGAACCTTCATGTATCTCCTTTATCAAGTTGTCAACCTCTATCAGATGGACACATCTGAATAAACAAAAGATGAATCATCTTTTGTATAGGAGGCATCGTTCTAGGACATACCTTGCTGCTTTGTATTGGAGTCTCCTAACTTCCTTAGGATTTGTCAGCACAATGCCTTTTTCTAAGTAATTTCATTTTAGATCCCTCCAGAAGGGGGTCATATCTCATTTGATTATGTTGGTACTCTCCTCATCTATGCTCCAGCGCATGAGAATTTCCACTGGAATCGTTCTTCTTAGCTCTGTTCTAGTGGCAGAAATAAATCGAGAAAGTGCATATGTTCAGTCATTATCAGCTATATCACCTTGACGACTGGGAACATTGATATTAGCTTTTATGTTTTGGCCAGGTATTTTGACATAGACTCGTGTCTTGCTCCATAAACTCCCAATGCCTAGTTCACTATTAGTTAAGAATCACTATGTGCCTGTGTTTGTTCCGCGCCAAGAGATGAAGCTAAGTTAAACTCTACTAGAGTGCTTCATATTTTTCTTCATTATTGAAGACCTCAAATTTGAATCTGAGGGAATATTTTATGTCAATGTTATCCGGTGTGGTGATTATCCAGCCTGCCCCACTCCCAGAGGGACATGATAAACTATCTACGTACATTTTCCAAACATGAGGGTCTTCTTTGAAGTCTCCTTCTACCAGGGTCACATAATTGAACATTTTTTTTTATTTCTCGAGATTACAAGAAATATCCTCTTATTTAGCCATTGATTCTTATATGTTAGTAATCTAGTCGGTTGGATTAATGGTCGATCTATCTCCCGTGGGAGTCTGCTCATTTGGTTAAAGCGATAAGATCTTTTTTGAAGAAGTTTTCCCTTTATATGAAGATGAGCTCTCTTTCGTAGAAGTACCCGTTGTCTTTCCCATAGTGATCGCTCTTCCTTAGAAGTTTTCTCGATGGGTTATTCTCCATATGTGAACCTAACAATGAAATCTTCTACGACCTCACCTTTTATCACCGTTCTTGGTTCATATTGTATGTCATGCTCTCTTTATTCTATAACCCAAGACACCAGTCTGCTTAATTTCTCGGTTTTATGAACGGTTTTTCGTAATGCCAGGTTTGTATAGAATATAATGGTGTGAGCTTGGAAATATGGCTTCCTACTTCAGAAAGCCTCAATTAGGGCTAAATCTAGTTTCTCCAGCCATGGATATCAGATCTCTGCTCCTCGACACACTTTGATTATATAGTAAAAGAGGTTTTATACCTTATTTTCTAGTCATGCTAATGCCAAGCTAACTACTGACTCGGATACAGCTTAATTGTTCCAAAAGGATACACCTTTTTTCCTAAGAAACCAATTATGGGCTTGTGGTAAGCTTCAATTTTTCTATCTCGCAGTCCCAAAACTTTGAAGAAGTTATAGAATGAGATGTTTATTGAACTATTATTGTCGACCAACACTCTAGCCACATTTCCTTCATGGACCATCATCATTAAACCAAGGGGTCATTCTTAAGGAATGATCATTTTTAAGGAATCCCACCACCAAACCATCTTTATGTACTTTCCTCGGATAGGGGTCTATATCACTAATTAGGTTGATCTATCGGATATAAGAAAATTCTTTGGTTTTATTGAGGTACGCTTTCCTCTATGCTAATTCATCTCCTCTGCCTGCACCACCCCCTGTATAAATTTATGTCTAAAAGAGATCATTTTTACCTCAATTATAGGCTCCTTAGGTCTCCTTCACAGGCCTGGATCATCATCGGAGTCACCATCCCTTCCTCTTTTCTTGTCATCTCCTCTTCCATAAAGGGATTCCAGCCGTCTTCTGGGTTTTTACTCATTTGCATGATCTTTTCAGCCTTTTTTATCCACAAACTTTAACAGTTTCCCTCTTCGGATTGGGTTATATATCTCCTTCTTTAGTACTATGCAGTTGTCGGTGTAATGGTGGTGATATTTATGGAACTCACAGTATTTACTTTTATCTCTTCGGTTTGGAGGAGATTTAGCTTTTCTGGCCATTTCAGGTTTCTACTCCCATGGATATCTGGCAAACTATAGTGAACACCAACGGTGAGAGGAGTGTATTCGTCATATCTCTTTGGTTTCTTGACCTTTTTTTATCTTTTTGACTTTTCTTCTCTGAGATCTTATTGGCATCATTCTTGGAGTCATTAGTCTCTTTAAGACCTATAGCCTCCTCGGCATTCATAATATTATGCATCCAGAGCATAATATAATTTCTCGAGTAGCAGGCCACTTATTGATGCCGTGATTGATGTCTTATCATCGTAGTCAATGACCTCTAGCTTCTCACTATTAAAGAGGGTGAAGTATTCACGGTTGGTTTCTCTAACCCTCTGGCGAACACTTAGCGGATGAGCTACCCTTTTGGCCAGCTTGGCCCTGAAGTAGAAGTTGCTGACTAATAAATCAGTTAATTATTAAAAGATGTAGATTTTTCCTCGTGGAAGATTATTGTACCAAATCTTGTGCCGATCCAGTGATCGTGCTGAAGAATGCTCAACAACGCATCTCGTCGGGGACTGAATAAATGTCTACGGTAGATTGGAACTGTTCCACGTGTAGTACTGGATTAGTTTTGCCATCGTACTGCGGAGTTATCACGGGTGGCTTGAACTTGGCAGGTGTGGGGTAATTCATAATTGAAGGTGTGAAGGGTGACCCTTTTACAAAACTCCTCTATAAGGGATTTTTTGACTTGGTTATTTCCCCAAAATGATCCTCCAATCAATGGATTGAGCTCTTATATCGTTGATCATCTGAATTAGCCTTGGCCGATATGGTTTTAGTTGCCCATTCATTATTTTGTGATAAGATCTCTTCCTAGGAACTTTTCTTGGCAGGCATTTACCCTCTTATACTAGTCCTTGACCTGACGGATCCCTCTCGACGATTTATGGACCATCTAGTCTCTTTATGATGTCGCTATCTCACTATTCGGGAACCTAGCCGATCAAATGCGCAGCCCCTCCTCGGTGTCTCTAACATGCTTAGCCTCTCCTTGGAGAATGATTGTTCGTCATATTAATGAGTACGACTGAGGGACTAGGTGGATCCTGGGCGATATGACCTATCATCATGTGATCTAGAGTACTTAGATTTGCTTCTTTCATTTTGGGATCCAAATTTCATCCTTGCATTTGTAGCACCAGTTCATAAAGGGTTAATTGACTATCTTTGTAGGGGCATGGGAAATATTTCCCCTTTCCTTTTAGAGGGTTATCTTCTAGATAGTGTGATAAGGTCTATTACAGGCTTAATTTCAACTCGCTTGGAGTGTTTGAGTTAGTTGTTTCACTGTCAATTACATTGCCTCTCGACTTTTAGTTATGTGCATCAAAATTCCTTATAGATCCCCCATCCCTACAAGGGCAGAGGAAGGAATGATTTCATTTGCCCAACTACTTTTTTTATTGTCTCCCATTTCATTTGGCAAAGGAGTTGACAAGTTTTATAATGAACTAGAATAGGAAGCAATAAATGGCTTGTCTAGTCATTCCCACAGACGACGTCAATCTGTTAACGTCTAAAACTAATTAATAAATATTTTTAGGTCTCAGCTAGGAATTATAAATAATAAACTATAACAAATGTAGAAGAAAACAGTTTTAACTTGAAGGAAATGAGGGATGGAGAATGAGACAAGAGAGTAACATGGTTTAACCCAATGTGGTGCCTCCATCCACAAGTGCGGTGCTATTTTATAATAAAAGTGGGTACAAGATCTTAAGTATCTCTCAAGGATTTTGTGAATGCCATTTTCATCATGCCCCTGCTATGTAATAGGGGGTAATATTTATAATGGGAGAGAGAGAGGAGAAGAAGAGGTGGACTGCCTTTATAAGTAAGGCAATTGCACTTTTTTACATTTTAATTGACAACTAATGATGAACTAATCATAGGTTGTCGAAAGGATTAACCCACATGCGTATATAAGGGGACAATACATATTCCCACGTGTAGCTCACACATATGTGTAATTGTCTTAATTACTGGTGGTCGGCTAGACAACTGACCAAGAAGAAACATTGAGCCTACTAGTCTAATGATGTGCTGATGATATCCAATGGGCATTTAATGATGACAGGTGTCACAATTTCAGTGGTCCATATCACATTATAGATTTACGGTACAACAGTCAGCGAGGTGGTTCTCTCTCTTTCTACTTTTCGCAAGCATGTCATCTATGTACACCTCCATCGTATCTCCCAATTGCTCTTTGAACATCTTCGTCACAAGTCTCAAATAGGTTGCCCTGGTGATATTACATCTTTTATTTATGTCGTTGTAGTTTAAAAGACCGTTAATTAAAAATCCCTTTTCAGTACCTAAAAATACACTAAAATATGTATAATAGTAAGTAAGGGGTCAATTCGTGCTCCTCAATATGTATAAAAGCATAATGAAGACCATGTAATAGGGGATTTTAAATAGTTTAGGAAAGGGATGATTTAACTAATGATGAATTACAAGTTAAACTAGCTAATTGATTGAAATGAATAAGTATGAGAACAAATAAGGGAATAGAATCCACTTCTACAGTTCAATTATTTATTTCAACTAAATAACTTTTTATTTTAGAATATTCCAATATTTTGATAAAATTACAAATAAACTCTCGTCGCAAATGTAATTTAAATAAAATCTTCTTTAGAAAATTAATTATAGACTTTCACAAAACTCTCAAAAATGAGAATAAAACTTTTCACATAAACTACTTGCTAGGGATCATTTATTAAAATTATTTTAAGGCTTTAAATTTAGCTTTAGAGTTGCAATTTATTAAAATATCATTTAACTTAAGAAAAACCTATCTCTAATTTTATTTTTAAGAAAATGATATTATAACAATTTGGGTTCTTTCTTAATGACAAAATCACCCCATCTCTTATGGGCGGGGAATTTTTCGATTCATTAAAAATACAAAAACTTATGTTGAAGCATGAATAAAACCGAATTGTTTCTCTTGAAATCCACTTTGAAATGTAAAAATGCAATATTAATTTTCAAAGGAACATAACAAAATTACAAATTACAAAACTGAATTAAGCAAATGAAGAATGTAGAAGCTCAATATCTCCCCTTGAAAAGGGGTATTTAGCCTAACATATGAATCATTTTTACATATGAAATGTAAAAATAGCTTGCGAGCGACGAAAAAGAATGAATTAACGATGAAGAGAACAAATTATAAATCAACTCTTCTTGAATCGTCATTGAACCTCCAATCTTAGGACATACATAACACTCATAAATCTGGAATTATTTTTATAACAATCACCCCTCGGAACATATCTCAAAAACTCACAATTTATTTCTCATAATACAGTTTATTCACACAATTTCTTTGCAAAATAGAGAAATAAAAATTACACTAAACTAAACTAAATTAACCAACACTATAATTATGTCTTCTAACTAAGAATAAACTCTCCTAAAACCAGTAACCAAACAATGAAGACAAAATGCCCCTTAAATATTTGGAATTTAGGGTTTGGGGGAATTTTAGGAATTTTACCAAATTATATTCTATTTTATAGATAATAATAAAAGGTTTATGGGTATGGAAGTATTTAATAAAAACGTAAGGGCTTCTCAATGATAGAGGTGTGGGAGGATATAAAAAAGTTTTTTTTAGATTGAAAGTGGAAAGTGAATAAAATAAAATTGTAGGATGGAAGAGGAAGGAGTGCCACGCGCATGGGCGCGTGGTAAAAGCATGTAGCTATGGAGTTCGAAGGTCTCCTGATCGGCCACGTGGTCCACCAGGATGGCATCACGTGGCGCCGAGGTGATAAAAAGAAAAATCGTTGCATGCTTCTCCCAGGGATCGAACTTGGGACTTTGCTGAGTTCCAAAAGAAAGCATACCACTGAGCCACAATTAGGCTTAATTAAGTAATTCACCCAAAAAATATATAAACTCAACCAATTTCCCAAATTTCTAAATAAATCCCAAATGTTCTAACTTCTTCATACGATCTCCAAATAACAAACTGCAAAAATTGACATGACCCTCATTTCGATGTTGATAATATTTTTAATAATGCATGGGTCAAGAGGTTTGACTTTAGATGTGACTCGAGGCTTTGACTATGACTTTTTCTTAGTTTGGATATTTTCACGATCATAACTTCTTCGTTTGGTGTCCGATTGACTCACCGTTTTAACCTAGGCGTACCTTGATTCAAGGCCTACAACTTTTTGAATCCAAATTTAGTCATTTCAATTTATCAACTTGCCCTTAAAAATGCATTTGTATCCATTTTTGCTCAAAATGCCTTGAATTAACACGTTTGAGTCGATGAGCAAGTTTTTACCTACAAAATAAACAAATTACCAATATAAGGATAATTTTATCGAGAACTAGCAAGTAAAATCCGTCTATTTGAGGTACTAATATAATACTTTTGTGTGCTTATCACACCACCCCAAATAGAACAATGATAGTCCTCGAGCTAAAATAGAGATAAAGTGATAGAAAAGATAAAAAAAAACAAAAGTGTGGGATTTTGCGGGTACAAGCGATTGCACTTAATATGTGCAACAAGCCGTTTAACCTCTAGGTTCTCCTAGAAGACGAGAGTTATCTCGTGAGGGTTTGCAGTGAATGTACTGACAAAATTCAATATAATTTTTGTATTTTTTTAAAAAATTATTTATTAAAAAGGCAGTTATTCTCATTTTAGACATAGAAATATCATACAATGCATCATTTAAGGAATACGAACAATGAACTATGAAGTATATGAAAAGTTTAAACTTATTTAGTACCCAAGGAAAATCCTTATCATAACTCAACGTGTGAGGTGTGAATCAATCAAAACAGTTTTCAAATATCATAAGAGTAATCCGTATATTGCCTACTAGGATCAATGTTGCAACTTTCAAATCTCAGGGGATATATCTCTCCAAAATAAATTCTCGAGATTTGGCTAAGTGTATCTCTCTTGTGTGTGAAGAGAGGAGTAAATAAAAATAAGATCAAATGTCTCACACACTTATAAGATATAGCGTATACAAAAATGAATTTGATGTCATGGAAGGAATGCAAATCACAAAATCGAGAGTGTCGAATTATTCACCACCTAGACTTTTCATTCGCTCGAAAACTTCGCTAAGGGTAAAAATGGGTTTTAATGCAAGGGACGAGGGGATATGATATGGGTAATATGATGATTTTAGGTTTTTGAGAAGAGTGGACTAATTTTGAACAATTAATGTCTTCATTTCACCAAATTTGAGCGCGTGCTTTTCTTTTTATTTTCCTATTTTTTTTCCTATTATTTTTATATCTCTATTTTGTTTTGCGATGGTATTTTTTATGCAATGTGATTCGTCTTTAGAGCACGAATGAAGAAATTTTACATATATAATTTCAAAACACTCTTTTTCTCATAACCAAATGTGATAATGTTATATGGATGGTATGGGGGATATGTACAAGTATGGTCAAATTGGTAAATAGGTGTAGGATTAGTGCTCGGGACAAATTTTAAGACACGTATTTTTTATAACTCGAAAGTGATGTCATTCTCAGTGATTATACCAAAAATGAAGAAAAATGAGATCACACAATGACTTAGTGAGGCATCCAAAGGAAGTTGAGTCAACTTGTGACTCGGAGATTGCATAAAATTTCTCAAAATGATGAAAAGCTCAAATCTCACGGGTTTAAGTCTCCGCAAGTGATCTTTAAGGTTTTCTTGAAAATTTTCACTCTTCAACTTTAAACTGTTATGACATGATAAGTGCGCAAAAAGTGTCGAGTCTATGAATTCCTAGTGCAATATACCTTAAGAAGTATTATTTAAGCTATTAAGTTTCAAAAATTGACCTCAAGTTCCATTTAGAGTATTCTAGATTTCAATGATGGATGATAGATAAATCACGTCAAGAATGAGAAAAAACTCATAAAAAGTGAAAAATATGGCTTGTTTCTGACAAAAATTTTCAATATAGGCACGATTTTGAGAAATACCCCACCCCAAACAAAAGCGAACATCATCCTCGATGGTGAAAATCTTATTTTGAACTTTTTAAAGCATAGGGAAGGAAAGAATATACCCAAATCGATCTCGAATGAATTTGCATCGCATGATGGATTGAATGGGAAAGTTTGAACAACAATCGCGGTACAAAAATATGTACAAGCCTATGAATCATATATAAATCATCGGAGGTGGATATAACACTAGCCTCAAATATGGTAAGACTCATACTCAAAAATAAGAAACGATGGCCTGCCTCCTGATAGCATTAAGTTTAACGTCTTCAGCCAGACAAAAGTGTACTCACCCCTAGAGATATGAGTTATGACAACACGGGTCAATATAAAATGTGGGTGAAGGGATTTGTCGCTGAATAAGACTGAAACATCAGTTTTATTTGGATAAAGGCTACCTGATTAATGCACTTATATGGCAAAGTGGTTCACGCGATGTAGAGCATAGATGGACCAACGATGGGTAGGAAGGAAGGTATATAGGAGGATGGAAAGTGTGATGGTGAAGAGGACCCAATTACGATCCTTATTGAGTGTAAAAGTTAAGGCAACAAAGGCCCTATAAGCATGGTGCTCGATTTGGTGAGGAAGGCAAAAAGGTTTGACACTAGTGATGGTGTGGGTGTCCTAGGTATCATGTGATCATTCCATAGATGGGAGATGATAATAGTCACGTCATGACAAATCGATGAGCTGACAATGATAATAAGCACCATAAGGAACGAGTTCACAAGTAAGAACAGGGTCGGTGTCACGAAAATAGAAAGTAGCATCGAAAATACTCTCATGGATAGTGGGATGGATGAATAAAGCACAAAATGGTTATGAAGTTCATGGTTGGGTGGTGGTTTCAATTAAGGACCTAAATAGGTATATGGGAATGGTAAGGAAACAAGTTACAAACATGGTTGAGTGCCAGGTGGGACGATAAGCTGATCAGGTAGGACAATGGGTGGATAAAGATGATCTAACTTGAGAGTAGGGAATACATACTCATCTTGAGGGTCGAAATGATCCTCAAGGTCCTAGTGAAGAGGGAGTGTGGAATAAATTGATGGAGAGATTAACATATCCACCAATTTGTCACCATTTATGGTGGTGAAAGGGTCTAATGAGGTATTAAGATTCGAGATATATGAATCAACATTAATATCATAGTTAAAGTGATCCAAACATCTCTGGAGAGGATCCATATCAAGAGATGTAGGAACCATCTTCGATTAAATCTCGGTGCATTGAGGAGCACTGTAGCTAGAGCTAACCTAGAAGGAATGAGTGTTTGGGGGACACACTCAATCGGTGCAATAAGTATAAACTCGTACGTATTGTTAGATTCAAAGGTAATACGAACCTCAAATGTGGGTTCATTTGGATATGGAAGGGAAGGGAGAACCTCGACGTTAGGTTCTATTGTATTATCAGGGTATGGATCAGTCTGACATTCAAGGGATAAGTCAACACAATTAGGAACTTGGGGCTCTAACCACGAGGTGGTCTTAACTTTAATATTCTTAGAGGGATCGAGTTAGTCGTACATAAAGTTTGTGGCATAATACAACTCATCATTGTTCCTCATGGGTGCAACAAAAGGTTGTGTAGATGGGCACTCGCTCATTGGTAGACTCACAAAGCCCTGGGCGAGGAGGTCCACTTCGAGTGGCCCATCCCCACTAATGCTTATAAAAAGTATGTGAAGGGAGAGGGGGTTCACCATGAGTGGCCCCACTCCCCAAGTTCAATACCTGAATGTCTAAAAGGCAAGGGGATCCACCTCTAGTGGACCTATCTCCCAAGAGAAATACTAGACAATATGCATAGGGCGAGGGGTTAACCACGAGTGGCCCCACTCCACAAGATTAAAACTACCTGAAATGTCTTAGCGAGGGGGTCTACCACGAGTGTCCCCATCCCCAAATGGTTACCAAAAATAAATAAATTACTATTGTTACTTTTCTTGAACAGGTAGCCTTGGTTCAGCAAGCAGTGCTCAGGAGGGCCTGTTGGGATCTCCTAAGAGTTTTTTATTAGTGGTTGAGAGACAAGGCTCATTGGTAAAGGCCAAAGCCCAACCACTTGGAACTTTAGACAGAGAGAATACTAGTAAAGAGGATTTAGGAGTCACTCAAGAACTTACACAGCCCACACGTAGAATAAATGAGTGAGTGGACAAAAGGGTGTTCACAAAAGTATTTTCTAACTAACTATTAACGAGTGGCTCCTAAGTACACTAGTAAGTTTAGCAAAATTTTGTGAACTAAGTCACTGCTTGACAAGATATTTACCAAATTACACATTTTGGCTTTATTGATCGACATATTTACTTTTTGAATTTGGTAAAACCTAGGTGTCACTTGACAGAGGGGACAAGGCGATAAACATATAACAAATACAAAAGGAACATTACAAATACTGTCTCTAAAAGTGCCTAGTTTTGGCGCCTGAAGATGTCACACCTTTTGTAGCATCCACCTATAAATAGGACCCCAAAGTAAGGTCCAGACACACATAAAAACTCAAGTATCATCATTACTTAGTCAAAATCACACCAGGAAAAGTGTTCTCTCCCTGCTCTTTCTTAAGTGTCAAGTTATTGCCTCTCCACTCCCTTTACAACCATCATTTTCAGGAGATCCCTCTCTCTTTCAGACCATATAATTGTTATAAAAGTTGTTACTCATTAATCCCTTTTTAGGAACAAAGTCACAGAGAAGCCCCATTGATTGTGAGAAATAGAAGGTTTCCTCTCCTAGTTGTTCTTGAGACTTTGGAGGCCTTGAAGACAAAATCTATCGGAGTGGGTCACGCATCACCTATTTCCAGTTCTTTATAGACCCCGGTAAAACTATCCTCCTATATTTGGCAACTCTACTGGGGAGATATTCTCATTGCCATAGATAAAGAAAGACATAATATTTCAAAGCAGCTAGTATTGAGGGATATTCCAACACGCAATAGAGTTCAGAGTGACCAGACAACTCAAGAAAAGGTTGTAGTGACCAGAGTAAGAGCATCTTCCCTTCAAGGAGGGCATGCCAGTGCAACAACGGCCATGTGATTGGCATGGATGAAATTGATGAGTGTGTTTTTTAAATTCTTGAAGAAGAACAATGTTAACCTGGAAAACTTGAGCCGAACTTTCATAGCACCTACAGTGGCCCCTGTTGAAGGGGCAGCAGTAGCAGCAGCGACTGTGTAAGCGGATTTACCTCGAAAAGTGGTATCCGAATAGATAGAAACACCAATAAGTTCACCGGCAACAAAGAAAGTTAGTGTGGAGGAGTCCACCTCCAAAGTCATTACCATGGAGGAAGTGAAGAAGTTTCTCTCCTCTTAAAAGGACTTTTCTTGTATATATAAGGAGCCTCAAAACCCCTACCTAGAAAACATCAATGAGAAGCCATATTCGGGGGGTACGTTCCTCCTAAGTTCATCAAATTTAATAGGAAGGGTGAAAACCCCTGGGGAGCATGTGAAAAGATTTATAGAGTACTTAGGTGTGCATGGAAATAATAAGGAGGTGAAACTACGAGGTTTCTCCAAGACTCTCACAGAGAAAGCATACATGTGGTATTCCCACCTGTTGACAAATATCATTCCAACCTGAGAAGAGATGCATAGGAAATTCCTTCAGAAATATTTCCTAAAAAAATATGAATTCACGTTAAGGTACCTCGCATAAAAGGTATAAAATCTCAGTGAAGAATTAATGCAGTACATCAAACGCTTTCGAGAAAAATCTTTAGACGTCCATGAGGACGTGGGAGAAGCGAGGCTATTACAGATATGCATTGAGATGCTGCTAAAAGAGTATAAGATCCACTTGGTTAATGAGACCAGAGATAGAACTTTCAGGGAGTTCTCGCGAGTATCTAGCAACATTGCGATGATCATCAAACCCCGACCATGGAGTTGGAGGACACAAATACTCCTGATAATAGGAAGATTCCAAGTTTACAGGCTACAAGCTGTCATTTATGTGGAAGGAAACTCAAAAGGAAAGAAGGGAGGCCAAGAACTCAAGGGTGATGGACCAATAGGTATTTGGAGATGGAATTCTACCACCACTACCTTGTAGTGTGGTAGAGGCCATAAATTGCTACCGCACATTAGTGTGAAAGGGGATAACAGGTCCCTCTCATTTTAATGGGAAAATACCATCAATAGTAGATAAGGCAGATGCAAAATTTTGTGAACTCCACCAAAGGTTCTAGCGTGTGACCAAATATTTCTTTCACTTGTGGAGGGTCATTGGTGAGTAGGTGGCTAATGGAACCTTACAAATACCTCATGTGGATGTTAATGAGAATCCATTGCCAGCCTATCATTACGGCTCAACCAATATGGTGGTGGCGTATAATAAGGAAGATACTCAAGAACCTGAGGAGTAATGGAGCAATGGGAAGATGTTTGAAGATTGGCTAGCTGGCCTATATAGAGAAGAGAAGGAAGAAGAGCGGGGTGATCAAGTGATCCCCTCGTAAGGACGAGCAAATGTAGTCCTTGCCTTGGATGAGGTCAAGACATCTTAAGCGAAGTGTGTATGCAACGCTCAAATATATGAAATGGCGTTGGACTCAGAATGAGCGGCCATATTAAGAAGTCCAAAATTCAAATGCTTTTTTATCAGATCAGAGTGAAACATGATACCCGTGTGGTCATTACAAAGAGGATCCTAGAGTCAGTTCAGCGGTGATCGGATCCGCCTCTAAATTTTCAAGGACCCATAAGAAGATTAATCAATAAGTACACCTCTAAGGTGGTCTTCTCAGAGGTTGATATGCAATTACCTTATTTCCACAACCGACCTTTGAATATCACAACTTCAATAAATGGAATCAGTTTTCCCAAAGCACTAATGGATGGAGGGGCATTCATTAACATCACTTGTATCTCTCAGGAGAAGATAGTGCTGGTCTCATTGGTGATTTCCAGTTTTAAAAATATAGGGATGCAATCATTGGGCAAAGTGAATGTTGGAATTAAATTGAGAAATTTTACATCTCATATCAAGTTTCAAACAAAAAACTGATCAATATCCTGAAGAAAATGCTTGAAGACATGGTGGGGGCTTAGGAGGAAAAACTACCAATGGTGTTGTGGTCCTACAGAACCTCGAAACAAAAGTTAATAGGGTTTAATCATTTCCTACCGGTCTATAGGATTAAATTTGTCCTACGAGTGGAATTAAAATTACTCTCAGCTAGAGTGGATTTAAGTAATGGCCTTATACTAGACACCCCAGGGATGTACAGTTAGAGGCATTAGATGAGCAAAGAGATAAGGCCAAAGAGAATTTCAAAGTCTATACCCAACAGTTATTTAGGGCTTATGAGAATTTGGATAATCCTAGAGAGTTTCAAGTAGGGGACTTGGTCTTACAGGCATCCAATCATCATCTGTGGAGCATAAGTTCAAGTCGGTCTGGAAATGCCCCTTCGTGGTAAGAGGGGTAGGCAAGTCGGGATGTTTCCAAATACCCGAGCTTGAGAGTGAGTGTCTCCAGTATATCAATTGTAAGTGGCTAAAAAGCCTAATTCTGGCCCAAGTTTCCTTTCTTTTGATGGATTCAAAAAGTTGTCTCTATCACATTAAAGCTTATTTGGTAAAGAAAACGCATGAGCACAATCTCTATAAATAGTATAGACACTGAATGTAGTACAAAAAGGAATGGGTATCAGTTATTTTAACCAAGTAACACTCGAAATTTGTGCACACTTTATTTACTTGTATTTGTTTCTAATTAATGACAAGGATTCACTCTCTAATAAGTTGTGAAGCAGGTACACCCGCAACCTAAGGAACTTTACTCATTACGCTTGGGGGTTGTACCATCCCAAAGATAAAATGTTGTGAGAAAAGTCCCTTTAGAATGACAGTTTAAGCACCCCACAGATTAAGGGGAAGTTTTAAATCTTTGTAAGATTCTTTATTTGAGTTGAGAAAGTTTTTGAAAAATGAAATGGTGTCTTTGATTATGTGTTACACACTGTTTACTTGACTACATGGGAATATGAAGACAGGGTCTGCCTCACCTCTAACTTATTTTTTAAAAGTAGAAAGGTTCCAAATGAAGAGTGGAACAAGATCCCCACAGTCTAAGGGACAATTTTAAAATGTAATAAACTCCAAAAAAAGAAGGAACCCTGTCCAATTTTTTTATAAATATGTATATATAACAAGTACCCCACAGTCATAAGGCCAGTTATAAATGATAATTTTCTCACGATATATGCAAACACCCCACAGATCACGGGGTAATTTAAGAAATATGCATATCAAAACATTGTGTCAATATTCTCACAAATAAAGAGAACAACTCACTATAAACAGATATCAAATAACATAGAGGTAAGATGAAAATGGAAACACAAATTTTGTTTTCATTAATATATAACAACGTTTATATGTACAAAAGAGATGAAGAATGCAAAGAAAGAAATTATTCCAAAAAATACATCAGATAGATAAAACAAAAAAAAGGGCTCCACGCGAGCACTTGTCGGTGTAAGAATGACCTGCCTCTTGTGTGAATTGCTCCGTCCATCAAGGTAGATAACCAAGAGTCCTTTGACTCTTGGTATTAGGAGTAACCTTTCATTAACCAAAATGATTCTTAGTATTAATTTAATTATAGATTATATTAGGTAGAATTATTGTTTAAACTAATTCTAACATTCTTCCACTTGATCCATAATTATCATAAGGCACACAATAATCTTTTAGTCATCCTAGAATGTTTTTTCATAAACACCTTAATCAAATAAACCATTAATGCGGGTCATGGCACTCATATGATAATTTAAGAGAATGATTGCTTCCATGTACCACAATAATAACATTTCATCCAACAAGGTCTATAATCAGGTTATTCAATAATGGTCCAATAATGTCTTATATAAAAGACTATTTCTAACACTCTGAGAAGTAAAAGTCTACAGATGGTGCTCCAAAATCATCTCTAACACTAGTCACTCGTGACTCTTAAACCTCTTAGGATGGTCCTTGGGCCACATATCACTCATAAAAGCCTCAGGAGCCTCTACTTTAATGTCGTCATAACTCGTGTTCCTAGACTCAAGCTCTAAAAGGAGGAAGGAGGAATCCTCGCCGGAACCCTCAGTGCCATCAAAACAAGTGGCTTCGGAGGTAGGCCCCTCGTCATCACCTGCCTCAATAGGCTCGCTCTTAGGATCCTAAAAACAATGAGCATAAAAAAATAAGTCAAGGAAAGGAAGACAAATATCTAGAAAATTCCACTCAGATAAGAAATAAGGAGTATAAAGTTCACCCCCCCCCCCCCCCCGGGCCTAAAAGGTTGAGTATGCTGCCCATGAAACGAGAAGGTCCTCATAGGCGCATTGTGTGAACCTGATAAAGAAAAAATAAATATAGACTTAATAAAACACTTACTCATCAAAAGGCAAGATTTTTGAAAATAGTAGAGATAAATCAAGAATAGCAGAATAACACCTGAGGCGTGCTCAGTACAACAATCATAACATGTTCCACAAAAATAGGAACACTAGCCCTCACTAACCTAAAAATAGGAAAAGTGGTTGTGACGGTCAGAAACTTGCACAATAAAAGCAAGAATGAAAATTTGGTAAAACAGAGAAGGGGATGAGGTATGACAGTATAATACATCCCTCGCAGAAATTTCCCCAAGTTGTTCCATAGTCACACGAACAGTCGCAACACTAACTTGAAAACAAGGGAACAGGGAAGTGTTAGTGAACACTTACACAACAAAAGCAAGTTGAAAAGAAAAAGAATATCAAAGTAAATACCTGGATAGCCTCCTCCATGATGCTAACCAGGTGTTCCACGGTCACAACACTAACCTAAAAACAGAGATGCAGGGATAGTGTTAGCAAACACTTGTGCAGAAAAAGCTAGTAAATAAATATGTCAAAAGAAGTACCTGGAGAGTCACCTCCGCGGTACTCATGACATGTCTTGCAGAAAAAGGAACCTCATCTACACTGTACTAAGGTCAAGTAATAAAGGAGTGTTAGCAAGCACTTGCACAGTAAAAGCAAGAAGTATAGATAAAAGATGCAGTACATATGTGGTCACCTCCACAAGGCTTGCATCAAGGTCTTTAGGTAAGGAGATCCCAGTAATGTTATCCTATGGTCAATAAATATATAAATGTTAGAGAATCACTTACGCAAAAAAGGTAAGTCCTAAAAAAAAAGTTGGAGTAAATACCTGGGTAGAGGAGCAACCGAGCAGCTCACTAGTATGGCCACTTCAAAATGGAAGGTGTTGCAGTACTGGCACTAGCCTGAAAAAAAGACAAGCAATAAGTAGGTTGTGATTGAACTAGAAAAAGCACAACAGGCTATTAAAATCTAACAACGAGAATAGCTAAGTACCTGAGCCCTAGGAGAGGGAAAAGATCTCATACCAACTGTAGAGGTTATCAGGGTGCTTGTCCCAGCTTGCCAATAAATTGCTTGTAAAGAAAAGACCAAGCGAGGAAGAAAAGAAAAAAAGATAGAAGATCCATATAGATAAATACCTGCGCTGAAGAGAAAATCTACGAAACAGGCTCACTTTTAGACATACTATAGATAGGCTGGCTGGGAAGAGGCTGAATTAGCGTCCTGCTATCCATGGACTGACAGACCCTAGGAATAGATTTCCTCCGAAAAGAGGGCAACTGAGGAATAATAACTCATGTGGATAGGAGTACCCCCTGATAGTGGTAGGGCTATCTGAAATAGAAACCTACATCACAAGGTTCAAATACTACAAAGTCATGTATTTAAACCTTGTGATGTAGGTTTTCCCACTAGAGATAGGGAGGAGGCCTGGCAGGTGGACTTGGATCTATGACCACCTTTTAGGTGTTCAAAATGTACAAATAAATTAGTAAGAAAAGTAATAAGCTAATAAAAGAAGAAAGTTAAAAAAGACAAGTATTTAAAGAGATGATGAGTACCTGCATAGTGCGGGAGACCATTGAACACCCTCTCACAGAGGTGGGAAATAAAGTGGAAAGCTTCAGAGTCAATAGAAACAAAAGATGTTAGTGATCATTGTATAAGAAAAGAAAGAGTTGGATGATAGAATTGGAAAGAAAAATCTCTCTCACCAGGCCTAGAGAAGAAATAACCATGGAATTCCTTTCCCTCGGAAAAGGTGCTTAAACCAGAGGAGGAGCAACTGGCGAGGGGGTGGTCCTCACCTTCAGGGGATCACTCGCCCCAACAGAAGAGACATGTACAAGAGAATAAAGCTTAAAGTTAGAAAAACATAGAACGAAAATTTAATGCATGTGAAATAAAATCTGAGCAAAGGAAATATAAGGAAAACACTTATAGTGTCTGGGTGAGTGCTCTGCCCATATAGTAGTTACCAGGTTGTGGGGCTCATAGTAGAAGGGGAGTATATCATGGCATCATCCTCGCTACCAGGATCCCTTAAAACTATAAATAAAGCACAAGTGTCAGGCTAGTGACCATGATAAGGATTAATGACACCAATGCCATTTAAAGAAGAACCTTTATCATCATAGGAATGGGTGCTTCCATAATTAATCAGTTCCTCTTCAAATGAGCAAGAAGAGGAACAAGCAGTTAAAACTCCATGATAGGCAGTTTTACTAAGTAAAGGGGAATTAGATAGAGTACCTTTAGTAATGGAGGTTGATGAGATGGATGGCTCATGAGCAAAAACACCTAAGGCTTCATATTCCTGCTCGTGAATAGTATGGAAAGTATCCTCAATACCAAGGGTATCAGTGTCTGACCGTTGGTCTAAAACGGTGGAGGGGGAGCAAGCTCAACACTAACCTTCGTCTTCTTCTTATTGTTGGCCCTATTCCTCATAGAAGAAGGAGGGGAGGCAAGAGTATCAATACAAGTGGGAAAAAAATTCGACACATCAGTGTCTAGGTGTTTTCTTTTTTAGGAGGCCTTAGACTTTGCCTTCCCTTTTCCTTTAGTTTTGATTGGTTAAGGTTCAGGATGCTTCACATAGATGAATTTATTGAGCAGAGGATTCCCCAAAATGGGAATAACCTCCTCAATAGGTGTATTTATAACTGTGTTGTGATATAATATCTCCTTTTGGGTCCTCTTGCCCAAATACTTGTCGTTGCTAGGAATCTTAGTAGGGATCATCTCTCGAGGAATATCCACTAAATAATTTTAGATTAAAGACACCTGTCGCTGCCACAAACTGAACTATGAGTGGTTGAATGAAGGAATAAAGTCTCAAGCTAGTACAAAAAGGCTACCAAGTCCATCCATCTTATGCAACATCCCCTCGAAAGTAAAATTAGTATAGGCCTCAAGGTATTGTTATGAGGGGGAAGTGATCGATGGATATGTGAGAGTATGGATTCCTTGATCATAACCAAATTGCCTCCTAGCTCTCTTAGAATTGTAGAATTTCATGCCTTGACCTAACTCAGTCAAGGAATGAAGAATGCAAAAGGGAAGCATGGTCATCACAAAGATTTGGGGGAAGGTAAAAACAGATTCCACGTTTGAGGGACAGTAGAAAGTGACCCAAAAAATTGAGAAGGATACCCATAAAAAAACACCAACTCTTTTGCAATACAGGAGGAAAGAAATTTCATCAATGTTATCAATCAGATGTCCCAATGGGTTCTTAGGATATTTCTTGTGCCATCTAAAAATTTGAGCGGCACCACTATTGTAGGCCCTCCCCTTTAGGGCAAAGTTAGGAAACCTCTTAAAAAGAAAGGCCATTGATATAAATGAGTTAACAAAGTTGGTCACATCGTGTCGACCACTATATCATTTCACGTCCACATGGCAACTATCCAGTGAAGTGTACATGGAGCCCAGAGTAAGGGCCGCGAGGGGCACATCCCTCCCTCGAGCAAGTCTAATAGCAAATTTGAAGATCAACTCGCGAGGGGGTTCATTTGGCCTCCCTATAAACAAAACCTACTTAAGAAAGTAATAAAAATGCAGCTAAGTGTGAAGGGGACTTAATTTTGGGCCCATCTTAAAACTTGGCCCCTCCTCTCGAACTTTCTCCTTTGGGAAAGGTCTCAAAATTCCTAAACCAATATCTTTGCCATTTTGCAAATGAGTGCTTGGTGGCACCGGTATTATCGATAGAAACATAACGAGCACACTTAGAAAGGGTTTGGGGGGGGGTTCTTAATACATCATCTCCTCCTTAGCATCCTCAAAACCATCAGTAAGAACATGTCTTCCCAAGTAGGGGAGGCCTATCAGCTCATAAATATCCTCCAAGATGATGGTGAACTCACCCCAACCAATAATAAAAGTATGGAAATCCCTACCCCAATGAGAGGCTAGCAAGTTTAAGGTAGCAGAATGCTTAGCAATAGAGAAAGACTTTAAGTTATCAATAGCCCTAGTCAGGCCACACCCCTCGATGGTGGCTTTATTGGAAGGATCAGTAAGTACATAGTCTACCCATATATCCTATTCATCTAGGTCACCTCCACAGACATTAAGGTTTATTTTGAAATAATGGAATTCACCCCTATGCACTTTAACCCTTAAAATTCTATCAGCCAAAATAATAATGGGAAGGTCAGGGGACTCACCTAGGCATAGATGAGGCCGCTCGTTAATCTTCACAACAAACTCCTCCTCCAATCTTGTGAGCGAGGGTAGAAAAGTATCTTTCTCCCCAAAGTAAGGGGCAAGACAGTAAAGGCAAAAGTCCCTTTTTGAGAAGTTCGCCAGGTAATCTGATACGTATCAAATATTGCATATTTCTCCCCTATATCTTTATGCATTCTAGTGCTTTTATGATCCTTAATGCCTATATATATGCTCATTAACTAGAAAACCTTGGATTTGGATAGATACATGTTTTGTAGGGGTTAATTGTGCTTTTGTAGGTATTGGAAGGCTAAAAGTGAGGATTCATTGCATTTCGAAGAAGTTCCATCGTCGGATGCTACTTCAAGGGAATTTTAGTCAATTCACATTTCTTATTCAGCCCATGGAAATTCCACGGATGTGTATTTCATTGAGTTAGCATCACGTGGCCGCAAATGGTGCGTCGTTTGGAGTTCAGACGAAGAAGCTATGCCCGTTTATGTAATGGACCTTTTCCCCCTCTTCATGGAACAAGGAGGCCTGAAAATAGAGTACCGGTCGACCGCGTCCAGGGGACCGGTCAACCACGGTTTGGATTTTTGTCATGGGAAGGAGACAGTGCACTTATACAAGAAGGACCGGTCGACCGCACCCCTGCGACCGGTCGACCGGTGATTGCAGATATTTTGGGATATTTTCTTTTCTTTTCTTTTTCCTTTATTTTCTTTCCCACTTACTATATAAACCAAATTTTGGTTTCTATTTCAGATATACTTAGATATTTTAGGTTGTAGAGAGTTGTAGGTTAGGGTTTAGAGGTGGGAGTTCATTCTTCTTCCTCTCTTTGTTTGACACCCATTTGGGTTTGTAAGTATGCACTATTCATATTCCCTACCATTTAATATAGTTGTTTTCCATTATTTCTTTCTTTGTAGTGTAATTTCCATACTTTTTAATTTAGGCTTACATGTTTTATTTTCGAGCCTTCTAGTATAGATTTATCGTGTTTCTTTATTGTGTCTATTTACCACGTTTTTACGATGCGTTCTAGGTAATTTAAATTAAGTTGTGTTTGAATGGAACTCACTCGGGTTAACGTGTTGCTTTGCTTTGGTGATGGTGTTTACGGGTTTATTTCGGGTGCGTTGTTCTAGTTATTACGCCTAGGAGATTTGACAGGGCATATCATGTATGTCCCGTGCTTACGACCTTTCGCGCGTAATTTTTGGGATATTTGTTGATGCAAAAATCATATTAGGCTTTTATGCGGATTTAGGGGCGTGACAACCCTTGATTCAATTAACTGTCGAAATGAGATGCACTTGTAATAACTCGTCGACTCATGTAACCATTTTATACAAATTAATCCAGGTGAGGGATACTCGACGCAACCTATAGTTTTACTTGCTTTGTTAAATTAGATTCATTTTCCCTTGCCTAGTTAATCATTTCCCTTCTATGCATCTTTTTCCTTTTAGTTTGTAATCACCTTTTACACTTTTATTTCGGAATATTAAATCATATAAATTATAGCAACTTGTCTTTGTGGATTTTCGATACCTGACTTACCGCTATACTCACCCGTTGAGTGTAGTCGTAATTTAGGTTAGTTTGTATAGTCGCGGCGAGACGAAAACAACGACTGTGCAATTACACGTGCACACTTCTCGCGCGCTATCAAAATGGCGCCGTTGTCGGGGACTAGTTTGTTTTAGACTTTATTTGATTTTGTATTTCATAATATTTTCTTTTTATTTGTATTATTTGCTAATATTTTTGCAGAACTTCCACATTTGAGCACTTAGAAACGCTCGAATTTTTCCCGCGCGCACTTACTTTGTGTAATTCGCCACTTCGAGCCATTTTTGGGGTAAGCATGTCTTATTCCAATTCTTTCGGTAATCCTTGTTATAATTCTCAAAATTCTCGCAATCCTATGACTTTCGGTCAATACTTAGAATCCCAAAGTATAACAAATTCAAATATAACTTTGGGCGAGTATAACGAAAGTCAAAACTTGGGTTATTGGAATTTTGATGATGATTTTAATGATTTTGGTCCTTTACCTCCTTATAATAGGAATTTTGAAACGAATTCGAATAGTTTTCAAAATTCCTATCATAATGAGTTTTCGTTTAAGTCCGATGGTGATTTTCAAAGTTCCCATTCTCATGTCTTCGCACCTCGACTTATAACATTCGGTAAGGGTTTATGTATGCATGAAAATGAGAAAATTGAAAATCGTTATCGGGAAGAAAATCGTTTGTTGGAACATGACTTGGATTTATTATTTGAGTCCGACGACAATTTTTCTTCCGAGACTTTAGAAGTCGAGGAATGTTTTAGACCAAATGAGGTACTTGTGCCTACTTTGGAACAAATCATTCTAGACTTTGCCCATTGCATAATAGATATTGAAAGTGAAGATGAAAATGACCTAATATCTATTTGCAATGAAATGATTTCTTCTTTGGCTCCCAAAGAAGAACATTTCATTGGAAATGATATTATTACATTCGAAACTCAGACTTCATGTGATGATGATTCATCTCATGAGTTTGAATTTCTTTCATCCCCATTTTCATTCTCTATTATCACACCATCATAAGTACCCGATGATTCGGTTTCAAACTTTAATGTTTTAAACCTTTTCACCGATGAGGAGTACTTGCTCGAGTCGCCTTCCACGATCACATCTTTGCCTTTTAATGCACCGCCTTGCATTCCAATTTCAAAATCATTGGGAGGATATTCATCTTTTCTCGGTCCCCACATATTTTTATCACCCATTCAATCCAAATCCCCCATCGTCACTCCAAAACTTTTAATTGACGATGGTTCATTTCTTCCGCCTTACACATGCCTTCCATTGTTTAAACGGAATTCATATTTTTTGGAAGGCATGCTTGTATGTGAGGGTACACCGGTTATCCTCCAAAGTCAAATCTTTTTCACGGTGGACCCTCAGCTATTTAGACTTCTAGTGTATAGTCAGTGTGAAGCCTAAATAGTAGGTTGTATATAGTTAGCTTTTTATTCTTTCTTTCTTTTTATTTTAGTCTAGTGTAATTAGTTAACTTTTTGTTACTTGTTTTTTCTATGCTCGGTACTAACTTGTTTTGTAGATTCTTTGGACTTGTTCTTATGGGAATCGCTCCAATTTTGGGTAATATTGCTCTTTTCCTTCTTAAACTTGGTTCTTAATTCACATCGAGGCAATGTCAAGTTTTAAGTTAGGGGGTGTGGGATATTCTATCCATTTCTTTATTTAGTCCATGTTTTTTCTCACATGTTAGTTACTTAGTATGATTTTCTTAGAAAAATTCAAAAATTTCAAAAAGATTTTCTTTCTTTTTTCTCCTTTTTTGGGCAATTTGCCTTTGTTTCTGATGATAAATTTCAATAATTGCCCAATCCAATTGACAACCAATGATGTATGTTCTCGATTTTAGAAGTTATTAGACTTTAGTCTCGATTATTGATATTATGAATAACTTCATGAATTAAACTTTAATCCCATGAGCACATGCACTTTTATTGCCTTATTGATTTGGTTTAAGATTTTTATAACTCAGTATTCTTTTGTTTCATTGGATATACTTACACTGAGTAAGCTTTGTACCTTTCGTCATTTGTGAGTGTTATACACTATTCTTTTCTCTTTGAAAATTTTGAATTCTTTGGTAATCTCACTATTCTTTCATTTGATCGTTCATTAATTGAGTTCATACTTGAAATGTGTTACTTGATCATGATTTTCATATATTGTTTTGACTCGAGAATTGCCTAAACTTTGTGAAATGATCATAGGCCATCTTTGTTATATCACCCATATTAGCCTTGACCTCACCCTTATATGTCTACCCCCGTTAACCCCCTTGAGCCTAAATATAGCCTTTCGTTTCATAACCCAAATCCCATAACCAACTCTAAATTGGAGTTTTAGCCCATACATACACCTTCCATACCTTTGTTTGGAATTTTACTTGGGATTGAATGATGTTGTTATGATTGCGGTTGCAATTTAGGCATATGAGAGTTTGATAAGTAAAGAAAAGAACAAGTGAAAAAGTGATGAAAAAGAGAAAGAAAAAAGCAAAAGAAAACAAAAAGAGAAAAATGAGAAAAAGAAGAAAACAAAAGAAAGAGAAAGTTTTAAATGTTGTATATAGTTCAATAAGCTTTGGTCATTCTCCAATTCATACATTTAATGATCGTTTTGGAACTTGTTTTCCAATTTTGATATTTCCCGCATTTTTCCATTATCTCGAGTTTTCATTCCGAACACTTTGAATCCGTACATACATATCTTTCGTTTCGTACCCTAGCCTAGCCTACATTATAACCCTAGTAAAGTCCTATGCGATCTTAGGATGATGTAATTCAAAGGTTTAAAATAGTTTTGATAATCTGTGAAAATACATTTTGCCTCTTTTAGTGTGCGGTATCTTTCATTGAGATTATAGTTTTTCATTTTATATATAGCGTTCTTCATTTGTGACATGTGTGCATCCTAGTTTCCATTTACATTTACTCTTTATGCCCGCATGTTCCGTGTGTTACCTCCCTGTTTCGAGTGAATTCGCTTGATGAGTGTAATGCCTGTGAGGATTGAATATATGCTTGCGTTAATTTAGTATCCGGTTTATTTAAGTTTTTGCCAAATCACAATTTGCATGTGCTCTCCCCCTCCCACATTTTAAGGTTTCATTTCTATGAGGTGCATTCTATAATCTTAATGATTTGGACTTTTGTTTGAATTCGTTCACTTTGCTAATAATGTGTATGAAATTCTTTTCGCCATTTTTTGGGCTTGTCGCATGTTGGGTTGGGCATATTTTGAGGGAACCATGTGATGTTTGTGGGTATCATCCCAGAAAACCCTCACGAGACTACACTCGTCCACTAAGGTGACCTAGGGGTTTAACGGCTTATTGCATATTCTAAATGCAATCGTGCTCCCTACGAAAGTGGAATTTATATTTTGATGCATATATACGTCTTGTACCGCCCTCCGTGGTCTAGTTTTGTTTGCTTCATTACTCGGGACTAGCAATGTTTAAGTTAGGGGGTGTGATTAGTATCAAATATTGCATATTTCTCCCCTATATATTTATCCATTCTAGCGCTTTTACGGTCCTTAATGCCTATATTTATGCTCATTAACCATACAAACTTGGATTTGGATAGATACATGTTTTGCAGGGGTTAATTTTGCTTTTGTAGGTATTGGAACGCTAAAAGTGAGGATCCGTTGCATTTCAGAGAAGTTTCATCGTCGAACGCTACTTCAAGGGCATTTTAGTCAATTAACATTTCTTATCCGACTCATGGAAATTCCATGGATACGTAGTTCGTTGATTTAGCATCGCGTGGCTGCAAATGGTGTGTCTTTTGGAGTTCGGACGAAGAAGCTATGCCCCTTTTCGTAATGGACCTTTTCCCCTCTTCATGGAACAAGGAGGCCTGAAAACAGAGTACTGGTCGACCGCGTCCAGGGGACCGGTCGACCGCGTACAGGAGACCGATCGACCGCGGTTTGGGTTTTTTCTGTGGGAAGGAGATAGTGAACTTATACAAGAAGGACCGGTCGATCGCGCCCCTGCGACCGGTCGACCGATGATTGTAGATATTTTGGAATATTTTCTTTTCTTTTCTTTTTCCTTTATTTTCTTTCCCACTTACTATATAAACCAAATTTTGGTTTCTATTTCAGATATACTTAGATATTTTATGTTGTTGAGAGTTGTAGGTTAGGGATTGGAGGTGGAGAGCTCATTCTTCTTCCTCTCTTAGTTTGACACCCATTTGGGTTTGTAAGTGTGCACTATTCATCTTCCCTACCATTTAATATAGTTGTTTTTCATTATTTCTTGCTTTGTAGTGTAATTTCCATACTTTCTAATTTAGGTTTACATGCTTTATTTCCGTGCTTTCAAGTATAGATTTATCGCATTTCTTTATTGTGTTTATTTATTGCGCTTTTATGATGCTTTCTAGGTAATTTAAATTAGAATGTGTTTGAATGGAACTCACTCGGGTTAACGCGTTGATTTGCTTGGTGATAGTGTTTACGGATCTATTTCGGGTGCGTTGTCCTAGTTATTGCGCCTAGGAGATTTGATGGGGCATATCATGTATATCCCGTGCTTACGGCCTTTCGCGCGTAATTTTTGGGATACTTGTTGACGACAAAATCTTATTAGGCTTTTATGCGGATTTAGGGGCGTGACAACCCTTGGTTTAATTAACTGTCGAAACGAGACGCATTTGTAGTAACTCGTCGACCCATGTAACCATTTTATACTAATTAACTCGGGTGAGGGATATTCGATGCAACCTATAGTTTTTACCGCTTTGTTAGTCTAGTTTCAATACACTTGCCTAGATTAACATTTCCCTTTAATGCATCTTTTTACTTTTTAGTTTGTAATTCACCTTTTACACTTTTATTTCGGAATATTAAATCAATTGAATTCTAGCAACTCGTCCCAGTGGATCTTCCGATACCCGACTTACCACTAGACTTGTATCGCAAGTGTAGTCATAATTTAGGTTTTTGTATTGAGTCAGCGAAACGAAAACAACGAGCGGTGTCTGACACGCGCCGCGATTTTCGGGCTCGATCAAAATGTGGAAGTCCTGCAAAAGAAAAAAGATGTAGAGAGTTGCTACAATTTATATGATTTAATATTCCAAAATAAAAGTGTAAAAGGTGATTACAAACTAAAAGGAAAAAGATGCATAAAAGGGAAATGATTAACTAGGCAAGGGAAAATGAATCTAATTTAACAAAGCGAGTAAAACTATAGGTTGCGTCGAATATCCCTCACCTGGGTTAATTTGTATAAAATGGTTACATGGGTCGACGAGTTATTACAAATGCGTCTCGTTTCAACAGTTAATTGAATCAAGGGTTGTCACGCCCCTAAATCCGCATAAAAGCCTAATATGATTTTGGCGTCAACAAATATCCCGAAAATTACGCGCGAAAGGTCGTAAGCACGGGACATACATGATATGCCCCGTCAAATCTCCTAGGCATAATAACTAGGATAACACACCCTAAATAAACCCGTAAACACCATCACCAAAGCAAAGCAACATGTTAACCCGAGTGAGTTCCATTCAAACACAACCTAATTTAAATTACCTAGAAAGCATCATAAAAACGCGGTAAATAAACGCAATAAAGAAACGCGATAAATCTATACTAGAAAGCACGGAAATAAAGCATGTAAACCTAAATTAGAAAGCATGGAAATTACACTACAAAGTAAGAAATAATAAAAAACAACTATATTAAATGGTAGGGAAGATGAATAGTGCACACTTACAAACCCAAATGGGTGTCAAACCAAGAGAGGAAGAAGAAAGAACTCTCCACCTCCAAACCCTAACCTACAACTCTCTACAACCTAAAATACCTAAGTATATCTGAAATAGAAACCAAAATTTGGTTTATATAGTAAGTGGGAAAGAAAATAAAGAAAAAAGAAAATAAAAGAAAATATCCCAAAATATCTGCAATCACTGGTCGACCGGTCGCAGGGGCGCGGTCAATCGGTCCTTCTTGTATAAGTGCACTGTCTCCTTCCCACGGCAAAAACCCAAACCGCGGTCAACCGGTCCCCTGGACGCGGTCGATCGGTCCCCTGGACGCGGTCTACCGGTACTATGTTTTCAGGCCTCCTTGTTCCATGAAAAGGGGAAAAGGTCCATTACGGAAACGGGCATAGCTTCTTCGTCCGAACTCCAAACGATGCACCGTTTACATCCACGCGATGCTAACTCAATGAACTATGTATCCATAGAATTTCGTGAGCCGAATAATAAATGTGAATTGACTAAAATGCCCTTGAAGTAGCGTTCGGCGACGGAACTTCTTTGAAATGCAACAGATCCTCAATTTTAGCGTTCCAAAACCTACAAAAGCACAATTAACCCCTGCAAAACATGTATCTATCCAAATCCAAGGTTGTCTGGTTAATGAACATTAATATAGGCATTAAGGACCGTAAAAGCACTAGAATGCATAAAGATATAGGGGAGAAATATCCAATATTTGATACGAATCATAATCCCTCTAAGATTTCAAGTGGGCGGCGTCAAAAAAAGCCCCACCAGATCCACCGTCAGCAGTAGTGGTGGGGATGATGGTAGTGGAGGTCACAGTGGAAATGCCCATTGCAAGAATGGTAGAAATTTTCACTTGTATAGGCAAAAAGAGAATCAAAAGATCACTAGTAGTGGTGGAAGCAGCGACAGAGGTGACTCTTGAAATGGAATCCATGGAAACTGACAATATTAAAGGTTTTGATTATGAAAGTTATGGATTTCGAGGAAAGGACAGTGTTTTCTCTCTCTAAAACTCATAAGCAAAGGTTTGAATAAATTAAGTAGTGGGAAATGTTTTGTATCCTTCTTATACTAATAGGCTACGCCTTCTTGGGTGGCTAAAAAGGGATAAATTGTTACTCAAATAATGGAGCTCTTGTTACTAGGTTGATGCGTGTCTCCTCAAGACCACTAACACAAGGTGAAGTGATGGGGCCATTTAATTTTTTTTTTAAATGATGAAATCGTAAAATTGATCTTTCAAATTCCAAGAAAAGACAATGATTCCAAACAAGCCCTTTTGGCCTACCCAACACAAAGGAGTTTGCATGAGGGAACTTATGTAAAAGGGCACTCCCTCGTTGAAAGACTCACAAAGACCTGGGCTAGGGGGTCCTTTACGAGTTGCCCATCCCCACTAACGCTTCCGAGAAGTACGTTAAGGTCTATGGGGTTCACCATAAGTGGTCCCACTCCCTAGGTTCAATACCAGAATGTGTAAAAGGCAAATGGGATCCACCTCGAGTTGCCCCATTATCCAAGAGAAATACTAGACAATATGCATAGGGCGAGAGGCTTCACCACGAGTGGCCCCGTTCGCCAAGATTAATACTACACGAAATGTCTTAGGGCGAGGGTGTCCCCACGAGTGGCCCCTTCCCCAAAATGTTACCTAGAAATGTTTTAGGGCGAGGGGGTCTGCCACGAGTGGTCGCATCCCTAAATGGTTACACGAAACAAATAAGTTACTAATGTTATTTTTCTTGTGCATGTATCCTTGGTTGAGTAAGCAGGGCTCAATTAGGCTAGTTGAGATCTCTTAGGAATTTTGGATTGGTGGATGAAAGATAAGGCTCATTAGGCAAAGCCAAAGCCAAACCACTTGGCACTTTAGGATAGAGAGAATAGTAGTATAGAGGCTTTAGGAGTCAATCAATCACTTACACAACCCACACTTAGAATAAATGAGTGAGTGTCTAAGAGGCTGCTCACAAAAGTATTTTTAACTAACTATAGCAAGTGTCCCTCAAGTCCACTTGCAAGTTTTGCAAAAGTTTATGCACCAAGCTACTGTTTGGGAAGATATTTACCAAATCGCACATTTTGGCACTATTGGCCGACATATTTACTTTTTGAATTTGGTAAAACCTAAGTGTCTCCTGACATAAGTTACAAATCGACAAGCATATCACAGCGACAAAAAGAACATTGTAGATCCTGTCTCTAGGAGTGCCTAGTTTTGGTGCCCGGAGATGTCACACCGGACATGGGATCCACCTATAAATAGGACCGATAGTTGAGGTCAAGACACATAAAAAAAACTCATATAGCATCGTTACCCTATCAAAATCACACCAGGAAAAGTGTTCTTTCCTTGCTCTTTTTTAAGTGCCAAGTGCTTGACTCTCCACTCCATTTACAAGCATCACTTTCAAGAGATCCCTCTCTCTTTTTATATTATCATTGTTATAAATGTTTCTACTTATTACTCTCTTGCCAGGAAGAAAGTCAAAGGGAAGCCCCATTGATTACTCCAAATAGAAGGTTTCCTCTCCTAGCTGCCCTAGAGACTTTGAAGGCCTTGAATACGGCATCCATCAGAGTGAGTCAAGTCTCACTCGTTTTCAGTTCTTCATAGACTTCACTACAACTACCCTCCTACATGTTTACTTGGGAGTAAATTCGGCTCGCTCGAGCATTCAAATTCAGTTAAGTGGTGCTCAATCCGTTGAAGGGCTTGATTTTTCTCGACGATGAATTTTTATAAGAGGCTTTCGATAATGGATGTGGATGATGATGGTGAAGTGATGTGTGTTGGAAAAATAGTTTATGGTTGATGTGGACACAACTTGCTATTAACAGGACTATATGGAGAATATCCATACAAAGTTTGTGGAGAGGGATCAAGTTTTTCATACATGAGAGGATGGCCTCTATGAGAGACAAAAGGTTGATAATCATATTGAGCGTAGTGAGGGGAGTGATCAAGTTTGGGTGCACTAGGTTTCCATGACAATTGGTGGAATGTGTGAGGATCCACAACAAGGGGTTGGGATTCATATTGCGTGGACGGGTGATCAATCCTCCATGAATAGTTTGGTTGCTCACACCATTCGATATTGGATATGTCGTGATAATAAGTCGACGTGGGTTCCAAAATAGTGTCATATGGATACACTTGCTTCATGGTTGGTTCGAATGAATATGGAAGGTATGGGCACTCATGAGACAAGTGATTGGATGGATAACATTAGGTGTACTTCAAATATGGGAAATGGCCAAATTTGCCCCCTAAAGGATTGTCTTCGGCCATGACAAGATGGATAGCGGAAAATATTTTTGGCTTTTTAGACTTTTGAAAAAGAAAGAAAATCTTCTGGGGTTTTGAATTTTTAAAAAAGAAGCAAAATATTTTTGATACTTTTTAGACAGGAAAAAGATGAAAAATCTTTTTAGATTTTTGAAAAGGGATGGGAATGGACGTGGTTATGAAACACATAAGGACAGAGCACACAAAATCGACTACCAAAGAATGTAATTATACACGTACAAAAACAAAATAAATAAATCCTGACTACCACATGGCCAATTCAATAAAGTGATAGGACAATCAAATTTTATTTATTCCATGGGCGAGAAAAGCACGGAGTTTTATACTTCGCGTTTTCAAAATTTTGTGTCCCTACTTTTATCGTGAGCTAACAGGAGGCTTCCTACAGAGATTCCCCACAAATCTACTTCGACGAATTGGTCGGCCGGTATAACGCTGGGGATAGCACAAACCCATTTGACTAGGCTGTCGCACTTAAAACCCAGTTTCCCTAGATAATAAGTAATTCAAAAGCAAACCATTCAAAGTTTTATTGGGTGGAGAGGACTCTATAGGTTGTCCTATAAGTTAACTTATTCAAAAAGGGTCCTACGAGCACCATATCCTGTTGCGCTAGCTAGTTGATTGATATTAATTTTAATGATAGCTCAGGTTACACACAATGGATAAAGGAGTGAGTGAGTGATTAGATCCCTTTTCATTTCAACGATCTGGTATAGGCCTTAAGTTCAATTAATTCATCAAACCATTCAAATTCATACTATGTATAAAATAACATCACATAGGAGCAGATAGTCAAACAATAAATGGATTCTCTAACAGGAGATTCACATGTGATAAAGAAATGTATCTCTTATGACTTTTACACACGTACGGTAAAACCTGAGTTGAGTCGATCGGGGAAAGTTCGCCTAACTTCAGTCATCCCCAAGAGTCCTACCGACCCAAAATAGAGAAGATTCTAATCCACTTCAATGATGCTCTCTCTCTATGTTGTCCATTTTTCCTTTTTCCTTTTTTCTTTGTTTTATTTCATTATTACAAATTATTTGTGTTCAAAATCATCCCAAATGAATGTATAAGACTTCAATAGTCGTAATAAAAGCAATATAAGAAAATAAAGAATAGATACAAAATGACCAAATGTACAAGTTTTTAAAATGCTCCTCAACTCACAATTCGGCAACGACACTACGTGAAAAGTCTATCGTCAATATTTGAGCAAAGTTCAACGCTTAAAAAGCCGGCAACGGCGCTGTTGATACCAAAATTAGTATGCTGATATAGACGAATCACAAGAAGACACGTGTCGATCTACGTGGCACAATAGCAACGAGGAAGTCTATTCCCCCGACCAAGTCAGACTCACTCCGAGCAACAAGTATACTCCGAGGAACTCCAACGCTCCGAGGAACTCCAGCTCTCCGAGGAACTCCAACGCTCCGAGGAACTACAACGCTCCGAGGAACTTTTGAACGACGAGCCACTAAGGCGGTTCGAGCTACATCTCGACCACAGCATTGATTGCCAGATAATCAACAGTTCAACTATTCATTGAATGCTTATCATCTTAACGCACACGTTTGAAGAGCATTAAATGAATTACCCTTTCATATGTATATCATTTAATGTAACACCCTTTCATGTACAGCCTAAGGGCTATAAATACCTTGTATCACCCTCATTCAAGGGGATCGGAATTTCTTGATAGAACTACATATCGAGAATTCCCAAACACTCAGCAATAACATAAACAGTGGACGTAGGCCATTCTTATAAGGCTGAACCACTTTAAAATTCTTTGTCTCATTTATATTTATCTGTGATTAAATAATTAGAAGCAATCTAGTTTTTTACATCAACAGATTGGCGTCGTCTGTGGGAACGATTGTTATTATCGTTTTTCACCGAAAATCATTCATCATCAATGGCAGATAACCCGGAATCCAGCAATCAAAACGCTGGAAATGCTGGAAATCCTCCAAATCCCTCTGCACCTCCAGATCTGGCTGGGATTATGACGAATCTGGCTCAAGGACAAACCGCCATGCAGGAAACAATGAGGCAACTCATACAGACCCTTCATGGCAGTGCACCTGCACGTTCAGGACAGCGAAGTGGTCAGAGGCAAACTTATTTACTTTCTTCACGATCCAGGCGTACTGAGTCATATCGTAATGAGGAATCTGATGATTTCTCTTATCAACCTGGGCGAACTTCGTCAATAAGGGCTACAGATACTGATCAACGTATCACTCTCTCTCCAGAAAGACCCAGTGCCTTGGAAAGACTGAGTAGGGTGTCTCCTTTCAGTCGATTAGGCCCTAGGAGGGATAGGAGTCCACCTAAGACCATGTCGAGGAGTTTTCGACAACCATCAGATCTCAGAGAAGGATCAGCACAATCACGACCAGTTGCTCGTCAAGATAGATCTCAGGAGGCCACTTCAGAGCAATCAATTGCTCGAACTAACAAGCCCGAGGAGAGAAATGATGCGTGGAAAGGTTCCATTCAGCGGTTGGAGGATAGATTGGGAGAAATGGCTAAGGCGAAGAATCCCTTACAACGAACTTTTGTTCAAGGGACACCTTTTGTCCAAGCCATTGTGGGTTTTCCTACCCCATCAAAGTTTAAAGCACCAGTGGTGACCCCCAAATATGATGGAAAGACAGATCCTGTTCTACACATAGAGCAATATCAAGCTGCTGCCGACATCTATGCCGTCCCCGACGAGATGAGATGCAGAGCATTCTCAGGAACTCTTACTGGATCTGCCCAGATATGGTACAACAATATTCCTCGGGGTAAGATTTTAACTTTCTTTCAGTTGGCCGAATTGTTCATCGGTAATTTCTGTTTTAGGGCAAAGCCAGTAAAAAGAGTAGCACACTTGTTAAGTGTTAGACAAAAATCTGGTGAGAGTACTAGAGATTACATAACTCGTTTCAATAACGAGAAACTGGAAGTTATAGATTATGAAGAAAAGACAGCAATCACCGCCTTGATGAGTGGGTTATTGCCTAACAAGTTGTATTACACTTTGGCCAAAGATCCACCTACAACTATGTCAGAGTTGATGGCGAAAGCGGCCAAAATCATGAATGCCGAGGAGGCTATGGCTGCGAAGAAGAATATGGATAAAGAACCCAAGGTGGAAGACGACAAATCCAAGAAGAAAGAGCATAAGGGGAATGGCGGTGACAAGCATTCCAAGAATAATAAATCGTCATGGGAAGTCCTGAAGAAATTCGATAATTATCTCCTTTGAAAATGGGTATTAATCATGTCTTGGAAGAAATCAAGAATAACGAGGAAGTAAAGTGGCTAAAGAAACTGAGGTCAGACCCTGACCTGAGGAATAGGGAGAAATATTGTGAGTTCCATAAGGATCACGGCCATATGACCAAAAATTGCATAGCTCTTCAGAACGAAATTGAAACACTCATCCGAAGAGGGAAGCTAGCGAAGTATGTTGATCGGGGAGGCGAAAGAAGGAATAATGACCGAACTAGAGAAAGGTCTAGATCTCCTCGTCAAGCAGAGGAGAAAAAGAAAAGGGATCATGAAGATGATACAGAGGATGACCCCGATCTTCCCAAGAAACCAAGACAGCCAGAACGAGAGGTATTTTCAATACGCTTTGGGTCATTTGATTGTAATGTCATTACAGGAGGAGATGCAGGAGGAGGAGACCTTACTGCAGAAAGAAAAGCTTACCTCGGTGAGGCTCAGGCTTGCTCATACATTCAACGGATAAATTTGGCTGAAGAGGATCGCCCGAGGAAGGTAAACAAAGAGAAGCTGGTCATCGGTTTTTTAAAAAACGACCTTGCAGGTGTTCTTTACCCTCACGACGACCCTTTGGTGATCAAAATGAGGATGAAAGAAGTAGTGATTTCAAGGGTGCTGGTAGATAATGGTAGTTCGGCAGACATCATGTACTATTCATGCTTTGACAGTTTAAATTTGAAATTATCTCAATTGGAGCCTTATCACAGACCTCTATTGGGTTTTGCTGGCGAGAAAGTCTTTTCACTTGGGACGATCAAGTTGGATATATTCATTGGAACTTGGCCTGCTTGTCGAACAGAAAAAATACGCTTCTTTGTGATGGATAAGAATGTGCAGTCAGCTTACAACATCATCATGGGAAGAGTTGGTTTGAAAAAGTTCGAAGCAGTTCCATCTACAGTGCATCCGTACTTAAAATTCCCAACAAATTTCGGAGTAGGAGTTATGAAAGGTGATCAGAAAGTAGCTCGGGAATGTTATTATTCGTCTGCCGAGCAAGAGGAGCTTGAAGAGTCAAGGAAAAAGACTACTACCTACCAGGTGGATGAAGGTACAGAAATTGAAACACTGGATCCCAGAGATAAATCCCAACTTGTAAAAGGACAGGTGGTGGAATCTACAGAAAATATTATTCTAAACGACGAGCACCCTGAACGAGTAACCCAGATAGGTTCATCGTTGGATGTTTCAATAAAACAGGAGTTGATAACTTTCTTGAGAGACAGAAAGAAAACTTTTGCATGGAGTCATGAAGACATGCCAGGAATAGATCCAAACTTCTTATGCCATGAATTCAATGCGAATAAGGAGATCAATCCTGTAAAGCAGAGAAGAAGAGTGTTTAGTCCCGAGAAGAATCAAGCCATACAAGAGGAGGTCGAGAAGCTCCAGAAAGCCCAATTCATTGAAGATGTGAAATATCCAGACTGGTTAGCAAATGTGGTGATGGTAAAGAAGAAAAACAATAAATGGAGAATGTGTGTTGATTTCACTGATCTCAACAAGGCCTGCCCAAAGGATCACTTCCCATTACCCAGAATTGACCAACTAGTGGATGCTACCTCAGGACACGAGCTGCTCAGCTTCATGGACGCTTACTCTGGATACAACCAGATCAAAATGAAACCTGAAGACAGGGAAAACACTTCTTTTATTACCCCTAGGGGAACTTATTGTTATAATGTTATGCCTTTTGGTTTGAAAAATGCAGGAGCGACATACCAGCGGCTGATGAACAAGGTTTTTGCCGAACAAATCAGTTGCAATATGGAGGTCTATGTCGACGATATGCTGACAAAGAGCAAGAAAGCTGTTGATCATCTAGTTGACTTAGGTCAGACCTTTGATCAACTGGATAAATACCAGATGAAGCTCAATCCGACGAAGTGCACCTTTGGAGTACGAGAAGGAATGTTCCTCGGGTACATCGTCAACCAGCGAGGCATTGAGGCAAATCCAATAAAGATCAAAGCTCTTTTAGGGTTGCGATCTCCAACGACGAAGAAAGAGGTGCAGAGTCTTACAGGACGAGTTGCAGCGCTCAACAGATTTGTATCCCGAGCAACTGATAGATGCCTCCCATTCTTCAAAACACTTCGAAAAACTTTCGAGTGGAATGATGAATGTGAAAAAGCCTTTCAAGACTTGAAGAAATATCTGGGAGCACCTCCACTGTTGTCCAGGCCAGTAATGGGAGAAAAGTTGTACTTGTACCTGGCAGTATCAGAGAATGCAGTCAGCTCAGCATTGATCAGAATGGAGAATGGAGTCCAGAAGCCAATTTATTACACAAGTAAGGCTTTCCGAGGTGCAGAGATCAGGTACCCAAAGCTGGAAAAATTGGCATTGGCATTAATTGAAGCAAGTAGAAGAATGAGGCCTTATTTCCAGGCCCATACCATCGTCGTGTATACCGACATGCCATTGAGACAAGCCCTTCATAAGCCAGAAAAATCAGGGAGACTGATGTATTGGGCAATAGAGCTCGGTGAATACGATATTGTGTATGAACCCAGATCATCACTAAAAGGGCAAGCTGTAGCAGACTTTATAGCAGAATTTACATATCCTGATACCCCCGAGGAACAAAAGTTGCTCGCTGATCAACCTATGGATGTTACAGGATTAACAGACATAAGTCCAGATCAACTCCGATTGGTAAAAGGGCTTGTGGATGTAGAAAGATCATCAAATTCAAACCCAGACCAACTCCGGTTGGTAAAAGGGCGAGAAGAGATGATCGACGAAGAGCGAAAAATACCAGGGGAGGATGAAAGGAAACAGCAGATATTTTACCGAGGAACTCTGTCAGATAAGAAATTTGAAGACGAGTTACCTACAAGGAGATTATATGTAGATGGATCATCTTGCACTACGGGTTGTGGAGCAGGGATTATTTTGAACACCCCAGACGAGATTGACGTGGAATATGCCTTACGATTCCAATTCAAAGCTTCCAATAATGAGGCTGAGTATGAAGCCTTGATAGCAGGTCTTAATTTAGCAAAGATTATGGAAGCGCAACAAGTGATGGTATTCAGTGATTCTCAATTAATTGTGAATCAGATGATGGGAACATATGCAGTTAAAGGAGAATTAATGGTCAAGTATCATGCAAAGGCGATGGAGTTATTGGCAGAATTTGATGCCATTCAGTTGATCAGAATACCAAAAATTGAGAATGCACAAGCAGACGCACTGGCCCGACTAGCATCACCTACTCGTACCGAGTTACGAAGAACGATACCAATTGAGGTGTTAGAAAGTCGAAGCATAGATGAAGACCTGACGATGAATATTATTACTCTTGATTTAGGACCATCTTGGATGGATCCCATCAGGGCATATGTCGAGGAAGGAGAATTACCGGAGGATAAGATCGCTGCCAAGAAATTGAAGTTTAAAGCTGCTCGGTATGTACTAACTAATGGTGTTTTGTATAGACGAGGAATTATGGCAGGTTTGCAAAGATGTGTACATCCCTCCGAGGTGAAAGAATTGATTGAAGAGATCCATGAAGGGTCTTGTGGAGCCCATGTAGCAGGTCGGACACTTTTGCAAAGGGTGATGACGCAGGGATACTATTGGCCAACGATGAGGGTTGATTGTATAGCCTATGCTAAGAGATGTGATAAATGCCAACATTTTTCCTCCGTCCGACGAACTCCACAAGCATTATTGACACCCATAACTTCCCCTTGTCCTTTCTCCATGTGGGGAATGGATTTGGTTTGACCACTGCCAACGACCCGAGGAAGATTCAAGTACCTCGTCGTCGCAGTGGATTATTTTACTAAGTGGGTAGAAGCTGAGCCACTTATTGATATGACGTACGATAAGGTATACCAATTCGTTTGGAAGAACATCATCTGCCGATATGGTCTCCCTCATGCCTTCATCACAGACCATGGAACACAATTTGATAACGAGGAGTTTGCCGCCTATTGTCATCAGTCAAACATTTTGAAAGTTCATTCAGCACCAGGCCATCCTTAAAGCAATGGGCAGACTGAAGTGACGAACAGAACATTACTAAATGGTTTGAAGAAGAGGCTAAGTGAGGCTAAAGCTAATTGGATTAATGAGCTACAGTCAGTATTGTGGGCTTACCAAACAACTCCCCGAGCAGCAACTGGAGAATCACCATATATGCTGGCATTTGGAAGCGAGGCTGTAATACCTGCCGAGTTGGGTCTTCCAACACACAGAGTGCTGAATTTCAATTCCCCAGTCAGCGACTTGATGAGGAGATTAGATTTGGACATGCTCGAGGAGGTTAGAGAAGAGGCATCCATTAGGAATGCTGCTTATCAACAGCGAACAGCCCTGTTCTACAACAAGAGGGTAAAAAAATGCGACTTAAAAGAAGGAGATTACGTGCTAAAGAAGGTCATTCAGAAGCACAATAAGTTGGAAGCAAACTGGCATGGACCCTACCGAGTTACTGCAGTTGTCCGACCAGGAACTTACCGAATAACGACTTTAGAAGGAGAGGAATTTAATAATGCATGGAATGCTGAACACCTACGCAAGTATTATCAGTCATATAAAATGTAAAGCAGTTCCATCAGTATGAATAAAACGATGATATTTCACAATCTTCTCTCCTTTTATTGAAAGTTTTTCGGGGAATACTAGTGTTTAACACTACGCTGCTCGGCACACAACGCTGCTCGGCAGTAAAAAGAAGATGATAGTTCAAACCCACGACCAACTCCGGTTGGTAAAAGGGAGAGAACAAACTATACTCCTTTGGTTAGGAGGCGTACACTAGCGTGACCAACTCAGGTTGGTAAAAGAGCTAGTGGACATGATAGTTCGAACTCAGACCAACTCCGGTTGGTAAAAGAGCGAGAACAAACTATACTCCTTTGGTTAGGAGGAGTACACTAGTGTGACCAACTCAGGTTGGTAAAAGAGCTAGTGGACATAATAGTTCAGACCCACGACCAACTCCGGTTGGTAAAAGGGCGAGAACAAACTATACTCCTTTGGTTAGGAGGCGTACACTAGTGTGACCAACTCAGGTTGGTAAAAGAGCTAGTGGACATGATAGTTCAAACCCACAACCAACTCCGGTTGGTAAAAGGGCGAGAACAAACTATACTCCTTTGGTTAGGAGGCGTACACTAATGTGACCAACTCAGGTTGGTAAAAGAGCTAGTGGACATGATAGTTCATACCCACGACCAACTCCGGTTGGTAAAAGGGCGAGAATAAAAGATGATCGACGAAAGACCAATCTCGGTTGGTTAGGAAATAAGATATGCTCTCAAATGCCAACTTATGTTGGTCGGGAAGTTCCTCGCCAGCAGGCGGATCGTTTAAAGTCTGAGGAGAGTTAATGAAGTTCAAGTCCTTCAGCATCCTAACGTTCATCACAGAAGGTGTGTCCAGTAGATGCTCGGGACGAGATACCTCGATATGAGAATGAAGATTGTAGTCACCAAGGTATTTTGCACTTAAGCTCCGAGGAATGGCACGAGCTGGGATCCATTCCATGTCCAATTTATAAGGTGGCACAGGCAAGTCTAGTAGCCCAGGAGCATGATAATCCCATAAATAATGGCCCTGCTCTAGTTTTAATACACCCAGGGCGTTCAACCATCCCTGTTTATAACCTTCATTATTGGCATTTTCAAGGCGAGCATCTAAGTGATAAAGGGCCTCATTGTAGCCTGCCATCCAGAACTCACGAGGTTGTTTGTGGAATTGGAAAGTTATTCTCTCTAACTGCTCATGAAGGTTCCTGGCAAAAACATCTTTATTATTCAGAGCAGAATTTGTCGAAGCAAGTTGATCCTCCAGAGTTTGGATTTTCTTAGACATTTCAGACAAAGCCCGATCTTTTGCATTCAATTGGAACGCTTGAGTTTCCAACGTCGATCGAGTACGAGATTCTTCAACATTACGACTAAGAGCTCTTGATCCTCCCCGAGCAGGTCAAGAACTTGGTTCCTCGACAACATTCTGAGTAGCTCTTCCTCGCCCACGAGAACCTCTTCCTCATCCCCGAGTAGCAGTAAAAGTACCAGATCTTCTCAAGGTATCCAACTCTTGCCTTAATTTGGCATTCTCAACCTCTAGAAAGGAAAATCCCTCGTCAGTCACTGGGATTACAACTGTTGAAGAAGATGCTGCAGACTTATACTGTGCCAGCACTTTCTGCAAATTGTTATTTTCTTGCTCTAGCAGCTCGGCAATCTGTCTACAAGCTTCAACTTCACCTCTTAGGGTTCTCTCCCTGACATCGTACCCAGCAAGGATCTTTTTGTGGCCTGTCTCGGCAGAAAGTTGTTGATACCTCTTTTCATACCCCTCGTGCAAAAGGGCATTTGATTCCTTGTACTGAGTTTGAAGATCTTCTAAAGTATATTGAAGCTCCTCGATCATGTCATAGTAAGCCACGTTATTGGCCACAGCTCGATCAAGTAAGTCCTTCAAGTATTGATAAGCTTCGACACCCTGCTCTGAAGCATCATGACCAAGGATGTTGGCAACTTCTGATGCACTTAGGTTCGTGTGACCAGCCTTATAATATTCATGGCATTGCTGTATCAATTTTGTATCATTGGCAGACAGCAATTCCATTCTAGCCATAAACTAATAAAGAAGAGAAGGCAAGAGTTAATAAAAAAGCAGACAGAGCATCAACAATGTAGAGGGAAAAAAAAGGTAATTTTATTACATCATCAAAAGGAGTACATCGTTCAGAATACAGAGTACAAGTAAAAGAAAAATAGAAAGAGAATACCGAACAACTTCACACCTTTTCCTTGTCTCCCAAGACTTTCTCGGGAGGCTGGGACGAGGAGCTTGGTTGCTCGGTGGGAACAATGGGATGATTGGCAGAAGTTGAGACTTGTTCAGGAGGAGCAGGCAAAGACGAGATCTCCTCGGTGGCTGTCTGATTGGGTTGTGGAGCAAGGACTTGATCACCTACTATCATTGAAGACTCCTCGGAAGCAGCTTCGTCTTCTTCCTCATCTTCAATCACAGGAGGGGGGCCAGGAAGATGTTGTTGAAATATTTCAGAGTCCTCGCTAACCTTCAGTTCCTGCAGGGCAGCAACCCAACCATCTCGAAAGTATTTCAAACTCCCATACTTGACCTGGGTCATCATTGCCGCTACCCCCTATCCCATCCTTTATCCCAACCGGTGCGGAAAGATTTTTTCACAGCCACCTTTCTTTTCATTTTCTCCGAGGAGAGATTCTCGGATAGAAGATCTTCGGAGGCTTTCAACTTGGCCTCCACCTCCTCCTTCTGGCGATTTACTTCTCGCAGAAGGGTTAGTTCTTCCTCAGCCGACTTCAACTTGTTTTCAAGCTCCCCAAAGTTTGTGAGCTTCTCGGCATATTTCTTATTCTCTCTCTCCAAGTCTTTTATTTTCTTTCCCAACTGCACCTTCTCTGCCTCAGATGCAGCCATCTTCTTCTCCCATTCACCCCTATTCTCGTCATACTTTTGACGAGAATCCTTCAAAGATTGGGCCAAACCCAGAAAAGCATCCTCCACTCCAGACGAGGAGCTAGAAGCCTTGAGTGCTTCATCTTTCTTCACTATGGTGTTAAAATAACTCACCAGCTGCAAAATAAGGTAATGATAAGTCAGTGCCGAGATACATATATTGACTGAAAGAAAGAAAAATTCAGGATAAGAGAAACTTACTGAAGCAATGTGACGAGTAGCTAGGGATGTCAGCATATCCCTAGACATGTTTTCTTCGATTCCTTGGACTTCAGGAATAGTCCAAGTCTTTACCGAGCTCATTGCAGAACTCGGGGGAATAATGGTTGGGACACCAGCTCCACTAGCTTGGAGCTGGGGAATAGTTTCAGTCAAAGTGACCGAGGAGGATTTCTTCAATCTCCTCAGTGGCACTTCAACAGTTTCAACCAAAGAACTTTTGGTAGTAGAGATTGGGACCATTTCCACAGGTGCATTTTTCTTGCTCGGAGCCACTAGGGGCTTCTCGGCAGCCTTCTGAGGAGCAACAGAAGGGGCACCATCTACTTTCTTTGTCCCCTTTGGGACATCAGCCTTGTTTCTTTTTCCATCTCCAGCAGAGGAAGTCTCCTCGAAGATAGCAGGAACTCTTCTCTTGCCCATCTTCTGACTTAGAGGAATATGAGATTCTGGTGAAGATTCCTCAGAAGCTGGCAATGGCTCACTAATGCTGACCACAGGACGAGCAGTAAAGGATGATGTGTAGCTCCTGTACTGCAACAAATATGAAGCAGACCTGATGTGCTCGTCTGCAACTCTTCGATGGAAATTTCAGATATGTTTCAAATGTTTAATATTTACTTCTGATTCTTTTGGAGTTTTTCTCTTACTGTCAACTGCAAACAAATACATAGTGAAATATCAGTCATACATTTTGTCAAACACAATGAAATCGTAATTTCAAAAAATAAAATAAGATGAAAATAACCTATCCCATTGCCATATGGGGGGCATCTGGGACCTTCATATACTTCATCTCCAACCAAAGGGGTATGTTGCCAATTTTTGATAACTACCCCGTGTTCAAAATAATCCATGTTTGCATCAGGGAGGTTGACTACTAAGGCCCTATTCAAAAATCTAGTTTTTAAATAAAAAACATTGTCTAAAACAGCCTATCTGTAACAGTACATAATCTCAGGAATTCCTATACGAGTTCCATGAGTTTGATTTAACCTATACACCCCATTAACTATTCTTCATGTGTTGGGGGCTATTTTTGCAGGGACAACATCGAAATACTGACAGAACTCTAAACACAAAGGGTTTAGTGGAAAATAAAATCCACATTCAGCAATAAAGAGGCTAGGGAACCAATGTCCCTCAGCCAAATTAAAATAATTTGAAGGCTCAGAAAGACTCTCCAAAGTTACCCAAGAAGGAATAGAAAAGTCAGAACGGAATTTCTCAAGAGATTCGATAATATAAACCATGGTGAATAAAAAGAAATGAAGAAGAAGGAAGAAAATCTTACAGGAAAAAGGAGATCTGTTGACAAACAAACGAAGAAAGGGATGAACGCACAGGAGAGAGAAAATCTATAGAAAACTCGAAAGCAGAAATTGAAAAAGGTAGAAGACGATGGGATTGCCTCTGAAGCTTAAATACTTTGCCTTGGGAAACGGCGAAAGAAATGATTACAAAAAGGAAAATATTACGCTACCGGCGGCTAAAAGGACAAAAAGTGCACGAAGATCGAACCGCTTATAAAAATGCAAAAAGGCGAATTCTGCGAATTTGGAAGGAAATTCAAATACGAAGAAAATTCTCCTAAAACCCAGGAAGGTAATTTAATATTTCCATATACCGATAAAGAATGTTCCATACTCCTCAAAGTTCGAAATATGAAACATTGGGGGCTTCTGTTGATACCAAAATTAGTATGCTGATATAGACGAATCACAAGAAGACACGTGTCGATCTACGTGGCACAATAGCAACGAGGAAGTCTATTCCCCCGACCAAGTCAGACTCACTCCGAGCAACAAGTATACTCCGAGGAACTCCAACGCTCCGAGGAACTCCAGCTCTCCGAGAACTCCAACGCTCCGAGGAACTACAACGCTCCGAGGAACTTTTGAACGACGAGCAACTAAGGCGGTTCGAGCTGCATCTCGACCACAGCATTGATTGCCAGATAATCAACATTTCAACTATTCATTGAATGCTTATCATCTTGACGCACACGTTTGAAGAGCATTAAATGAATTACCCTTTCATATGTATATCATTTAATGTAACACCCTTTCATGTACAGCCTAAGGGCTATAAATACCTTGTATCACCCTCATTCAAGGGGACCAGAATTTCTTGATAGAACTACATATCGAGAATTCCCAAACGCTCAGCAATAACAGAAACAGTGGACGTAGGCCATTCTTATAAGGCTGAACCACTTTAAAATTCTTTGTCTCATTTATATTTATCTGTGATTAAATAATTAGAAGCAATCTAGTTTTTTACATCAACAGGCGCCATTTAAAAGAAAGAACTTTTGCGTGTCATTATAGAATAAGGCCTTTCAATCAAAAATCCATTTTCAGTACCTATAAATACACTAAAAGATGTATAATATCATGTAAGGGGTCAATCTGTGCCCCTCAATGTGGATAAAATCAACAATAAAGACTATGTAATGGTGGTTTTAAAATAATTTGGTAAACGAATGATTTAACTAATGATGAACTACAAGTTAAACTAACTAATTATTAAAAACTAAAATAATAAATGAGTGAAATGAATAAGTATGAGAACAAACCAGAAAGGAGAATCCACTTATACGCTCAATTATTTATTTCAATGAAGTAACTTTTAAATTTAGAATATTCTAAGATTTTGATTAAATTACAAATCAACTCTCGTCGCAAATGTAATTTAATTAAAATCTTACTAAAAAAATAATTTTAGACTTTCACAAAACTCTAAAAAATTAGGATAAACTTTTTTAATAAATTACCTGCTAGAGATCATTTATTAAATTGAGTCTTTACAATTTAGCTTTAGAGTTAGAAATAATTAAAACATCATTTAACTTAAGAAAAGCCTATCTCTAGTTTGATCTTTAATAAAATAATGTTATAACAATTTCAGGTTCTTTCTTAATGACAAGATAACCACATCTCTCATTAGAGGGGAATTTTTCGATTCATTAAAAATACATCTCTTTATCTCGAAGCATTATTAGAACCGAATAGGTTCTCTCAAAATCCAATTTGAAATGTAAAAGTCCAATATTCATTTTCAAAGGAACATAACAAAATTAGAAACTACAAAACTAAATAAATAAATGAAGTATGTAAAAGCTTCATCTTTCCCCTTGAAAGGGGGTATTTAGCCTAACATATAAATCATTTTTACATATAAAATGTAAAAATAATTTACGAGCGACAAAAAGAATGAATTAAAGATGAAGATACCTAATTATAAATTAATTCCTTGAATCGTAATTGAACCTCCAAGCTTAAGACATAAAGAACACCCATACATCTGGAATTTATGATAATAATCACTTCTCAGAACATATCTCAAAAACTCATAATGCAATTTATTTCACACAATTTGTTTACAACAGAAAGAAATAAAAATTACACTAAACTAAACTAAATTAACCTACACTAAAAGTTTGTATCCTAACTAAGAACAAACTCTCAATACCTAAAAAATGAAGACCAGATGGCCCTTAAATAATTGGAATTTAGGGTTTGGGGGCATTTTAGGAATTTTACCAAATTATATTCTATTTAATAAAATAATAAAAGCGTTATGGGCATGGAAGTATTTAATAAAAAGATAGGATTATAAATTATGTAGGTTTGGGAGGAACTAAAAAAAGGGGTTTCTTTTTAGAAAGAAAATAAATAAAAGAATGAAGAGAAAAGGATAAAAGATGAATAAGTTATTAAAGAAATAAGAATTTTAGGATGGAAAGTAGAATATAACAAAATTATAGGCTGGCATAGGAAGGAATTTCGTGCATGGGCACGTGGTAAGGGCGTGTAGCTCTGTAGTTTGAAGGGCTCTTGATCGGCCATGTCATCCACCAGGATGGCACCACGAGGCTCCCAGGTGATAAATAGCAAAATCGCCGCATGCCTCCCCCAGGGATCGAACTTAGGACTTTGCTAAGTTCCAAAATAAAGCATACCACTGAGATATAGTGTGGTTCAATTAAGTAATTCACCCAAAATATATATATAAACTCAACTATTTCCCAAATTTCCATATTTCTAAATAAAGCCCAAATGTCTTAACTTCTCCATACGATCTCCAAATAACAAACCGCAAAAATCGATGCAAACCTCATTTTGATGCCGATAATATTTTAATAATGCACTGTTCACAGATTTTTTACTTCGGATGTGACTCGGAGGCTTTGACTTTTATTTTTCTTAGTTTAGAACTTTGTACGATCACAACTTTTTAGCTTGGAGTCTGATTAACTCGTTGTCTGAACCCAAGCGTCCCTTGATTCAAGGACTATAATTTCCATGTTTGTTAGAGTCCAAATTTAGTCATATGAATTTACCAATTTTCCCTTGAAAGATCATTTGCGTCCGTTTTTGCTCAAAATGCCTTGAATTAACATGTTTGAGTCCATGATTATGTTTTTATCTACAAGGTAAACAAAATACACGCATAAGGATAATTTTACAGAGAACTAACAAGTAAAATACATCTATTTAAGGTATAAATATAACACTTTTGGGTCCTTATCACCTGGAATTATTTAATCCGAACGACATGACCTTGTAGCAATATAGCCCCAGCGTGGTGATGAAGGAAGTTTTTTCTTGGCCGGGGATAAATAGGGGGATCTGAGGTATCCTAAGTGGGCATCGATAAAGCTCATTCGTTTATGGTTGAGGTCACGTCGACCAACTACTCTATCTTGGGCAAAGGAAAAATATCCTCTGGACATGCTCGATTCAGATCAACGAAGCCTATACAAATTCTTCACATACCAATGTTGTTCTTCGGGACCATAGGGTTTGACAATCACTTAGAGAATTGAATTTACTTTATGGAATACGCTCCAGAAGTTTCCCCACTTCCTCTTCAACTGCTCTGGATTTATCGAGCATGGTTCATCGCACCTTTTAAGTAATTGGTGGATGTAGTAGATCCATGCAGATCGTGTGACACATTACTTCCAAATTTATTACTGTCATGCCATACGATTTCTCAGAAAAAAATATCATGGTTTCTTTTGAGGAAAATAACCAATCCCTCCTTCTCTTCATTAATAAGTGAGCTACCGATTAATAACTTCTTCTTGGGTGGGTCATTATCAAAGGTTATATCTTATAGAGGCTCCATGACCTGATTGGAAGGGACAACCCTGGTTTCCTCATTGCTAGGTCACCCATACTTTAGTTACTACTTTGAGGGTATAGATCCTCCGTCGACTCCATAGCTTTCTCCCTATTCTTCTCCTACTTGGGTCAGATGGAAACTATAAAACACTTTGAGCTAAGGCCTAATTCTCTCGAATTTCAATGACCGTTTTATTAGTGATGCATTTAACTTTCTCTTGGTAGATGCATGACGTTTCCCTCAAAGCAAATAACCACTATATGTAGAGTATATCATTATATGGGGAATTTATGTGTACTACGAGGAACTCAATCATCATAGAGATTCCTCATGTGGGAAAAAGGAGAAAAATCTTCCCAATAGGCAAAGTTATCCTTACTGCAAATCTGACCAAGGGCACAGTGGCCTCTTACTGGTCTTTTATTCACATATTTAACTAATTGAACATCTTGAGGTACATCGCCTCTATGGAGCACCCCTTATCCACTAAAATATTTTCCATATCCAAGCTAGAGACCCTAAGAGTGACTATAAGAGCGTCATGATGGGAATCCCTAAGTCTGACGAGATCATTAGTGATGAAGACAATCCACTTTAAATAATTGATATCTTCAGGCCGTCAGAGTTTTCCCATAATGGGCTTAGTTGGGTCGATCTAAAAGGATTCCATAACTGTCACAAGAATGTTCACTTCCATCATAATGGAATTACCTTTTATTTTATTTGGGTTTGAGGCTTCATGAATCACCGCAAATTCATGACCCAAACATTCATCGAAAACATTATCTGGATTCAAACTCCTCACTGGTCCTAAGTCGCTATGGATTACTATAAACTCATGGCCTATATCTTCGTTCAGTATGTTGTTCGATATTTGGTCACACATAGGTTTTGTTGGACCTTCCTTACTCTCGACAAAATCATTGAGGTACTCAGTCTGGGTTAGTTCCTCGATATGGGATTTGAGTGCCTTATAATTTTTAATTTGGTGACCATGATCCTTTTGATATGTACATCTCGGTGACTTATTTCTCTTCCAAGGATCATTGATCCTCTTCTCGAACCACTTGAACTAATGTTCACCTCTTCTCTTATAGAAGATCTTGTAGAACGGTTCAGACAAAATTGTGTTGATGGATTTAAACACTTTCTCAGGATCCCCCTTCTAGGTTCCCTTTTACTTTTTATTCTGTCTTTTCCTTCCTTTCTTATTCACCCTTTCTTTATCCCCATTCAAAGAATATTTATGTCGATATCGCCTTTCAGACCAAATTTAATTATTGTGTCTTCCAGTTATTATGTCTTCAACCTTAGTATTTTTCTCAATATTTTCCATGAGGTCATTGACCATAATGGAATCTTGCTTAGTGATAGACTGGTAGAGCATAAAGTCGCTCAGTAGTCCAATCTTGAAGTATGCCATCGCAACTTTCTTGGTGCAATCCTCCATTTCATTATACACATCCCAGTACCTTTTGTCTTACTCATAGATGTCTTTCCCGAGGCTTCTTCTTCATTATGAGGAGTGAATCCATCCATTTAGGATGGGTGTAGCTCGTGATAGACCTAGTCATTAAGGCATTAACCAACAGTTTAAAGGCGACAATCAATAGGTGTGGAAACATCTCGAACCACTTTTGGACAGTGTCTTAAATGATGGAGGGAAATATTCGGCACATCAAGCCTTTATTGGTTTTCCACAATGTTATCTCCAGGTGATACTGCCTGGCATGACCAGGGAGTTTGTCTTCCCTTCATAAATCTTAAATTACGGGGGAGTAAACTTTTTAAGAGGATCAAACCCCTTAATATCCCGACTGAAGGCCGACTTCATCTGGTAGACAAGGTCTCTCCTTAAAAGCTCCTTAGTTGTGCGAGCCCCTTGAAAGGATGGGTGTCTATCCACCTCTCTTCTAAATAAATCGCATAGATTTATGTCTCGTCTCCACTCTTTAGAGCATGGTATTCTTCTATGAGACATCTAGCGAGGAGAGGATTAATTCTATCACTAAGTGATCATTCCTCGGTTACGATCCCTAAAGATATGTTTAGATCATTCAATCTCATCGATTTCAACTGTTTCCTCCTCCCGGGGATAAAACGTGCATTAGAATATTGGTAATAATTACCAATATCGAATCTAATCCTTTCGGATGGGGGAGATGACTAACGAACCTACCAATCGTTGTGACTATCATAGTCTAGAGGATAGCCTTCTGGGTCCCCATAATCATGTTCCTTATGGCCCTCCTAGTCATCGAGATTTTGATGATCTTGGTTAGGGAGTGAAACATCTCAAAAAATTGGCTAGTGGTAAAGAACTCAGATCATTCCCACAGACGACGTCAATTGTAGGTTGTAATTTCTTACAAGTAATGAAATTCAATGCACCAAGCCAAATAAGAATGAATGTAAGAGAAAGTAATGAAATAACACACATAACACATGATGTACATAGTTCGTCAATGTGACTATGTCCATGGGGTTATAAGATATAGTATTTATTATTTTAGAGTACTGATCGGTGGAGTTGTAGTACTACTCAACATTACAATAACTCATGCCCCCTCATGGGGGATGGGTTTACATTTATAGAAAAGCTTAGGAAAGTCCTAATCTTTATAAATAATAATCCCTAAGAGTTTCGGCCTATCTCTTATTATAATCAGCCTCTACAAGTGCATGACTTGAAGGAGTCTTCTATGACTTGAACCCTTCATTAATTCTACGCACATATGGCCCGAGTACTCGTGCCAAACACATGCTTGTAGAATCCTCGACCCCACAAAACACATTCATAATTTTATGAACCATGTAAGACATATCCAAGGCATGGATCAAAAATGATAAAATTCCTGCTTCAAGATGAAATCGCTTGTCAATATCTTGTTCAAAAGAAACATAGTTATGTTTAGATCGACAAGCCTACTATCACGGTAAGGACACACGTGGAAGATGGAATACCATGGCACCCCTTGGTGTTTTTTCTTAACCTTTTCCAGTTATTGCACGAATAGTTACTTATGAATTAAGTACTATTAATGTAACATATACCAAAAAATCCATTAATTAACCCATACAATTAAAACACACTCTTCCTCCTCAAAAAATGTTCGAGAACTAAAACGCTACATGTTGTCGCACATTCTATAAAGGCTCTTATAAATCATAGTGCAAAATCATATTTGTTACGCAATCGTGAAGGCGGGGTTTTAAATATATTTAGACCACATCATTCATGTCGTTGTGATTGACAAACTCCATATGATCCGGTGCTTTTTTATTATTGAGTTGACAAGGCAGAATCAGGTCCGTCCCATTCATCTTCTATTGTTATGGTGTGAAGAATGACACGTCATCATGATGCTTCCTACATCATATTTGTAACAAAGACGAGTTGGGACCTTGATAATGGTAAAGATATATTATAAAAAAATTATCTCATGCCACATCCTTCCGAGCAGGCTCTGACACGGTGTGAAGTATATTATTTTATGGTATATAATTGTGTAATTACTTAAAAAAGGTGGACCATTTTTCTGTATGTAATCATCGAGGCAATAACATATGTTGTACGATCATCTTTTGATAACTTATTGCATTTAGGGGCACGTCCTTATATGATCTCTTCAAAAATTTATGTTTGGTTGAGAATATATAATTTTTTCTCAAACTCGACATACCAAAAATGCATGAAAATGTAGGGGTTATGGTCAACAATGACCTCCATTATGATTGTAAAGTTCTCGTGGTGACCTCGATGTCTCCTCTATCAAGCTGCAAGGCAATCTTGCCATTCGCAATCCAATTAGTCTATGCCACATAGCATGCCTAAAAAATCTTGTTTCTCCACTTTTACGATCTAGAAGTTGACCAACCCTTTTGTCAATCAGCTTACGGTAATGCTAAAAAATGTTAAGTTCGCTAAAGTTATTAAATGGATGAGTAACTAGTAAACAGATTCATTGAACAAGTACTTACGAGGACAAAACAAGTGGACATCAAATTCCCATAAATCCAAATTTTGAATGTTGTAGAGCAAGTATTTTTTAGATGGTGCAGTTGTTGCTGAAAAGAATGTAGGAGCATATTTGAAAACATTGAAAAAATATTATGCGGATCTCCGTGAGCTATTCAAGGTTAGCGGTTTCAGGTAGAATGTAAACACTAAACGAATCATGGTAAATCTCAGTGTTTAGGAGGATATTTTTTTTTATAATTCGCATCTATAATTGCTATCAAATTCGATTATATATATATATATATATATATATATATATATATATATATATATATATATATTTAGGATCAACTTGATGCAACAAAGTAAAAGGAAAGGTATGTTTTCATTACCATGACATGGGTATTATTTGGGGCGATGATATTGCAATGTGTGATCGCGATGCATCAGGAAATGAATTCCCCCCCATTAATGAATATGGTGCAAATGAAAATATTGACGTGGATTTAGACAATGAAAATGAGGGTAAGAAAAATATCCACTCGTGCAGACCCCTCGATCACTTCTAAGCAAAAAAAAAAAAAAAATCAAACATTCGATGTAAATATAAGCGACCCGTGGACGATGAATTTGTCATTTTTGATTCATCAAAAAATATTGCATTTGTTTGGAAATTCAATATCTTCCTTTTAAAATATAAGCAACTCAAATTCATGTTAATTGGTAAGTTATTTTAGATAAACTCAAAGTCCTGAACACAACTCAATCTAATGTAATGGAAATTATGAAACTGTTTTAGCGGGAAAAGGAGTTAGGACCGAATATTCACTAACCTTGATAATGACGAGGTTACACGTGCTTGAATCTATGTCAATCTTAGGTGGACGATTCAAAATTGACATTGCATTTTAGTAGTTTAAGTTTTGTGGGTTTTGTTGGTTAAATTGGTACTTTATTAATATGTTATTAATATTTTTATGGAATTTATCTTGTTACTATTATAATGCAATTTATGTTTGTTTGTCAAGGTTTTGAGTTTTAACATATGCAAATATTAGATTTTTAAGTAAATTGGTGTAATGATGCTTTTATTTTCTAATTGGAAAATAGTGTTAATCAAATAAAAGACTATGTAAAATATCTAATTTTCCAATAAGAAAATAAATGGAATCAAATAACACCTATAATTATTTTCCATTAAAAATATTTACCTAGAATTATTTTTCATTAAAATCAATTCTATTAAATTAATTTTCCAACTTTGTAATCAAATAAACCATTACATCTAAAATAAAATAAAATAAATTGAAATCTATTTTATAACTACAAAATGGAGGTCTCCAATAAAGGCTCCTTCATTTTTAAGTTCGTACGATTCAATATTAAATACATCTTTCTCCCAAAATTCACTCCCCCTCTTTTCCTAACTATTCGTGTCTCCCAAAAATACCTCCCAACTCATCCACGTGGCACTATAAACGACTATATGCATCATATCGCTTAAGTTCCTAATGTAATGTCCCTCCCCCCCCCCCCCCCCCCCTCTCAATATATAATGCTTCCTACTTTTTATCTTCCATGACCTTATCTGTCCCATCTTCTCATTTAAAACTCTTTTGTCCAGCTACTTCCCCCCCCCCCCCCCCCCCCCCCCCACACACATATAAAAAAACTATTGATCCCATTACACTTCATATGTGAAGCTTCTTTTCATAGCCAAAACAGGACATCCCTCAAGTCATACTTCTTTTGTCTCTAAAAATTTCACAATTTCTCTGTCATTGATTTCTTTATGTTTGTTTGTGGATTAGAGCAGCTGCAATTCGAAAAGCAAAGAGGTCTCATAATGTTTGAAGAATGGTTCACTCATTGGACCGGAAAGTTTTTGGACCTATGCACATGAGAAAAATTCATTTAATTGTGTTCCCCTAATATATTGACAAATTTATTTTCTTCTTTTTGCCTAACTTTGTTGCGGTTCTTATTTATTGTTTTATAATTTGGACGTTTTGGGATTGCTTTACATGGAGTTTTTCGTGTTCTGTTTCTTGATTTTGTTAATATTCTTTGTTATGCACCATTTTGTAATGCGAGTTTGGGTGTTTAGTAAGTATTTTTGTTGTTTCATGATTTTGTGAATTTTGCCATGAGATCTTGGGAAAATGGTGTTGGTAGATTAACATCAAGTAAATAGTTTTTTGTTATTGTGATGTCCAGAGTGTTAAATTATTTCTTATTTATATTTTCATTAATAATGGATCTTTTTGACAAAACTCTAAATCTAATTGAATATTTTTATTAAATTTTTATTCACTTACACCCATAATACATTAGTTTATAAAAGAAAAAATAGTCGCATTTACCCATATTTTTACTTTGCCTTCGTAGAATATAAAGAGTGAAAAGACAATTTATTGAACTTTGTCATTTCTGATAAGTTCAATGAAATTTTTATTAACTATTACTCTTTTCATATTGAAAATTTAAGGCCATGTTATATAGACTTCAAATTTTATA